>NC_069427.1:42834215-42854221 GCF_026875155.1 Cherax quadricarinatus
CCCAATTTTAAACGCTATTTGTGTCTTCACATACTTACCTCTCCTGTGTTTCACACGACACTACCTGCCCTGTGCCTTCACATGACACTACCTCGCCTGTGTCTTCACACGACACTACCTCGCCTGTGTCATCACATGACCACTAACGCGATTGTCTTCACAATGTCGTGGGATAGCCAGCAGCAAACCTAGTACAGCGGTGCGTGTGTTCAAGCAGTGGTGAACACACACTCAGGTGAATACTCACTTTTTGAGGCCATCAGGCTCATTGAGCAGTGGTGAACACTTTGTGGAGAATACTCTTTCTGACACTGAGGCCGGCTGAGCAGCCCCCTACATTGGGTGTGCTGATGCCACACAGGGTACTGCCAGGTAACAACCATAGCAGCACCCAAGTGGTCAGTCAACCACCTCCCTTTATTTGTCTGTTTCTGGATGCACAACACCAGTCAATAGGATGACTGTGACCTCTGACGTGATAGAAAAGAGCATTGTTGGTGTTTGGCAAGCCTAACACTACTTTTTGTGCTCTGGAGTCTGTCAGAAAGAGAACTGCCAGTTTCTCCAAAGTTCTGAAGAGGACAAGAGGAACAGGAAATAGAGTAGACACCAGGAGCATTTATAGAGGGAGGAGAGGCATGAACTAGATTGGTGCGAAGAGGGTTAGTCTGGCGAAAAGTAAGTTTGAATGGAGAGAGTTGTTGAGATTAGATAGACTGGAAATATAGGAAATGCAGAGGATGGGAGAGTTCCAAGAGTAGAGATTTTGGGAGAGAAGAAAGTCCATTTAGCATCTGAGAAGGCAGAGTCTGTGCAAGTGGAATGGTAACCAAGAAAATGAATTACGATGAATGCAAATTTGTGATTCAAGTAAATGAGGATCACAGATACAGAGAGCACAAAAGAGAGAGAAATATGAACACTTCTTGACAGTGGTAAACAGGCTATCGGTCTAAGAAATTGGACCTTTTAGTCGTCTACCTCTGACTGAACCTAATTAACCCCCAGTCCTCCCCTATGCCATCCTCACAACCCCTCCCTTTTTTTCCCCCTTCCTCCCTCCTCCCAACCCTCCCCTCTCCCCATCCCGTTTGTAGTCTCTGGGGTCCTCTCCTCTGGCATTGTTTCTAGGTAGGGGGAAGTGTGCTGGGGTTCATCCCACTCCATTGAGTCCCTCAGGGGTGTAGTAGTTTTGCCATGGAATCTGAAACTGTCTGGAGGTGCCCTGCTCCCTTCCCGGATTTCTGAGTAGTGGGCGGGGTGTCCTGCAGATGTTGGGTGCATCTCCAGAGGCTGCCTGTCGGTTCTGAGAGGTGACAGCTGAAGGAGGTATGCTTTGTGGTGGGTTTCCGACCACCCTTTCTTTTGACTGCCGAGGTGGCTTGGTAGATGTGAGGTTGCTATCCTGGAGTGCTGGTTTACTGGTGTGAAGGATGGGGTATGGCACTGGTTCCACGCTACATCTGCACTGCTTGTGGGCTTGAGGCTTTCTTGGATGAGGGGACGAACTTATGGCCCTTCCATGCCTTCTAGTGACTGTCCCTCTGCTGTCTCTCTTTTTTTTCCTTACCTTCATTCTTTTTTCTTTAAAATAACAAAGATGCACCACTATCATGGAGTCTTCATTCTGTGATAACCCTCCTCCTCACAGGCCCCTTTCTGTTCCCACATCCTGTTCTGACCTGGCTTCATTATTGGACCATTCTCTGGATTCTTGTCATACCCTGTACCTTCTGCTGGTGATGCTTCATCACCTGCTCCCGTTGCTGAGGTGCCACCCATTTCTGTTAATGCCTCTGCCTCTTCTCCAAAAATGGTGCAGTGGTTTTTGGATCGCCTACCTCCTTCAGGTCGGACTGCCCTTGGTGCTACTCCAAAATGTTCCAGACAGCCTACTGACGATGGTTCATCGATGTCTGCCGAAAAAACGACCTACGCGACGCCCACTTCCTTTGTGCACCATGTTTACAAGTGCGCAGTGGTAAAGCTCTTTTAAGACACATTGGCCAAAATATATCCTTTGACACTCTTCGAAACGGTACGCGCATCATTACAGTTCAGATTTCAGAACAAGCTCATAGATAACATTCCAGTCACAGTTCATGAGCATGCTACTCTCAATTCTTGCAGTGGTACAATGGTTTTACCGCGTACCATTGTACAAAGTGATTTTCTGTCTTGCAGTGATGATTTTTAGAGCAATTAGCCCTTCAGGACCTTTCTATTCTCAAAGTGGTTACATAAGTCCTGCCTGCTCGTGGGTGGAGGCGCTTTTCAAGTAACGTCACCCTCTTAACCTTTGACTGCTGTGAACTCCTGTCCTCCATTTATATTGCACGCCATCGCCTAGAGGTCTGTAAAGTAGTCCGTACTCTGCAACAATGTTGTAATTGCTGGCACTTCGGACATCCCACTAAATACTGCAGATTTGCAGCGGAGTGCCCAGTCTGCTGTGCCTCAGATCATGCCGATACATCTTGCAGTCTTTCCCCTCTTGTCTCAATTGTAATGACTCTCGTCCTTCTTTTTCATGTCGTTATCAAGTCTATCTAATGAATGAGTAATCCGTTATCTTAAGGAGAGTGAAGGCCTTACGCTACAGCTGTATCTCAGCTCTGCCTTCAGGGAAATCTTTTCGTGTTCCTTATTCTCTAGTAGCTCAGAGACCTCCAACCTTGTAGTCCTCCCACCTACCAGCTCCTCTGCTACCATGTCTTCCGAGGTCACCCCCATTTCTAATTCCTTTGTGGTTTTATCCTCTGAAAATCCTACCTCTGTGCCTCTTCCTACTTCTAGTTCTTCATCTCGCTCGTTAGTTTCTCGGTCTACAAGACTAGCAAGCCTACGCCTTCTTCACGTCTATCACCTGTGAAGCTGAATCTATCTTCTACCTTGGTGGCTAGTTCTCACCCCCTAACTCTCACACGAAGGGGGAGGTTCACCCCTTCCCTTTGTGTAGCTCCCTCTTCTGTTCCACCTAGTCTTCTTCCCTAGTTACCTTCCAACCTCCTTTCTCTCCTTTTCCACTGCAGGACTCTTCTGCTCCCGCCAACACATCTTATCAGGTTCATACTCCCCGCCCCTCTCAGACCTCTTTGGTTGCCTCCATAGTTACCCCGATCTCTACTGCTCTACCTCACCTGGCTCTGAAATCATGGTGTCAGCATCTTTCTTATCCGCTTAGACACTTGACACTTTTCCAATTATAGTGCGGAAACAAAAACCCTTGATGGGGCACGAACGCGCCTCCTTCTACCCCGTCTTTTTTCATGACCCTCACAACAATCTTTTCCTTCACAGCATTTGATTCCCTTTCTTACACGCTTACCATTGCCCCCACACATTGATTTCACTGACCCTAAAAGCCCATAGATTTTATTGCTTCTTATTGCTGACATACTTGTCTTTGTAAATAATGTCTTATTTACAGTGGAATACGTATTTGTGTCCTCAGGTAATCGGGGAGAACTCCAAGTGTTGCTCTCCCAATTTTCCCCAATGTGGTTAGGTTACAAGAGCCTAAAATTCGTTCAGCTGTTATTCATCCCATTTCAGGCTATGTGCTGTTACATTGTTCTGATCCCTTTCCTGATGAATCATTTAATGTGAGCACGCTTCTTGTGTGCGTTGGTATACTATATCTACAAGTTTTTGTTCATTCTCTGCTGCATTATACAGTGGACCCAGCATACCGTTGGCCTTACATAACGTTAAACCCGCATACCGCTACATTTTATCGCCAAGATTTTGCCTCGCATACCGCTAAAAAACCCGCTCAATCGCTGTTTGTCTGAGACGCGTCTGTGCGGCCTGAGCCACGCTCACATGTTCCGCCGGTGGCATTGTTTTACCAGCCAGCCTCCGCGGTAACATCCAAGCATACAATCGGAACATTTCGTATTATTACAGTGTTTTTGGTGATTTTATCTGCAAAATAAGTGACCATGGGCCCCAAGAAAGCTTCTAGTCCCAACCTACAGCAATAAGGGTGAGAATTACTATAGAGATGAAGAAAAGATCATTGATAAGTATGAAAGTGGAGTGCGTGTCTTCGAAGCTGGCCAGGTTGTATAATAAACCCCAATCAACCATCACTACTATTGGTGGTTTCAGCTGCTGCTGCTGCTGCTGTACCACCGTCAGCTGTTGCTGCACTGTCAGCTGCTGCTGCTGCTGTAGCACCGTCAGTTGCTGCTGCTGCTGTACCGTCAGCTGCTGCTGCTGCTGTACCGTCAGCTGCTGCTGCTGCTGTAGCATCGTCTGCTGCTGCTGTAGCATCGTCTGCTGCTGCTGTAGCATCGTCAGCTGCTGCTGCTGTTGTACCACCGTCAGCTGCTGCTGCTGTTGCTGTAGTACCCTCTGCTGCTGCTGTAGCATCGTCTGCTGCTGCTGTAGCATCGTCTGCTGCTGCTGTAGCACTGTCTGCTGCTGCTGTTGTACCACCGTCAGCTGCTGCTGCTGCTGTAGTACCATCTGCTGCTGCTGTAGCATCGTCTGCTGCTGCTGTAGCATCGTCTGCTGCTGCTGTAGCATTGTCTGCTGCTGCTGTGCACTGTCAGCTGCTGCTGCTGTTGTACCACCGTCAGCTGCTGCTGCTGCTGCTGTAGTACCGTCTGCTGTGCTGTAGCATTGTCTGCTGCTGCTGTAGCATCGTCTGCTGCTGCTGTAGCACTGTCAGCTGCTGCTGCTGCTGCTACTGTAGCACTGTTGTTGGTGTGGCTTATTGAGAATACCAAGAAACAATTAACCCCAGAGGATTTGCCACCCAGGATAGCCCAAAAAAGTCAGTGTCATCGAAGATTGTCTTAACTTATTTCCATTGGGGTCCTTAATCTTGTCTCCCAGGATGCAACCCACACCAGTCGACTAACACCCAGGTGAACAGGGAAAATGCCTGGAACTAGTGCTCATATTGGTGAATTTAAAAGCCAGCAAAGGTTGATTTGAGAGATTTAAGAATCGTAGTGGCATACACAGTGTGATAAGGCCTGTTCTGGAAGAAAATGCCAAACAGGACCTACAGTACTCAGGAGGAAAAGGCACTCCCAGGACACAGTGTCTCATCAGTCATTGCTGCATCTTCAATAAAGGTAAGTGTCATTTATTCTTCATTTAGTAGAGTTTGTACATGCACAATATATATTGTGCATGTACTACTCTACTATTGTGCATGTATCCTTCTCTTTGTGTGTAGGAAAATGTATATTTCATGTGGTAAAATTTTTTTTTTATACTTTTGGGTGTCTTGCACGGATTAATTTGATTTCCATTATTTCTTATGGGGAAAATTCATTCGCATAATGATAATTTCGCATAACGATGAGCTCTCTTGCACGGATTAATATCGCTATGCGGGGGTCCACTGTACTGCATTATACTACAGTTTGCTCTCTATATCTTTCCCTCTCCCATGCATTCTGTATTTCAGATATTGCGTTTTTGATCTCTACGTCCACCCATTATTGCTGTTCGGCGATTTTAACCCTTTGACTGTTTTGGTCGTATATGTATATACGTTTACGAGCCACCATGTTTGATGTATATATACTCAAAAATTCTAGCGGCTTTAACCCTTTCAGGGTCCGTCCCGTAGATCTACGGCTTTATGTTCAGGGTCCAAACCGTAGATCTACGCCATGAGCTCAGCTCACTCTGATAAACTGTGAGTGGTACATTTGGGCCTAGATATGAGAGAATACATCTATGTGGTATGTGTGCACCACATAAAACAGATCCTGCAGCACACTGTGTATAATGAGAGAAAAAAAATGAAATCATGATTTTTCGATTAAAACAGCAACTTTGCAGTGTTTTTTCGTATGTTTTTATAGTTGTATTTGCGATTTCTTGGTCTCATTTGATAGAATGGAAGACATATTACAGAAATAGAGATGATTTTGATTGGTTTTAGCACTGGAAATGGCTTGAAAACTGAGCTCAAAGTAGCAGAAATGTTAAATTTTTGCCGATATTCAAGAGTAAACAAACGACCTCACACGTCTAATACACGTCAGCTGGTGGGTCTAATATACATTCACAAATATGGTGATGATATTTATACAATTATTACAGTATTGCATAACAGTAAATCTTCTATTTTTTGGTGTGAATAAAAATTCATTATGTGAATAAAAAATCAAAATAGAATTTATTTGTAAAGCCTCAAAACATAACTAATGAACAGAGGAAATGTTAGTTAGTGCCAGGAATGCCTACATTGTTCATTCTGGACCCTATTTTGAAATTGGAATATTTTTAACTTTGTGTTAAATTGGCCAAAATTAACAATTTTCCGATCACTTTATTTTGTAGTTGAAACAGTTGACTTGGCGATTTCTTGTGCTCAATCGATAGAATAAAAGTAATACTAGTGAAATAGTAAGAATTTGGTTGATTGGAATAATGAAATTGGCCTAAAAGGGGAGTCAAAGTCGGCAAAAAATCGCCGATTCGTAAATATCGCTGAAAACCAAAATTTGCGAGAGCATAATTTTCGTCAATTTTCCACCAAATTTCGACTTTTTGTTTTATTACCTTAAAAAAAAGATTCTCACGATTTAAAAGAAAAAATAACAAATTTTTTTTTGAAAATTCTTGGACACTGGTGCGTACTCCAGATTTGGGCCTTGGCCCCCTGAAAGGGTTAAATCAATCAGGAAAAGTGGTAGGCCCACTGTGAGAGCATGGGTTGTGGGGTCAGTGTGCACCAAAAAAAAAAAATCCGCAGCACGCAGTGCATACTGAGAAAAAAAAAAACTCCGACAGTGTTTTTGGACTAAAAGCCGATTTAGGGTTGTACATGAAGGTTTAAAAACCCGACATTTGTTAAATTAGAACATGTGAACTCTTGGGCATTTTTATTGAGGAACGTTTCGCCAACGATTGAGGGACTGACCACACGATTCAAGGCTGAGGGCTGTTTACTCTTTTTTCCTCCTTTTCTTCAATTTTATCCTTTATGGAATGATGAAGCCACTGTTGGAAAAAACGTTCATCAATAAAGATCCCCAAGGTTGCACATGTGTCTTTTAACGATTTTATGGTGTATTTTCGATAGTATTTATGGGTTTTTTCCGTTTTTGGGCTCAAATTGGGGAAATGGAAAACATATAGGAATAGAGGTGATTTTGATTGGTTTTACTATGAAAAAAATCTTGAAATGGAGCTCAAAGAAAGGGGAAATGTTTGATTTTTGCCGATATTCAAAATTAAACAAATTATGTCATTGTCCAATAAATATCCAACTAGCCATTCTAATATGCAGTCATGAATGGGTTGACATTATTTATACAATTATTACAATATTGCATTTAGTGTGCATAACAGTAAATCTTCTATTTTTTTGTTTGAATAAAAATTCAAAATAGAAAGCAAGAGTAATATCAGAGGGGGCCTGGAGACATGACTGATGAACAAATAAAATGTTATTTTAGAGCCAGGAATGCCTGCATTGTTCATTCTTGACCCTATTTTGAAATTGGCATATTTTTTTAATTTGCGTGAAATTTGCCAAATTGCAAATTTCTGACCACGTTATTGGGTAGTTGAAATCAGAAAAATGGGCAGTTTCTTGTACTCGATCGATAGAGCAAATGGAGTTCTAAAGAAACAGCTATGAGTTTGGTTGACTGGAACAATGGAATTAGCTGAAATAGGGCTCAAAGTTGGCGAAATCGCCGATTCGTAAATATCACAGAGGTTGCTAACTTTGCGAGAGCGTAATTCTGTAAGTTTTCCATCAAATTTCATTCTTTTGGTGTCACTACCATCAGGAAAAGATTCTCTATCATTTCATAAGAATTTTTTTTTTTTTTTTTTTCAAAAATTTTTCGACACTAGGAGACACCTCAAGATTTTGGGGTTACGAGAGTCAAAGGGTTTAAATACGGGTGCTCCCCCCATTTTGACTCTTGCACTCAGTCTCTTGCATTGATCTTTCTATCTGTTCCTCATAAATTGCACTTGATTGCACTTGGTCTGTGTTCCCAGATTTGCACGACAGTGATCACTTTCCTATATTTTTTACCTTTACTACATGTTCCTGACTGCCTCATAGCTTTCATTGGGAATTTGCACGAGCGAATTTGGGACTTATACTCTCATCTTACCACCTTTTGTGAGGACCCCCTTTCATCCTCTATTAATGAACTGGTACACCAGTTAACGACGTTAATTTTGACTATGTTGTCACGTTCTATTCCTCAAACATCAGGCAGGCATTCTCAGACATGCGTGACTTGGTGGTCTCCTGCGTGTGCCCATGCAGTGCATTTGAAACATGCTACGTGGGGCCATTATCGATGTAACCTGACTTTAGAGCATCTTTCGAATTTTAAGCGGGCATGGGCAGTTGCTCGCCTTTGTCATACACAGCACTACATGCAGTTGTTGGCAAGACTACGTGTCTGCCATTACCCCCTCTTCCCTTATGTGTGTGGTTTGGAAGAAGGTACGGAAGTTGTATGGCAAGTACATTTGTACCCAGCTCTCGTTGTGCTGGTTTCTGGTGTTAGTGTTGCAAAACCCTTGGAAGTTGCCTTGGAAATCGGGAACTATTTTGTCCGTGTCTCCCAAGGGCTTTACCTTTGTCCCTCATATCTTGAGTCTAAGTCTGCAGGGAGCAATTGCCCCTGGATTTCTCCTCTAATGGAATTGAGTTGTAAACATAACTTTAACTCTCCTACAGTTAGGGTCCACACTTTCCGCTTGCCAGCCATCAGCAGCTGGACCTGATGATATGCCTACTAGTATGCTACAACATCTGCATTCTACGGCTATTACAACCCAGGATTCCAAATGGCCTGTTTATCCTGGGTGTAATGGGAGCAAAATAAACACAGTAGAAAAAGTTTAGACTTATATTATCCTTCACCAATTTAGAACAGCAATATGTACACTATGTACAGTGATAAGTATAGTGCACTCCACGGTAAGCAAGGCAGAAATAGAAAACCACAAGATAGCAGACCGTGCTTCAACCAGCTCTAGAATGGGAATGACAAAAGGGCAGACAGGAGAGCGGTACCCACATAACCTCTGCGATTGCCAAAACCATCTTCTTATTGGCTAGAACCTGGTCACTAGTTGAACGATGGGGCCCCATCATCAACTCTTAGCAACCTGGTTCGCTGGTTGGGGGAGATAGCCTGTAAATGAGGGTGTGTACATGCGCCGAATAAAGGTTATGTACTCTTTGCATGCCACAACGACTCTTCCAGTCCTTTTGCGTCTTTTCAATCTTATTTGGGCACGAGGGGTTCTCCCTCAACAATGGAAATCTACCATCGTCTACCATTTTTCAAACCAGGCGTCTCAGGGACTTGATACCTCTCACTATCATCCCATTACCCTGGCCATTGTAGTCTGCAAGGTGATGGAACGATTGGTGAATGGACGTCTGATATGGTTTCTTGGAGACTCTCAGTAGTCTTTCCCCTCAGTAATATGGTTTTCGCAATGGCGCTCTACTTTTCGATCCCATGCTCCACTGAGATACGTATGTGTGAAATGCCTTTGCTAACAAAACACTCTGTCCAGCAGTCTTTTTGATCTTGAGAAGGCATATGACACCACTTGGAGGTATTACATTTTAGACCAAACCCACTCCTTAAGCCTCCGTGGCAATCTACCAGCTTTATTTTTTATTTATTTATTTATTTAATGTCTTTGCAAACAGTACATTGAGATTGTGTATATACAATAGTGGGTTGCAATGCAAAGAGAGCCTCTATTATGCCTAGGCATTATGGGCCAACTTAACATTATTGGCTTACATTCTACTTAATACTAAGGAGTAGTATATCATAGTTGTACAGTAGGAAAGTGATTATTTCATAGTTGTACAGTAGAATATTAATTATAAAATGAAATCAAAATTTGTATAATACAAAGATATACGTATTTATATTCTAAAATGCTTTTTGTGAAAAACAATGATTCAATTATATTCCTATTATATTGACAATATCCTGTCAATGTGATTGTTTCAGTTATGAGTGGGGAGTACATATGGGAGTAGAATGTATACTGAGTATTTAGCATTTAGTCTAGGGTGATTAAGTGGCTTTTGAGAAGAGTCGTAAATTGATTTTCAGACTGAGTTACTTTAATATCTTCTGGTAATGAATTCCATATTTGGGGCCCTTTTTGTGCATAGAGTTTTTACACAGTGTGATATGGACACGAGGTATATCTTGTGTCTTGTGTTGTGATCATGTGTCCTGTTTAGGTTGGTGAGGAAAAAATTTGAGTGAGGGGTTTATATTTGCGTGTATTGTTCTGTGTATGTAGTAGGCACATGAATAAGTATGGATGTTCTTAATGGTAAGCGGATTCAGACTTTGAAAATTGGTGGAGTATGCTGGCGGGAGTGGGAATTTGTTATCATTCTTACTGCTGCCTTTTGCTTGGTTAAATTTGGGGTTTTAGGTGATTGGATGTTGTTGATCCCCATGCACAAATTCCATATGTAAGATAAGGGTATATGAGTGAATGGTACCCTGCCAGGAGAGCTGATTGTGGAACGTAGTACCTTATCTTTGATAGTATGCCTACAGTCTTGGAGATTTTCTTGGTGATTTGTTGTATGTGTGTCCGGAACTTAAGGCTACTGTCAAGGTGGATACCTAGGAATTTTCCCTCTGTGAGTCTTGTGACTGATGATCCATTTAACGTTATGTTAATTGGATCATGTGCAGGTTTGTTTCCAAACTGAATGAAATAGGTTTTATCAGTGTTCAGGGTAAGTTTGTTAGTCATTATCCAGGCAGATATTTTCTGTAATTCAGCATTGACTGTGTTTGCTAGTATGACTGCATTTGGATGGAAAATACATATGTAGTGTCATCTGCAAATAATATGGGTTTGAGTAGCTGTGATGCATTTGGTAGATCATTGATGTAGATGAGAAAGAGGAGTGGTCCAAGGACGCTTCCTTGTGGGACTCCTACTGTGATTGGGTGGGTGGAGGAGTTTGCATCATTTGCATACACATATTGAGTTCTGTTACTAAGGTATGACTTTAGGTAGTTGAGGGAGTGGCCTCTTGATACCATAGTGCATTAATTTGGAGTACAGTAGTTCATGGTCGACTGTATCGAAAGCTTCATGTAAATCAATGAAAATACCCAGCGGGACTTCTTTCTTTTCATGTGCGGTATATATTAGTTCTAGCATGTGTATGATAGCGTCATTTGTGCTTTTATTATTTCTGAATCCAAACTGACAAGGGTTTAATATGTTGTGTGAAATGAGGTAGGAATAGATCCATCTATTAATTGATTATTCAAAGATTTTAGAGAGCAGTGGTAAGTTAGATATTGGTCTCTAGTTATTCAAGTCAGCTTGGTCACCTCCTTTATGGATCGGAGTGACCCTCACTATTTTGAGGATTGTTGGGAAGGTAGATGACTTTATGGATTTGTTAAAGAGCGTTGCAATAATTGGTGACAATACTTGAGAAGCTTTTTTGTACATAAAAGCAGGCAAGTTGTTTATGTCTCCTGCCTTGTTTTTAAGGGTGTTTATGATGAGCGTAACTTCAGTGGGGTTGGTTGGAGCTAGGAATAGCGTATTTGGGTAGGTTCCTATGAGGTAGTCTGATGAACTGGCATTTGTGCTTGGTATTTTGTTTGCTAGATTTTTTCCTATGGTGGAGAAGAAAACATTAAGTCTGTTTGCTGTTTCGGTTAGAGTCAGTAAGGGTTCATCTGATTTTGTTAGTTTGATTGCTTTGTTTATGGATAACGTTTTAGTTCCAAGAATTTCAGATAGAGTTTTCCAGGTTTTTTTCATATCACCTTTGATGTTACGTAATCTATTTTCATAATACAATTTTTTTGACCTTCTTATCAGGCTGGTAAGTGCTGACAAGTAATTTCTCGACTGTTCTCTAATTATTTGACCCATTCTATACTGTTTTTCATATTTGTGCTTTGTGTTAATGGATTTGAGGATGCTTGGTGTTAGCCAGGGATTGTTAGGTAAGACACATATGCAACAGTTAGACAACTTTATTCCGAAACGTTTCGCCTACACAGTAGGCGAAACGTTTCGGAATAAAGTTGTCTAACTGTTGCATATGTGTCTTACCTAAAAAACCTGTCGGTATTGTATACCATTTTGATGTTCAGCCAGGGATTATTCAATCTCTTTGCTGTGATCTGTTTAGTTTTTCTGGGGCAATGTCTGTTGTAGAGGCATTGGGCTTTTTTTAGAAAATTATTTATACATTCATTCATATCTGTATATGTTTCAAGCTCATTTGCCAGTCGATGTTATTCATAGCTGCTATAAAGTTGTTAACTGCTGTCTCGTTATGTAGTCTGAGGTTACTTTAGTAATGTCTTGTGGTAGTTTGCCCAGATTAGTTATGAGAAAGGTTGGGTAGTGGTCTGTAGTGTTGTCTGTGATTATGCCTGATTTTAAAGGGGATATGGTGTTTGTCCAGATCTGGTCTATTAAGGAGATGCTTGTCTCGGAGATTCTTGTAGGTTTAGATATTGCTGGTAGCAACAGTCAGTTGCTTTCTTATCTGACAGACATTTTCGGGTCTGTGTTGGCGCCTCGCTTTCCTCAGACTTTGTACAAGCAGAGGGAGTCCCACAAAGTTGTGTCCTTAGCACTATCCTTTTTCTCTTAGCTATAAATGACCTACCTTCCATTCTTCCATCGCATATTTGGTCATCACTTTAAGTGGATGACTTTGTTATAGCTTACTCAGGCGCTGACTGTCGCCTGGTAGCAGCCTCCCTTCAGGATGCGATTGACTGAGTTTCCCATTGGATCACTTTTTATGGCTTTAAATTTTCTATTGTGAAAACCCGTTTCATTACCTTCACTAGGTGTCTTCTTATCCCAGATATTCCATTATATTTACACGGCTCACGTGTTTCAGAATGCGATACGGTCAAGTTTCTTGGCCTTCTCTTCGATTGCTGGTTGACATGGAAACCTCGCATTTCTTCTTTGAAGGCAACTTGCCATGGTTGCCTGAAAGTTCTTAAAATTCTCGTGCATCATTCATGGGGAGCAGATCGCTGAAGTCCCTCTGTTTGCATTCCAGCCTAGTCTTGTCCAAGCTGGATTATGGCGACCAAGTCTATTCTGCGGCTTCTCCTACAACTCTTTCTAAGTTAGATCCCCTTCATTATCAAGGTCTCTGTTTATGCCTTGGTGCCTTTTGTTTATTCCTCTATGCAGAGGTGAATGTTCCTTCCTTAGCTGATCGTCGTGGTGCTCATTGTCTTTGTTACTTTGTGCTCATGACCTTCGTGTTTCTTCTACCTATATGTTGGTCTCAAACATTGGTAGAAGCCCATTGTTTGTTTGGCGCCCCTGCCTTCTCCAACCATTTTCTCTTCGTCTTTACTTCGGTCTTCTCTCCAATTGCCTTCTTTGTATGTTCATTTAGTGTCTGCCTTTTTCCATCCTCCATGGTAGGTTCCAACAGTTCATGTCTGTTCTCTCCCACTACCTTGCACCAAAGCAGCCTACGGCTGCTTCTCGCTATCTTTTTCTCGATTACTTCTGGTCACATGCTCGTGCTATCACTGTTGATACAGATGGTTCTAAATCTTCTGATGGTGTTGGGTTTGCAGCAGTATTCCCTAACGATATTGTCTGAGGTCATTTGTTAGACTTGGCTAGTATTTTTACTGCCGAGTTGTATGCCGTCCTCATAGCGCTTTTCATATTACACATGTCTCCTACATTTGTGATCATTTCAGATTCCCTCAGTGCATTACAAGCCATTAAACAATTTGATTTCCCTCATCCATTAGTCTTTCTTATTCAACTATGGTTGCACCTTGTGGCTAGCAAAATCAAAGACGTCGTTTTCTGTTGGGTCCCTGGACACGTTGATCAGCAGGGCATGAACAAATGGGTACTGCTGTGCAGTCAGTGGTGCATGATCTTCTGGTGTCTTGTTCAGAGATTATTTTACAGTCATCTCAGTCTGTCTTCGCAGCCATTGGCAACAATAGTGGTCGGGAATGCACCATAACAAATTGCACTCTATTAAACCGCTTTTAGGTTCGTGGCCATCTTCTTACCACCGTTGCCGTTCCTGGGAGATTGCACTTTCCCAGCTCCACATTGGCCATACGTATCTTACCCATGGGTATCTCATGGATCAACGCCCTATTACTCTGTGAGATTTGTTGGGTCCCTATCTTGGTTCTTCACTTTCATGTCAATTGCTTGGTTTACCAGCGAGCTCGCAGGTTTTACCTCCAGTGCTGCCGCCCGCCCTACCATTCTTTCTTTGTCTTTCCTTCTTGCAGATGGCTGTGCCTTTGCCTTACAATCACTTTTTGGCTTTTATCAACAGCTGCTTTACTGTACGAACTCTGACACATAGCCCTTAGTGTCCCTTCCAGCCCTTTTCTTTCCTCACCTCTGATCCCCTCTCCCCCTAGATGTTTATAGCCTCGGCACTCTTTTCTGCCCTGCAGCGCTATGTGACCCTTGTCGGTTTAGCACTTTCTTTGTTTATAATAATAATAACTCTTGACAGTGGAAGCATGATAAAAAAGTAGTGTATGTACATGCCACTGTGCATAGGCTTGTGATACACAGAAAAAGCAAAACCTGTGTACGAGTGGTGGACATAATGCCATCCTTTCCCATTACATTGTAAAATGCTCCAAACTTCAGAACACCCATAACTAACCTGATTCTTTTTTCTCCTCCTCCCTTTTCCCATTTCCTCTTTCTCCTTTGAGTTTTCTTTCTTCTGGCTTGGTTCTTTATTTATTTCCCCCTCTATGTTTTTGTGAGCCCCTACCTCACTGCTGCTTGCTTTCTTGCATGCTCCTTCCTTTCCTACTTGTCACATCCCTGTCTGCTGGGATACATACTGCCTTCTCTCCTTTCTGTTAGTGTGACTTTGTAAATGGTCTAAGTCAGACCGAAACATCGTTGTAATCTCCCCTCTCTTATGTGTGGGTTATTTGTGTATTACTTTTCAACATTGTCACTGCACTAACACCCTTACTTTATCTTCCCTCCTCGAGGACGGCCCCACCTTTGACACAGACTCCAGCTTTGACTTTTTGACAGCAACAGATTCATTACACGTCCTTTGATTGTACTTCCTTTAGTACTCCTCACGGCCCTTACTCTACCTCTGTTATATTCTCTTCCTTTGCTAGTCTCAGATCAAGCATATTACACAGTTAGTACACCCTACCCAGCAGTGCTGCATAACCCTTGTGGGTTTAGTGTTTAGTTTTGATTATATTAATAATCAGTAGTTATTGAATGAAAAATGAATATCACTGGTCAGTAAAATTGGCTAATTAGTACTTATGGCAGCCAGTAGGAGCATGAACCTTATGTCCAGGGAACCACAACACTGGTGAAAATTTGAAGCTGATCAGACGAGTTTATTCCTCAGTTATGGCAGTGATTCCAAGTTTTTTTTTTACAGTTTACATAAACAAATTTGCGTGCTAAGATGTGTCACCCATTAAAAATTGAAGCTGTTCAGAAGAGCTAAACTGAAATTTATTTAATATGATTTAATGGAAATAAAAAATTCCAACTATTTTACACACACAGTGATCAGATCTGCAGCTCCCACACTGCTGAATTTCTCTCCGTACCATCGTCACATTTTTTAGCACCTTTTTTTTGAATATTTGAAGCTATGCCACTGAGGATTTTGGAAGTTATCTGAGGCATTCTAGGATGCTGGGACTGGTTTCAATAACTTTGGTCATAGGTCATGTGAACATGCCAGTACTTGCAAGAAATTGGGCCTTGTTGCTGTAAACAAGTGGTGAAAATTTGAAGCTGATTGGACGAGATATTCTTTAGGCAGTACCTGACCAGCCAGGCTGTGGTTTATATGTTGAAGTGCCTGTGGCCGGCAGTAACAGCCTAGTTAATCAGGCCCAGATCCACCATGAAGCCTGGTCACGGACTGGGCCATGGAGCTGTTGACCCCTGGAACAACCATCAGGTAGACACAAATGTAAAAGATTTACTCTATTTCTCAGACAATAAACTATAGGAATGATTGGTTATGGTTTATTGTGTCCCAGTAATTGAATTAGACCTATTAAAATCCCATAAAACAGGCTGGGGGTTGTAGGGGAGGGGGCCTTGCCTGTTCTCAGGAAAATGGGCAGAATTCTAATACATATTTCCATTACTTTGAGCTCAATTTCAAGCTACTTCTGGTCCTGGAACCAACCAAAATAATCTCTATTGCAGCAGTATGTCTTCCATTCTGTCAAATGATACCAAGAAACAGTAAATAAAACAAAAACTGTCCTAAAAACACTTCAAAAGTCAGTATTTTAAACCAAACACATGGTCAGAGTTTTACTTTTTCCCATCATGCCCAATGTGGAGCAAGATTTGTTTTATACTGTGTACACTCATTGCACAGACAGACCTATTGGTCATATCTGAGTAAGCCAAACTCATGATATAGACTACCTGAGGGATCTGGACTCAGTGATGTAGTTCTGTGTGATGGTAACTGAAAGAGTTGAAGGTACTCCTTCAGGGTTACCTGAGTACTGTAGTAATTTGTTCTCAAACATCTTGGGATTAAAATAAATTTTTGTAAAATGAATGTAATGCCAGGGCTCTGTACTGTGAATTACTAATTCTCTAAAATAACAAATATTTGTGTTGTGTATACATGTATAGTTAATATTTATTCAGTGAATAAGTGTTTTACTTTTCAGGTTCTTGTTCATGAATTGACGGAGAAGTGCTGGGACAAGTGTATGGACCGTCCATCAACACGTCTTGAGTCCCGCACAGAGAGCTGCACCACTAACTGTGTTGAACGTTTCATTGATGCCAATAACTTTGTTGCCAACCGCTTGCAAAAAGTGGCGACTACCTCAGGACTTATGTAAAGCAATAATAATTAAAAAGAAAAAGAAATTAGGTCTAGAGAGTTCATACTCGCAAAAAATAATACATAGTTCTCTTGTAATTAAAACATTTTATTGTGTATTAATGTATAGATTTGCTTTTCTTTCTTAAATGTATTTGCTTTCTTATTTTTAATTGGCATATCTTGTATTCAACAAAATGTTGAGAGTGAAGGATTTTTTATATAGACACAGGAGGAAATTTCTGATTGGAGGTGCAGTTATAGGTGGTGTTGCTCTCCTCAGTCGTTATGCAGAACGTAAGCTTATTGAATGGCACGATCAACAGACACGAATCTTACTGGACAAACAGAAAAAGCGACAACATTATGAAAACACACACAGAACAGCAAATGCTACAGTTATGAGCTTGTCAGTCAGTATGAAAGAAGTAATTTCCAAAGAGCTAGATGCAGATGCACTTCTTCAAGCAGTGAGGGAACAGCCTCAACACAAACATAATATTTGGCAGCAACTCAAGATTGTGGGATTCAGTCGTGCTGTTTCAAACTGTTTATGTTGCAAGTTTGGTGTCCTCAGCTGTGCATATACAACTCATGCTACTTGGAGGATACACATTTGGGGACCTCGTACATTCTGGTCATGCAGGCATACCAATATCTCAAGCACTACAGCAAAAATATCTTGCAATTCTTCACTACCTTGTTGAGGAGGGAGTTCCCAAACTTTTGCAGCATGTGACACAAGCTGTCACCCATATAATCTCTGGATTGCCTCTTAATCGACCTCTTACTTTATGCCAGTTAGAAGGAATCTTCCAGGAAATTAAACTTGACCTAGCTGGAGAAGCTGTCTGTGAAGGCGGCCTTCAGGAGAGAAGACTGGCTAAGCTTGAGCCATGGAGCAGATATGTACTTCTTGCTCCTGTACCACCTGAAGGTGGAACAGGTGATGATAGGATACTCTACAATATGTTAATTGAAACAAATGATATTCTTGATTGTGAAGATTTTAGTACTGTAATGGACACTTTAATTCAACATGGTTTTAATCATTTGTTGGACAGAATTGCTGAATTTTATCCACTCCCAAAAAATCAACTTGGGGCCAGTGGATCTAATGAGAATTGGGTGGATAATGTTAGTCGAGATGTTCCAGCTAGTGTGTGTGACAATGCTGGTGAGAGTTCTTCACTACAACATCCTATTACTACTACCACTAGTTTCTCTCAGAACAGCTCCCTTCCTGTGGCTAAGTTAGTTCCACTTTTATCTGGGGTGGTGCATGCAGCTTTATCCCCGGCACCTGGGCAGCTCTTGCAGAAGGTTCTCACAGTTGACAAACTTGAATCACTGGGAGCAAATGTTTATGAAGCTTTTGCATTGCCTCTTGGACAGCAGGTATGAGGTGCATTTATTCTAAACAACTACGTAAACATTTATATGTTGATTGCTGAATTGAGTTATTCATCATATAACTTTTGTTAAATCTAAATTACACTGTCAAAAAATATAAATTGTCAGGAATATGCTGGGTTTATATAAAACAAATTCTAGAAATATACAAAATGTTGCTGTATTTCCCATCATATGATGCATATTTTTTCCAGACTTTTTATTAAAAAACTGCATTTATTTAACCCATATCATCAGTATTACTGAAGAAAAAATAAATTTTTTATTTAGTATAACTTTATTTTTCCACCCAGAGAGGTACTACTGTCCTGCCAAGAGAGTGTAAAACAGAAGCCTGTTATTGTTTTACATGATGGTGGGATTGCTTGTGTCTTTTTTTTTTTTTATCTCAAAAACATGCAAGATTTCTGGTATATCTTGCTACTTCTGCTTATACGGTCGCACTACACATATATATATGCACACCCCTCTGGGTTTTCTTCTATTTCCTTACTAGTTCTTGTTTATTTCCTCTTATCTCCATGGTGAAGTGGAACAGAATTTTTCCTCCGTAAGCCATGTGTGTTGTAAGAGGCGACTAAAATGCTGGGAGCAAGGAGCTAGTAACCCCTTCTGTATAAATTACTAAAATTAAAGAGAGAAACTCTCATTTTTCTTTTTGGGTCATCCTGCCTCAGTGGGATATGACCAGTTTGTTGAAAGAAAAAGAATTTTATTTTTTATGCTCTTGATTAAATACTAAATCTGTGTCATACAATTGCGAGAGAAAAATAGGAGTAAATGATGACTCAGGGGTCATATGAACTTAGTACTGTAGTTGTTGGTTAAAGGTTATAACGTATGTTATAGCATTTCTTATTCCTTGTTATGCCATTTGTAGACATTATATTCGGATGACTCACAAAATCGTAATGACACGATTGCAAACAAACCATACCATGGGCGGGGATAGAACCCACAATCAGAGAGTCTCAAAACTCCAGACAGTCGCGTTAGCCACTGGACCAGCTAGCCACAATAAGATTCGTCCAACTAGGTATATTTCTACACCATAGGAAGGTTAGCATAGGCACCACTGTGACCGCAAATGCAAGTTTTTACAGATGAATCTCCAGCTAGCATGGCCGTGACGAACTCTAGTTCAAGTCCCCTCAAAGCTGTCAACATGACTCACGAAATCATAATGACACGATTGCAAACAAACCATACCACGGGCGAAGATAGAACCCGCGACGGTCTGGAGTTTTGAGACTCTCTGATCGCAGGTTCTATCTCCGCCCGTGGTATGGTTTGTTTGCAATCGTGTCATTACGATTTCGCGAGTCATGTTGATGGCTTTGAGGGGACTTGAGCTAGAGTTCGTCATGGCCACACTAGCTGGAGATTCATCTGTAAAAACTTGCATTTGTGGTCACAGTGGTGCCTATGCTAACCTTCCTAAAGTGTAGAAATATACCTAGTTGGATGAATCTTATTGTGGCTAGCTGGTCCAGTGACTAACGCGACGGTCTGGAGTTTTGAGACTCTCTGATCACGGGTTCTATCCCTGCCCATGGTATGGTTGGTTTGCAGTCGTGTCATTACGATTTCGCGAGTCATGTTGACGGCTTTGAGGGGATTTGAGCTAGAGTTCATCATGGCCACGCTAGCTGGAGATTTGTCTGTAAAAACTTGCATTTGTGGTCACAGTGGTGCCTATGCTAACCTTCCTATGGTGTAGAAATATACCCAG
>NC_069427.1:42854721-42872818 GCF_026875155.1 Cherax quadricarinatus
CGACTAACATTATCCACCCAATTCTCATTAGATCCACTGGCCCCAAGTTGATTTTTGGGAGTGGATAAAATTCAGCAATTCTGTCCAACAAATGATTAAAACCATGTTGAATTAAAGTGTCCATTACAGTACTAAAATCTTCACAATCAAGAATATCATTTGTTTCAATTAACATATTGTAGAGTATCCTATCATCACCTGTTCCACCTTCAGGTGGTACAGGAGCAAGAAGTACATATCTGCTCCATGGCTCAAGCTTAGCCAGTCTTCTCTCCTGAAGGCGCCTTCACAGACAGCTTCTCCAGCTAGGTCAAGTTTAATTTCCTGGAAGATTCCTTCTAACTGGCATAAAGTAAGAGGTCGATTAAGAGGCAATCCAGAGATTATATGGGTGACAGCTTGTGTCACATGCTGCAAAAGTTTGGGAACTCCCTCCTCAACAAGGTAGTGAAGAATTGCAAGATATTTTTGCTGTAGTGCTTGAGATATTGGTATGCCTGCATGACCAGAATGTACGAGGTCCCCAAATGTGTATCCTCCAAGTAGCATGAGTTGTATATGCACAGCTGAGGTCACCAAACTTGCAACATAAACAGTTGAAACAGCACGACTGAATCCCACAATCTTGAGTTGCTGCCAAATATTATGTTTGTGTTGAGGCTGTTCCCTCACTGCTTGAAGAAGTGCATCTGCATCTAGCTCTTTGGAAATTACTTCTTTCATACTGACTGACAAGCTCATAACTGTAGCATTTGCTGTTCTGTGTGTGTTTTCATAATGTTGTCGCTTTTTCTGTTTGTCCAGTAAGATTCGTGTCTGTTGATCGTGCCATTCAATAAGCTTACGTTCTGCATAACGACTGAGGAGAGCAACACCACCTATAACTGCACCTCCAATCAGAAATTTCCTCCTGTGTCTATATAAAAAATCCTTCACTCTCAACATTTTGTTGAATACAAGATATGCCAATTAAAAATAAGAAAGCAAATACATTTAAGAAAGAAAAGCAAATCTATACATTAATACACAATAAAATGTTTTAATTACAAGAGAACTATGTATTATTTTTGCGAGTATGAACTCTCTAGACCTAATTTCTTTTTCTTTTTAATTATTATTGCTTTACATAAGTCCTGAGGTAGTCGCCACTTTTTGCAAGCGGTTGGCAACAAAGTTATTGGCATCAATGAAACGTTCAACACAGTTAGTGGTGCAGCTCTCTGTGCGGGACTCAAGACGTGTTGATGGACGGTCCATACACTTGTCCCAGCACTTCTCCGTCAATTCATGAACAAGAACCTGAAAAGTAAAACACTTATTCACTGAATAAATATTAACTATACATGTATACACAACACAAATATTTGTTATTTTAGAGAATTAGTAATTCACAGTACAGAGCCCTGGCATTACATTCATTTTACAAAAATTTATTTTAATCCCAAGATGTTTGAGAACAAATTACTACAGTACTCAGGTAACCCTGAAGGAGTACCTTCAACTCTTTCAGTTACCATCACACAGAACTACATCACTGAGTCCAGATCCCTCAGGTAGTCTATATCATGAGTTTGGCTTACTCAGATATGACCAATAGGTCTGTCTGTGCAATGAGTGTACACAGTATAAAACAAATCTTGCTCCACATTGGGCATGATGGGAAAAAGTAAAACTCTGACCATGTGTTTGGTTTAAAATACTGACTTTTGAAGTGTTTTTAGGACAGTTTTTGTTTTATTTACTGTTTCTTGGTATCATTTGACAGAATGGAAGACATACTGCTGCAATAGAGATTATTTTGGTTGGTTCCAGGACCAGAAGTAGCTTGAAATTGAGCTCAAAGTAATGGAAATATGTATTAGAATTCTGCCCATTTTCCTGAGAACAGGCAAGGCCCCCTCCCCTACAACCCCCAGCCTGTTTTATGGGATTTTAATAGGTCTAATTCAATTACTGGGACACAATAAACCATAACCAATCATTCCTATAGTTTATTGTCTGAGAAATAGAGTAAATCTTTTACATTTGTGTCTACCTGATGGTTGTTCCAGGGGTCAACACCTCCATGGCCCAGTCCGTGACCAGGCTTCATGGTGGATCTGGGCCCGATTAACTAGGCTGTTACTGCCGGCCACAGGCACTTCAACATACAAACCACAGCCTGGCTGGTCAGGTACTGCCTAAAGAATATCTCGTCCAATCAGCTTCAAATTTTCACCACTTGTTTACAGCAACAAGGCCCAATTTCTTGCAAGTACTGGCATGTTCACATGACCTATGACCAAAGTTATTGAAACCAGTCCCAGCATCCTAGAATGCCTCAGATAACTTCCAAAATCCTCAGTGGCATAGCTTCAAATATTCAAAAAAAAAGGTGCTAAAAAATGTGACGATGGTACGGAGAGAAATTCAGCAGTGTGGGAGCTGCAGATCTGATCACTGTGTGTGTAAAATAGTTGGAATTTTTTATTTCCATTAAATCATATTAAATAAATTTCAGTTTAGCTCTTCTGAACAGCTTCAATTTTTAATGGGTGACACATCTTAGCACGCAAATTTGTTTATGTAAACTGTAAAAAAAAACTTGGAATCACTGCCATAACTGAGGAATAAACTCGTCTGATCAGCTTCAAATTTTCACCAGTGTTGTGGTTCCCTGGACATAAGGTTCATGCTCCTACTGGCTGCCATAAGTACTAATTAGCCAATTTTACTGACCAGTGATATTCATTTTTCATTCAATAACTACTGATTATTAATATAATCAAAACTAAACACTAAACCCACAAGGGTTATGCAGCACTGCTGGGTAGGGTGTACTAACTGTGTAATATGCTTGATCTGAGACTAGCAAAGGAAGAGAATATAACAGAGGTAGAGTAAGGGCCGTGAGGAGTACTAAAGGAAGTACAATCAAAGGACGTGTAATGAATCTGTTGCTGTCAAAAAGTCAAAGCTGGAGTCTGTGTCAAAGGTGGGGCCGTCCTCGAGGAGGGAAGATAAAGTAAGGGTGTTAGTGCAGTGACAATGTTGAAAAGTAATACACAAATAACCCACACATAAGAGAGGGGAGATTACAACGATGTTTCGGTCTGACATTTACAAAGTCACACTAACAGAAAGGAGAGAAGGCAGTATGTATGCCAGCAGACAGGGATGTGACAAGTAGGAAAGGAAGGAGCATGCAAGAAAGCAAGCAGCAGTGAGGTAGGGGCCCACAAAAACATAGAGGGGGAAATAAATAAAGAACCAAGCCAGAAGAAAGAAAACCCAAAGGAGAAAGAGGAAATGGGAAAAGGGAGGAGAAGAAAAAAGAATCAGGTTAGTTATGGGTGTTCTGAAGTTTGGAGCATTTTACAATGTAATGGGAAAGGATGGCATTATGTCCACCACTCGTACACAGGTTTTGCTTTTTCTGTGTATCACAAGCCTATGCACAGTGGCATGTACATACACTACTTTTTTATCATGCTTCCACTGTCAAGAGTTATTATTATTATAATCAAAGAAAGTGCTAAACCGACAAGGGTCACATAGCGCTGCAGGGCAGAAAAGAGTGCTGAGGCTATAAACATCTAGGGGGAGAGGGGATCAGAGGTGAGGAAAGAAAAGGGCTGGAAGGGACACTAAGGGCTATGTGTCAGAGTTCGTACAGTAAAGCAGCTGTTGATAAAAAGCCAAAAAGTGATTGTAAGGCAAAGGCACAGCCATCTGCAAGAAGGAAAGACAAAGAAAGAATGGTAGGGCGGCGGCAGCACTGGAGGTAAAACCTGCGAGCTCGCTGGTAAACCAAGCAATTGACATGAAAGTGAAGAACCAAGATAGGGACCCAACAAATCTCACAGAGTAATAGGGCGTTGATCCATGAGATACCCATGGGTAAGATACGTATGGCCAATGTGGAGCTGGGAAAGTGCAATCTCCCAGGAACGGCAACGGTGGTAAGAAGATGGCCACGAACCTAAAAGCGGTTTAATAGAGTGCAATTTGTTATGGTGCATTCCCGACCACTATTGTTGCCAATGGCTGCGAAGACAGACTGAGATGACTGTAAAATAATCTCTGAACAAGACACCAGAAGATCATGCACCACTGACTGCACAGCAGTACCCATTTGTTCATGCCCTGCTGATCAACGTGTCCAGGGACCCAACAGAAAACGACGTCTTTGATTTTGCTAGCCACAAGGTGCAACCATAGTTGAATAAGAAAGACTAATGGATGAGGGAAATCAAATTGTTTAATGGCTTGTAATGCACTGAGGGAATCTGAAATGATCACAAATGTAGGAGACATGTAATATGAAAAGCGCTATGAGGACGGCATACAACTCGGCAGTAAAAATACTAGCCAAGTCTAACAAATGACCTCAGACAATATCGTTAGGGAATACTGCTGCAAACCCAACACCATCAGAAGATTTAGAACCATCTGTATCAACAGTGATAGCATGAGCATGTGACCAGAAGTAATCGAGAAAAAGATAGCGAGAAGCAGCCGTAGGCTGCTTTGGTGCAAGGTAGTGGGAGAGAACAGACATGAACTGTTGGAACCTACCATGGAGGATGGAAAAAGGCAGACACTAAATGAACATACAAAGAAGGCAATTGGAGAGAAGACCGAAGTAAAGACGAAGAGAAAATGGTTGGAGTAGGCAGGGGCGCCAAACAAACAATGGGCTTCTACCAATGTCTGAGACCAACATATAGGTAGAAGAAACACGAAGGTCATGAGCACAAAGTAACAAAGACAATGAGCACCACGACGATCAGCTAAGGAAGGAACATTCACCTCTGCATAGAGGAATAAACAAAAGGCACCAAGGCATAAACAGAGACCTTGATAATGAAGGGGATCTAACTTAGAAAGAGTTGTAGGAGAAGCCGCAGAATAGACTTGGTCGCCATAATCCAGCTTGGACAAGACTAGGCTGGAATGCAAACAGAGGGACTTCAGCGATCTGCTCCCCATGAATGATGCACGAGAATTTTAAGAACATTCAGGCAACCATGGCAAGTTGCCTTCAAAGAAGAAATGCGAGGTTTCCATGTCAACCAGCAATCGAAGAGAAGGCCAAGAAACTTGACCGTATCGCATTCTGAAACACGTGAGCCGTGTAAATATAATGGAATATCTGGGATAAGAAGACACCTAGTGAAGGTAATGAAACGGGTTTTCACAATAGAAAATTTAAAGCCATAAAAAGTGATCCAATGGGAAACTCAGTCAATCGCATCCTGAAGGGAGGCTGCTACCAGGCGACAGTCAGCGCCTGAGTAAGCTATAACAAAGTCATCCACTTAAAGTGATGACCAAATATGCGATGGAAGAATGGAAGGTAGGTCATTTATAGCTAAGAGAAAAAGGATAGTGCTAAGGACACAACTTTGTGGGACTCCCTCTGCTTGTACAAAGTCTGAGGAAAGCGAGGCGCCAACACAGACCCGAAAATGTCTGTCAGATAAGAAAGCAACTGACTGTTGCTACCAGCAATATCTAAACCTACAAGAATCTCCGAGACAAGCATCTCCTTAATAGACCAGATCTGGACAAACAGCATATCCCCTTTAAAATCAGGCATAATCACAGACAACACTACAGACCACTACCCAACCTTTCTCATAACTAATCTGGGCAAACTACCACAAGACATTACTAAAGTAACCTTCAGACTACATAACGAGACAGCAGTTAACAACTTTATAGCAGCTATGAATAACATCGACTGGCAAAATGAGCTTGAAACATATACAGATATGAATGAATGTATAAATAATTTTCTAAAAAAAGCCCAATGCCTCTACAACAGACATTGCCCCAGAAAAACTAAACAGATCACAGCAAAGAGATTGAATAATCCCTGGCTGAACATCAAAATGGTATACAATACCGACAGGTTGTTAGGTAAGACACATATGCAACAGTTAGACAACTTTATTCCGAAACGTTTCGCCTACACAGTAGGCGAAACATTTCGGAATAAAGTTGTCTAACTGTTGCATATGTGTCTTACCTAACAATCCCTGGCTAACACCAAGCATCCTCAAATCCATTAACACAAAGCACAAATATGAAAAACAGTATAGAATGGGTCAAATAATTAGAGAACAGTCGAGAAATTACTTGTCAGCACTTACCAGCCTGATAAGAAGGTCAAAAAAATTGTATTATGAAAATAGATTACGTAACATCAAAGGTGATATGAAAAAAACCTGGAAAACTCTATCTGAAATTCTTGGAACTAAAACGTTATCCATAAACAAAGCAATCAAACTAACAAAATCAGATGAACCCTTACTGACTCCAACCGAAACAGCAAACAGACTTAATGTTTTCTTCTCCACCATAGGAAAAAATCTAGCAAACAAAATACCAAGCACAAATGCCAGTTCATCAGACTACCTCATAGGAACCTACCCAAATATGCTATTCCTAGCTCCAACCAACCCCACTGAAGTTATGCTCATCATAAACACCCTTAAAAACAAGGCAGGAGACAAACAACTTGCCTGCTTTTATGTGCAAAAAAGCTTCTCAAGTATTGTCACCAATTATTGCAACGCTCTTTAACAAATCCAATGAATCATCTACCTTCCCAACAATCCTCAAAATAGTGAGGGTCACTCCGATCCATAAAGGAGGTGACCAAGCTGACTTGAATAACTAGAGACCAATATCTAACTTACCACTGCTCTCTAAAATCTTTGAATAATCAATTAATAGATGGATCTATTCCTACCTCGTTTCACACAACATATTAAACCCTTGTCAGTTTGGATTCAGAAATAATAAAAGCACAAATGACGCTATCATACACATGCTAGAACTAATATATACCGCACATGAAAAGAAAGAAGTCCCGCTGGGTATTTTCATTGATTTACATGAAGCTTCGATACAGTCGACCATGAACTACTGTACTCCAAATTAATGCACTATGGTATCAAGAGGCCACTCCCTCAACTACCTAAAGTCATACCTTAGTAACAGAACTCAATATATGTATGCAAATGATGCAAACTCCTCCACCCACCCAATCACAGTAGGAGTCCCACAAGGAAGCGTCCTTGGACCACTCCTCTTTCTCATCTACATCAATGATCTACCGAATGCATCACAGCTACTCAAACCCATATTATTTGCAGATGACACTACATATGTATTTTCCATCCAAATGCAGTCATACTAGCAAACACAGTCAATGCTGAATTACAGAAAATATCTGCCTGGATAATGACTAACAAACTTACCCTGAACACTGATAAAACCTATTTCATTCAGTTTGGAAACAAACCTGCACATGATCCAATTAACATTACGCTAAATGGATCATCAGTCACAAGACTCACAGAGGGAAAATTCCTAGGTATCCACCTTGACAGTAGCCTTAAGTTCCGGACACACATACAACAAATCACCAAGAAAATCTCCAAGACTGTAGGCATACTATCAAAGATAAGGTACTACGTTCCACAATCAGCTCTCCTGGCAGGGTACCATTCACTCATATACCCTTATCTTACATATGGAATTTGTGCATGGGGATCAACAACATCCAATCACCTAAACCCCTAATAACCAAGCAAAAGGCAGCAGTAAGAATGATAACAAATTCCCACTCCCGCCAGCATACTCCACCAATTTTCAAAAGTCTGAATCCGCTTACCATTAAGAACATCCATACTTATTCATGTGCCTACTACATACACAGAACAATACACGCAAATATAAACCCCTCACTCAAACTTTTCCTCACCAACCTAAACAGGACACATGATCACAACACAAGACACAAGATATACCTCGTGTCCATATCACACTGTGTAAAAACTCTATGCACATAAAGGGCCCCAAAATATGGAATTCATTACCAGAAGATATTAAAGTAACTCAGTCTGAAAATCAATTTACGACTCTTCTCAAAAGCCACTTAATCACCCTAGACTAAATGCTAAATACTCAGTATACATCTACTCCCATATGTACTCCCACATCATAACTGAAACAATCACATTGACAGGATATTGTCAATATAATAGGAATATAATTGAATCATTGTTTTTCACAAAAGCATTTTAGAATATAAATACGTATATCTTTGTATTATACAAATTTTGATTCATTTATAATTAATATTCTACTGTACAACTATGAAATAATCACTTTCCTACTGTACAACTATGATATACTACTCCTTAGTATTAAGTAGAATGTAAGCCAATAATGTTAAGTTGGCCCATAATGCCTAGGCATAATAGAGGCTCTCTTTGCATTGCAACCCACTATTGTATATACACAATCTCAATGTACTGTTTGCAAAGACATTAAATAAATAAATAAATAAAAAATAAAGCTGGTAGATTGCCACGGAGGCTTAAGGAGTGGGTTTGGTCTAAAATGTAATACCTCCAAGTGGTGTCATATGCCTTCTCAAGATCAAAAAAGACTGCTAGGACAGAGTGTTTGTTAGCAAAGGCATTTCACACATACGTATCTCAGTGGAGCATGGGATCAAAAGTAGAGCGCCATTGCGAAAACCATATTACTGAGGGGAAAGACTACTGAGAGTCTCCAAGAACCATATCAGACGTCCATTCACCAATCGTTCCATCACCTTGCAGACTACAATGGCCAGGGTAATGGGATGATAATGAGAGGTATCAAGTCCCTGAGACGCCTGGTTTGCAAAATGGTAGTACGATGGTAGATTTCCATTGTTGAGGGAGAACCCCTCGTGCCCAAATAAGATTGAAAAGACGCAAAAGGACTGGAAGAGTCATTGTGGCATGCAAAGAGTACATAACCTTTATTCGGCGCATGTACACACCCTCATTTACAGGCTATCTCCCCCAACTAGCGAACCAGGTTGCTAAGAGTTGATGATGGGGCCCCATCGTTCAACTAGTGACCAGGTTCTAGCCAATAAGAAGATGGTTTTGGCAATCGCAGAGGTTATGTGGGTACCGCTCTCCTGTCTGTCTTTGTCATTCCCATTCTAGAGCTGGTTGAAGCACGGTCTGCTATCTTGTGGCTTCTATTTCTGCCTTGCTTACCGTGGAGTGCACTATACTTATCACTGTACATAGTGTACATATTGCTGTTCTAAATTGGTGAAGGATAATATAAGTCTAAACTTTTTCTACTGTGTTTATTTTGCTCCCATTACACCCAGGATAACAGGCCATTTGGAATCCTGGGTTGTAATAGCCGTAGAATGCAGATGTTGTAGCATACTAGTAGGCATATCATCAGGTCCAGCTGCTGATGGCTGGCAAGCGGAAAGTGTGGACCCTAACTGTAGGAGAGTTAAAGTTATGTTTACAACTCAATTCCATTAGAGGAGAAATCCAGGGGCAATTGCTCCCTGGCAGACTTAGACTCAAGATATGAGGGACAAAGGTAAAGCCCTTGGGAGACACGGACAAAATAGTTCCCGATTTCCAAGGCAACTTCAAGGGGTTTTGCAACACTAACACCAGAAACCAGCACAACGAGAGCTGGGTACAGAGTGTACTTGCCATACAACTTCCGTACCTTCTTCCAAACCACACACATAAGGGAAGAGGGGGTAATGGCAGACACGTAGTCTTGCCAACAACTGCATGTAGTGCTGTGTATGACACGGCGAGCAACTGCCCATGCCCGCTTAAAATTCGAAAGATGCTCTAAAGTCAGGTTACATCGATAATGGCCCCACGTAGCATGTTTCAAATGCACTGCATGGGCACACGCAGGAGACCACCAAGTCACGCATGTCTGAGAATGCCTGCCTGATGTTTGAGGAATAGAACGTGACAACATAGTCAAAATTAACGTCGTTAACTGGTGTACCAGTTCATTAATAGAGGATGAAAGGGGGTCCTCACAAAAGGTGGTAAGATGAGAGTATAAGTCCCAATTCGCTCGTGCAAATTCCCAATGAAAGCTATGAGGCAGTCAGGAACATGTAGTAAAGGTAAAAAATATAGGAAAGTGATCACTGTCGTGCAAATCTGGGAACACAGACCAAGTGCAATCAAGTGCAATTGATGAGGAACAGATAGAAAGATCAATGCAAGAGACTGAGTGCAAGAGTCAAAATGGGTGGGAGCACCTGTATTTAAACCTTTGACTCTCGTAACCCCAAAATCTTGAGGTGTCTCCTAGTGTCGAAAAATTTTTGAAAAAAAAAAAAAAAAAAAAAAAAATTTCTTATGAAATGATAGAGAATCTTTTCCTGATGGTAGTGACACCAAAAGAATGAAATTTGATGGAAAACTTACAGAATTACGCTCTCGCAAAGTTAGCAACCTCTGTGATATTTACGAATCGGCGATTTCGCCAACTTTGAGCCCTATTTCAGCTAATTCCATTGTTCCAGTCAACCAAACTCATAGCTGTTTCTTTAGAACTCCATTTGCTCTATCGATCGAGTACAAGAAACTGCCCATTTACTGATTTCAACTACCCAATAACGTGGTCAGAAATTTGCAATTTGGCAAATTTCACGCAAATTAAAAAATATGCCAATTTCAAAATAGGGTCAAGAATGAACAATGCAGGCATTCCTGGCTCTAAAATAACATTTTATTTGTTCATCAGTCATGTCTCCAGGCCCCTCTGATATTACTCTTGCTTTCTATTTTGAATTTTTATTCAAACAAAAAATAGAAGATTTACTGTTATGCACACTACTGCAATATTGTAATAATTGTATAAATAATGTCAACCCATTCATGACTGCATATTAGAATGGCTAGTTGGATATTTATTGGACAATGACATAATTTGTTTACTTTTGAATATCGGCAAAAATCAAACATTTCCCCTACTTTGAGCTCCATTTCAAGATTTTTTTCATAGTAAAACCAATCAAAATCACCTCTATTCCTATATGTTTTCCATTCTATCAATTGAGACCAAGAAAACGAGAATACAACCATAAATACTATACGAAAATACACCATAAAATCGTTAAATTAGACACATGTGCAACTCTTGGGTATCTTTATTGATGAAACGTTTTGCCACACAGTGGCTTCATCATTCCATACAAGGATAAACTTGAAGAACAGGAGGAAAATGAGGTAATCAGTCCCTCAGCCTTGAATCGATGTGGTCAGTCCATCAATCTGTGTGGCGAAACGTTTCCTCAATAAAGATGCCCAAGAGTTGCACATGTGTCTAATTTAACAACATGTCGGTTCTTTGAACCATTCATGTACAACCATAAAATCGGCATTTTAGTCCAAAAACACTGTCGGAGTTTTTTTTTTTCTCAGTATGCACTGCGTGCTGCAGGATTTTTTTTATATGGTGCACACTGACCCCACAGACCCATGCTCTCACATGTGGGCCTACCAGCTTTCTCCTGATTGATTTAACCCTTTCAGGGTCCAAGGCCCAAATCTGGAGTCACGCACCAGTGTCCAAGAATTTTCAAAAAAAAAATTTGTTATTTTTTCTTATGAAATCGTAGAGAATCTTTTTGTGAAGGTAATAAAACAAAAAGTACGAAATTTGGTGGAAAATTGACGAAATTATGCTCTCGCAAATTTTGATGTGTCAGCGATATTTACGAATCGGCGATTTTGCCGACTTTGACTCCCATTTTAGGCCAATTACATTATTCCAATCAACCAAATTCTTAGCTATTTCACTAGTATTACTTCTATTCTATCGATTGAGCACAAGAAATCGCCAAGTCAACTGTTTCAACTACAAAATAAAGTGATCGGAAATTGTTAATTTGGCCAATTTAACACAAAGTTAAAAATATTCCAATTTCAAAATAGGGTCCAGAATGAACAATGTAGGCATTCCTGGCACTAAACTAACATTTCCTCTGTTCATTAGTTATGTTTTGAGGCTTTACAAATAAATTCTATTTTGATTTTTTATTCACATAATGAATTTTTATTCACACCAAAAAATAGAAGATTTACTGTTATGCAATACTGTAATAATTGTATAAATATCATCACCATATTTGTGAATGTATATTAGACCCACCAGCTGACGTGTATTAGACGTGTGAGGTCGTTTGTTTACTCTTGAATATCGGCAAAAATTTAACATTTCTGCTACTTTGAGCTCAGTTTCAAGCCATTTCCAGTGCTAAAACCAATCAAAATCATCTCTATTTCTGTAATATGTCTTCCATTCTATCAAATGAGACCAAGAAATCGCAAATACAACTATAAAAAACATACGAAAAAACACTGCAAAGTTGCTGTTTTAATCGAAAAATCATGATTTCATTTTTTTTCTCTCATTATACACAGTGTGCTGCAGGATCTGTTTTATGTGGTGCACACATACCACATAGATGTATTCTCTCATATCTAGGCCCAAATGTACCACTCACAGTTTATCAGAGTGAGCTGAGCTCATGGCGTAGATCTACGGTTTGGACCCTGAACATAAAGCCGTAGATCTACGGGACGGACCCTGAAAGGGTTAAAGCCGCTAGAATTTTTGAGTATATATACATCAAACATGGTGGCTCGTAAGACGTATATACATATACGACCAAAACAGTCAAAGGGTTAAAATCGCCGAACAGCAATAATGGGTGGACGTAGAGATCAAAAACGCAATATCTGAAATACAGAATGCATGGGAGAGGGAAAGATATAGAGAGCAAACTGTAGTATAATGCAGTACAGTGGACCCCCGCATAGCGATATTAATCCGTGCAAGAGAGCTCATCGTTATGCGAAATTATCATTATGCGAATGAATTTTCCCCATAAGAAATAATGGAAATCAAATTAATCCGTGCAAGACACCCAAAAGTATGAAAAAAAAATTTTACCACATGAAATATACATTTTCCTACACACAAAGAGAAGGATACATGCACAATAGTAGAGTAGTACATGCACAATATATATTGTGCATGTACTACTCTACTAAATGAAGAATAAATGACACTTACCTTTATTGAAGATGCAGCAATGACTGATGAGACACTGTGTCCTGGGAGTGCCTTTTCCTCCTGAGTACTGTAGGTCCTGTTTGGCATTTTCTTCCAGAACAGGCCTTATCACACTGTGTATGCCACTACGATTCTTAAATCTCTCAAATCAACCTTTGCTGGCTTTAAATTCACCAATATGAGCACTAGTTCCAGGCATTTTCCCTGTTCACCTGGGTGTTAGTCGACTGGTGTGGGTTGCATCCTGGGAGACAAGATTAAGGACCCCAATGGAAATAAGTTAAGACAATCTTCGATGACACTGACTTTTTTGGGCTATCCTGGGTGGCAAATCCTCTGGGGTTAATTGTTTCTTGGTATTCTCAATAAGCCACACCAACAACAGTGCTACAGTAGCAGCAGCAGCAGCAGCTGACAGTGCTACAGCAGCAGCAGACGATGCTACAGCAGCAGCAGACAATGCTACAGCAGCAGCAGACGGTACTACAGCAGCAGCAGCAGCAGCTGACGGTGGTACAACAGCAGCAGCAGCTGACAGTGCTACAGCAGCAGCAGACAATGCTACAGCAGCAGCAGACGATGCTACAGCAGCAGCAGACGATGCTACAGCAGCAGCAGATGGTACTACAGCAGCAGCAGCAGCTGACGGTGGTACAACAGCAGCAGCAGACAGTGCTACAGCAGCAGCAGACGATGCTACAGCAGCAGCAGACGATGCTACAGCAGCAGCAGCAGCTGACGGTACAGCAGCAGCAGCAGCTGACGGTACAGCAGCAGCAGCAACTGACGGTGCTACAGCAGCAGCAGCAGCTGACAGTGCAGCAACAGCTGACGGTGGTACAGCAGCAGCAGCAGCAGCTGTACCACCAATAGTAGTGATGGTTGATTGGGGTTTATTATACAACCTGGCCAGCTCGAAGACACGCACTCCACTTTCATACTTATCAATGATCTTTTTCTTCATCTCTATAGTAATTCTCACCCTTATTGCTGTAGGGTTGGCACTAGAAGCTTTCTTGGGGCCCATGGTCACTTATTTTGCAGATAAAATCACCAAAAACACTGTAATAATACGAAATGTTCCGATTGTATGCTTGGATGTTACCGCGGAGGCTGGCTGGTAAACAATGCCACCGGCGGAACATGTGAGCGTGGCTCAGGCCGCACAGACGCGTCTCAGACAAACAGCGTTGAGCGGGTTTTTTAGCGGTATGCGAGGCAAAATCTTGGCGATAAAATGTAGCGGTATGCGGATTTAACGTTATGTAAGGCCAACGGTATGCTGGGGTCCACTGTATAATGCAGCAGAGAATGAACAAAAACTTGTAGATATAGTATACCAACGCACACAAGAAGCGTGCTCACATTAAATGATTCATCAGGAAAGGGATCAGAACAATGTAACAGCACATAGCCTGAAATGGGATGAATAACAGCTGAACGAATTTTAGGCTCTTGTAACCTAACACACATTGGGGAAAATTGGGAGAGCAACACTTGGAGTTCTCCCCGATTACCTGAGGACACAAATACGTATTCCACTGTAAATAAGACATTATTTACAAAGACAAGTATGTCAGCAATAAGAAGCAATAAAATCTATGGGCTATTAGGGTCAGTGAAATCAATGTGTGGGGGCAATGGTAAGCGTGTAAGCAAGGAATCAGAATGCTGTGAAGGAAAAGATTGTTGTGAGGGTCATGAAAAAAGACGGGGTAGAAGGAGGCGCGTTCGTGTCCATCAAGGGTTTTGTTTCCGCACTATAATTGGAAAAGTGTCAAGTGTCTAAGCGGATAAGAAAGATGCTGACACCATGATTTCAGAGCCAGGTGAGGTAGAGCAGTAGAGATCGGGGTAACTATGGAGGCAACCAAAGAGGTCTGAGAGGGGCGGGGAGTATGAACCTGATAAGATGTGTTGGCGGGAGCAGAAGAGTCCTGCAGTGGAAAAGGAGAGAAAGGAGGTTGGAAGGTAACTAGGGAAGAAGACTAGGGTGGAACAGAAGAGGGAGCTACACAAAGGGAAGGGGTGAACCTCCCCCTTCGTGTGAGAGTTAGGGGGTGAGAACTAGCCACCAAGGTAGAAGATAGATTCAGCTTCACAGGTGATAGACGTGAAGAAGGCGTAGGCTTGCTAGGTCTTGTAGACCGAGAAACTAACGAGCGAGATGAAGAACTAGAAGTAGGAAGAGGCACAGAGGTAGGATTTTCAGAGGATAAAACCACAAAGGAATTAGAAATGGGGGTGACCTCGGAAGACATGGTAGCAGAGGAGCTGGTAGGTGGGAGGACTACAAGGTTGGAGGTCTCTGAGCTACTAGAGAATAAGGAACACGAAAAAGATTTCCCTGAAGGCAGAGCTGAGATACAGCTGTAGCGTAAGGCCTTCACTCTCCTTAAGATAACGGATTACTCATTCATTATGATAGACTTGATAACGACATGAAAAAGAAGGACGAGAGTCATTACAATTGAGACAAGAGGGGGAAAGACTGCAAGATGTATCGGCATGATCTGAGGCACAGCAGACTGGGCACTCCGCTGCAAATCTGCAGTATTTAGTGGGATGTCCGAAGTGCCAGCAATTACAACATTGTTGCAGAGTACGGACTACTTTACAGACCTCTAGGCGATGGCGTGCAATATAAATGGAGGACAGGAGTTCACAGCAGTCAAAGGTTAAGAGGGTGACGTTACTTGAAAAGCGCCTCCACCCACGAGCAGGCAGGACTTATGTAACCACTTTGAGAATAGAAAGGTCCTGAAGGGCTAATTGCTCTAAAAATCATCACTGCAAGACAGAAAATCACTTTGTACAATGGTACGCGGTAAAACCATTGTACCACTGCAAGAATTGAGAGTAGCATGCTCATGAACTGTGACTGGAATGTTATCTATGAGCTTGTTCTGAAATCTGAACTGTAATGATGCGCGTACCGTTTCGAAGAGTGTCAAAGGATATATTTTGGCCAATGTGTCTTAAAAGAGCTTTACCACTGCGCACTTGTAAACATGGTGCACAAAGGAAGTGGGCGTCGCGTAGGTCGTTTTTCGGCAGACATCGATGAACCATCGTCAGTAGGCTGTCTGGAACATTTTGGAGTAGCACCAAGGGCAGTCCGACCTGAAGGAGGTAGGCGATCCAAAAACCACTGCACCATTTTTGGAGAAGAGGCAGAGGCATTAACAGAAATGGGTGGCACCTCAGCAACGGGAGCAGGTGATGAAGCATCACCAGCAGAAGGTACAGGGGTATGACAAGAATCCAGAGAATGGTCCAATAATGAAGCCAGGTCAGAACAGGATGTGGGAACAGAAAGGGGCCTGTGAGGAGGAGGGTTATCACAGAATGAAGACTCCATGATAGTGGTGCATCTTTGTTATTTTAAAGAAAAAAAGAATGAAGGTAAGGAAAAAAAAGAGAGACAGCAGAGGGACAGTCACTAGAAGGCATGGAAGGGCCATAAGTTCGTCCCCTCATCCAAGAAAGCCTCAAGCCCACAAGCAGTGCAGATGTAGCGTGGAACCAGTGCCATACCCCATCCTTCACACCAGTAAACCAGCACTCCAGGATAGCAACCTCACATCTACCAAGCCACCTCGGCAGTCAAAAGAAAGGGTGGTCGGAAACCCACCACAAAGCATACCTCCTTCAGCTGTCACCTCTCAGAACCGACAGGCAGCCTCTGGAGATGCACCCAACATCTGCAGGACACCCCGCCCACTACTCAGAAATCCGGGAAGGGAGCAGGGCACCTCCAGACAGTTCAGATTCCATGGCAAACTACTACACCCCTGAGGGACTCAATGGAGTGGGATGAACCCCAGCACACTTCCCCCTACCTAGAAACAATGCCAGAGGAGAGGACCCCAGAGACTACAAACGGGATGGGGAGAGGGGAGGGTTGGGAGGAGGGAGGAAGGGGGAAAAAAAGGGAGGGGTTGTGGAGGATGGCATAGGGGAGGACTGGGGGTTAATTAGGTTCAGTCAGAGGTAGACGACTAAAAGGTCCAATTTCTTAGACCGATAGCCTGTTTACCACTGTCAAGAAGTGTTCATATTTCTCTCTCTTTTGTGCTCTCTGTATCTGTGATCCTCATTTACTTGAATCACAAATTTGCATTCATCGTAATTCATTTTCTTGGTTACCATTCCACTTGCACAGACTCTGCCTTCTCAGATGCTAAATGGACTTTCTTCTCTCCCAAAATCTCTACTCTTGGGAACTCTCCCATCCTCTGCATTTCCTATATTTCCAGTCTATCTAATCTCAACAACTCTCTCCATTCAAACTTACTTTTCGCCAGACTAACCCTCTTCGCACCAATCTAGTTCATGCCTCTCCTCCCTCTATAAATGCTCCTGGTGTCTACTCTATTTCCTGTTCCTCTTGTCCTCTTCAGAACTTTGGAGAAACTGGCAGTTCTCTTTCTGACAGACTCCAGGAGCACAAAAGTAGTGTTAGGCTTGCCAAACACCAACAATGCTCTTTTCTATCACGTCAGAGGTCACAGTCATCCTATTGACTGGTGTTGTGCATCCAGAAACAGACAAATAAAGGGAGGTGGTTGACTGACCACTTGGGTGCTGCTATGGTTGTTACCTGGCAGTACCCTGTGTGGCATCAGCACACCCAATGTAGGGGGCTGCTCAGCCGGCCTCAGTGTCAGAAAGAGTATTCTCCACAAAGTGTTCACCACTGCTCAATGAGCCTGATGGCCTCAAAAAGTGAGTATTCACCTGAGTGTGTGTTCACCACTGCTTGACACACGCACCGGCTGTACTAGGTTTGCTGCTGGCTATCCCACGACATTGTGAAGACAATCGCGTTAGTGTCATGTGATGACACAGGCGAGGTAGTGTCGTGTGAAGACACAGGCGAGGTAGTGTCATGTGAAGGCACAGGCGAGGTAGTGTCGTGTGAAGACACAGGAGAGGTAATGTCATGTGAAGACACAAAGTAGCGTTAAATTGTGTCGTGTGAGAGTTTGTCAGTAATAACACAGGTGAAGAGTGTAACAAATCATACGCCATTAACAAGGTGTCATGTAACCCTGTACAAAAGGTAGTGTCTTGTGACACAGAGGAGTATCATGACACAGAGAACAAGGTGTCGTGTGGCACGGAGAGAAGGCATATCATGTGGAACAGAGAAAAGGGTGTCTTGTGACACGGAGAG
>NC_069427.1:42873318-42888318 GCF_026875155.1 Cherax quadricarinatus
ATTACAAAGTTTAGGGTTCGTTGTTCGGCTGGCAGCGGGGTGTTGCTTTCGGTTTGTGGGCAGTCTTCCTTTGATCTCTATTATGTTCGATTTGTAGGTTTCACTGTTGGTAATTGTTATGGGGCTATAGGACCCACCATGTATTTATAAGTAACAGTTACTCTGGAATACCTAATTATATTGAATTGATGGGGACTTTGCTCTAAATGTCAGAAGGACTGATCAACCTTATGACTGAGAGGCAGCTGGGTCAAGCCTATTTTTCTCAATATAATAGGTTATACTATAGACACATAAACACAATTTAAATAAGTAGTTTATAAAGTTGTATTTCTTTTTGTAAAAGTAAAATTAAGGTGTGGTAGAATTGTGGTAACTGGAGAATTGTGCTTGGCAACAGTCTTTTGTTTTGGTGGGAGGAGCTTAGGTAGGCTTCTCTCTCTCTCCCTCTCTCTGACTCTCTTTCTCTGTGGCTGACCTTCAACCTGGCAGGATCTCTGGGTCCTTCTTCTATCTGTTGGGGCATTATGTGTGCTCCAGGGTGAGTTTTTATAATTTAAGTTGTGGCCACCATATCCAGGGTGACTAAAGTGTGTCAAAACACTGGTTAGCCCAGAGTTATGTCAAGAAGAGAGGACAAAAGTTGTTGGGATACACCATGTGGGAGAACAGCTATGGAGTGTGTAGATTTTTGTTTTGAAAATGCGAGGCTGTGATTGTATATTCTGTACATATCTATTGAGAATACAGTTATATTTTTATAGTAGTAGTTTACATAACCTGTGAAGAGGGCTGGTGAAAGGATATCAGAGACACTCAGGATGATCAGCCATAATGTAAGTATTACCCCTAGACAAATAAGGCCATTAAGTAAAAGCTACCCCACACTAGAACATGTAGTGAGAACCTTACTATCAAAGTAATAAGACTCACCAACGTAACAGTAATCTTTGGTCATTCTGGGTGCTACGTTGGGTAGTGCAGTTTTGCATGTAACTAGGTCATCATAGGAGCATTGGTAGCTCTGGTAGTTGGAGAAAAGTACGGAGCTCAGAGGTCGCTGCTGCCGCTGCCTCTGCGGCTCTTGGCATTCCCCAGGTCTTCTCACCCCAGGTCACACTAACATCCCAAGTCACCTTACAAACACCCCAAGTCATCCAGAGCACATATCACTTTGCCTCTGTTTCCAAAGGTCACCATCCACTAGAGCATCACACGCGCACGCACACAAACACACGCACGCGCGCACGCACGCACGCACGCACGCACGCACGCACGCACGCACGCACGCACGCACGCACGCACACACACACACACACACACACACACACACACACACACACACACACACACACACACACATGATGAGGCATCACAGTGGGCACCTGTGACGAGCAGGGTCCCACAGGGGTCAGTCCTAGGACCAGTGCTATTTTTGGTATATGTGAATGACATGATGGAAGAGATACACTCAGAAGTGTCCCCTGTTCGCAGACGATGTGAAGTTAATGAGGAGAATTAAATCAGATGAGGACCGGGCAGGACTTCAAAGAGACCTGGACAGGCTGGACACCTGGTCCAGCAACTGGCTTCTCGAATTTAACCCCGCCAAATGCAAAATCATGAAGATCGGGGAAGGGCAAAGGCTGCAAACCTCGCTCAAGGAGAAAGATTTTGGGGTGAGTATAACACCGAACACGTCTCCGGAAGTACACATCAACCAGATAACTGCTGCATCATATGGGAGCCTGGCAAACCTGAGAATAGCGTTCCAGTACCTTAGTAAGGAATCGTTCAAGACACTGTACACTGTGTACGTGAGGACCCTACTGGAATATGCAACACCAGTTTGGAACCCACACCTGGTCAAGCACGTCAAGAAATTAGAGAAAGTGCAAAGGTTTGCGACAAGGTTAGTTCCAGAGCTAAGGGGAATGTCCTACGAAGAAAGGTTAAGGGAAATTGGCCTGACTACACTGGAGGGTTAGGGGAGACATGATAACGACATACAAAATACTGCGTGGAATAGACAAGGTGGACAGAGACAGGATGTTCCAGAGATGGGACACAGAAACAAGGGGTCACAGAGTTGTTAGGAAGTGGAATCGTCTGGCAAGTGCAGGGAGAGAGAGGACGCAGTAGCGGTCAGTGAAGAGACTGGGCCAGGAGCTGAGTATCGACCCCTGCAGCCACAATTAGGTGAGTACACACAAACACACACACAAGTGCAAAGATTTGCAACGAGACTAGTCCCGGAGTTAAAGGGCATGTCTTACGGGAAGAGGTTAAAAGAAATCGACCTGACGACACTGGAGGACAGAAGGGATAGGGGAGATATGATATCGACATATAAAATACTGACTGGAATCGACAGGGTGAACAGAGACAGGATGTCCTAGAGATGGGACACAGCAACATGGGGTCACAGTTGGAAGTTGAAGCCTCAGGGATGTTACAAAGTATTTCTTAAGTCAGAGAGTTGTCAGAAAGTGGAATAGTTTGGAAAGTGAGGTAGTGGAGGCAGGATCCATACATAGCTTTAAGAAGAGGTATGATAAAGCTCATGAAGCAGGGAGAGAGTGACCTAGTAGCGACCAGTGAAGAGGCAGGGCCAGGAGTTGTGAATCAACACCTGGAGCCACAATTAGGTGAGTACACATACACTACAGTGTTAGGTGACTGGGGGATACCTGTTAATGTACTGGGGGATACCTGTTAATGTACTTGGGGATACCTGTTAATGTACTGGAGGATACCTGTTAATGTACTGGGGGATACCTGTTAATGTACTGGGGGATACCTGTTAATGTACTGGGGGATACCTGTTAATGTACTGGGGGATACCTGTTAATGTACTGGAGGATACCTGTTAATGTACTGGGGGATACCTGTTAATGTACTGGGGGATACCTGTTAATGTACTGGGGGATACCTGTTAATGTACTGGGGGTACCTGTTAATGTACTGGAGGATACCTGTTAATGTACTGGGGGATACCTGTTAATGTACTGGGGGATACCTGTTAATGTACTGGAGGATACCTGTTAATGTACTGGGGGATACCTGTTAATGTACTGGGGATACCTGTTAATGTACTGGGGGATACCTGTTAATGTACTGGGGGATACCTGTTAATGTACTGGGGGATACCTGTTAATGTACTGGGGGATACCTGTTAATGTACTGGGGGATACCTGTTAATGTACTGGGGGATACCTGTTAATGTACTGGAGGATACCTGTTAATGTACTGGGGGATACCTGTTAATGTACTGGGGGATACCTGTTAATGTACTGGGGGATACCTGTTAATGTACTGGGGGATACCTGTTAATGTACTGGGGGATACCTGTTAATGTACTGGGGGATACCTGTTAATGTACTGGGGGATACCTGTTAATGTACTGGGGGATACCTGTTAATGTACTGGGGGATACCTGTTAATGTACTGGGGGATACCTGTTAATGTACTGGGGGATACCTGTTAATGTACTGGGGGATACCTGTTAATGTACTGGGGGATACCTGTTAATGTACTGGGGATACCTGTTAATGTACTGGGGATACCTGTTAATGTACTGGGGATACCTGTTAATGTACTGGGGGATACCTGTTAATGTACTGGGGGATACCTGTTAATGTACTGGGGGATACCTGTTAATGTACTGTGAAGTATAACTCAGAGTTCTGCACAAAACATCCATTCATCCCAGTCATAAATAAAAATTTGTCTGGCGGTCCCATTTAATTACATTCACATTATAGACACGCAGTATAATGCCAGTATTATAGACACTCAGTATAATGCCAGTATTATAGACACGCAGTATAATGCCAGTATTATAGACACAGTATAATGTCAGTATTATAGACACGCAGTATAATGTCAGTCTTGACACGGTTAAAATTGTCAGGTATTTAGACACTCGTATATGTCAGTATTATAGACACAGTTTTATGCAGTTTATAGACACGCAGTAATAATGCCGTATTATGGGACACAGTATAATGTCGTATTATAGACACGCAGTATAATGCCAGTATTATAGACACTCAGTATAATGTCAGTATTATAGACACAGTATAATGCCAGTATTATAGACACGCAGTATAATGCCAGTATTATAGACACAGTATAATGTCAGTATTATAGACACGCAGTATAATGCCAGTATTATAGACACTCAGAACGGAACACGAAAAAATATGTTCGGTCATTATAAGTTAAACACTGTATCTCATTAAAATCAAGAACATGTATATCATAATAATATATACATCAAGAACATGTATATCATACATCAAGAACATGTATATCATAATAATATATACATCAAGAACATGTATATCATAATAATATATACATCAAGAACATGTATATCATACATCAAGAACATGTATATCATAATATATACATCAAGAACATGTATATCATACATCAAGAACATGTATATCATAATAATTTAAAATACATCAAGAACATGTATATCATACATCAAGAACATGTATATCATAATAAACTATACATCAAGAACATGTATATCATAATAAACTATACATCAAGAACATGTATATCATACATCAAGAACATGTATATCATACATCAAGAACATGTATATCATAATAAAATATACATCAAGAACATGTATATCATAATAATATATACATCAAGAACATGTTTATCATAATAATATATACATCAAGAACATGTATATCATACATCAAGAACATGTATATCATACATCAAGAACATGTATATCATAAACTATACATCAAGTACATGTATATCATACATCAAGAACATGTATATCATACATCAAGAACATGTATATCATACATCAAGAACATGTATATCATACATCAAGAACATGTATATCATACATCAAGAACATGTATATCATACATCAAGAACATGTATATCATACATCAAGAACATGTATATCATACATCAAGTACATGTATATCATACATCAAGAACATGTATATCATACATCAAGTACGTGTATATCATACATCAAGAACATGTATATCATACATCAAGAACATGTATATCATACATCAAGAACATTATCATAATAAACTATACATCAAGTACATGTATATCATACATCAAGAACATGTATATCATACATCAAGAACATGTATATCATACATCAAGAACATGTATATCATACATCAAGAACATGTATATCATACACAAGAACTGTATATCATACATCAAGAACTTGTATATCATACATCAAGAACATGTATATCATACATCAAGTACATGTATATCATACATCAAGAACATGTATATCATACATCAAGTACATGTATATCATACATCAAGAACATGTATATCATACATCAAGAACATGTATATCATACATCAAGAACATGTATATCATAATAAACTATACATCAAGTACATGTATATCATACATCAAGAACATGTATATCATACATCAAGAACATGTATATCATACATCAAGTACATGTATATCATACATAAAGAACAATGTATATCATACATCAAGAACATGTATATCATACATCAAGAACATGTATATCATAATAAACTATACATCAAGAACATGTATATCATAATAATATATACATCAAGAACATGTATATCATACATCAAGAACATGTATATCATAATAATATATACATCAAGAACATGTATATCATACATCAAGAACATGTATATCATAATAAACTATACATCAAGTACATGTATATCATACATCAAGAACATGTATATCATACATCAAGAACATGTATATCATACATCAAGAACATGTATATCATAATAATAGTACATCAAAAAACATGTATATCATAATAAACTATACTCAAGAACATTTTATATCTACATCAAGAACATGTATATCATACTCAAGAAACTGTATATCATACATCAAGAACATGTATATCATAATAAAATATACATCAAGAACATGTATATCATAATAAACTATACATCAAGAAATGTTATCTTACATCAAGAACAGTATATATACACAAGAACATGTATATCAACATCAAAAAAATGTATATCATAATAAATTACATCAAGAAATGTATATCTAATAAACTATACATCAAAAACTGTATATCATAATAAAAATACTAAAAAATGTATATCATAAAAACATACATCAAAAACATGATATCATAATAATATACACAAGAACATGTTTCATAAAAAATATAAAACAAAAACTGTAATCATAATAAACTTACATCAAAAACATGTATATCATAGTAAATTTACTCAAAAACATTTATGTTAAGAGATCTCTGAAGTGCACCAGTAAGTCCTCAGGTTTCCAGAAAATTTTTAAAAACGTGACAAATATGAGAGGGTCAAGTTGCAGTTTGTACATGATTAAAGGGCGTTGTTCAACATTGGTATCTTTATTACGAAACGTTACGCTAACGGTGTCTTTTCAGTCGAATCCCGGGAGACAGAAAAAGCAGTAGAGAGGTAAGATATGTGATCAGTCCATAAACCTCAAAGACAATAGTTTGAGGTGGTCGCCCCTCAGCCTGGAGATATTTTGCCCCCAAATTCTTGAACAAAATTTTAACGGAGAAAAACCCCTATCCAGGCTGGGGGACGCCCCCCAAAATATTGCTTTTTCAAGGTTAAAAAACTGATACACGTCTTGACCTCTCAACTTTTTGAAATAAAACTCCCCAAAGTGTTGCTATGCGTCTTAAGTCATCTTTTTGTTGTTGTTTTGTCACTTTTTTAATCAGACTGAAATATGTAGTTCAAATTTTAGTGAGAGTGAGCAACACCCACTACCGTATAATCCCAAATTTAAATTTATATTCAAAAACTTGACCCGGGGCGAGGGGACCTGTCAATTCCCGTTTACCACAGAAACCTATGGAGGGTTTTACCCTAGCAAAGGGCTGGGGCCAGGCTTTAAATTTCAATTCAATTCAAAGTTTATTCTCTTAAAGTTTACAAGTTGAATTTACAGAATTTGGTTATGTGTGGTTTACATGTAGTTAAATAAGTTAAGAGTGACCATTAGAACGCCTAGCGGCTAGGCATTTGGGGCAACTTAGTTTAATTCTTTTTTTAAAATATTAAAAAATTATGAGGTAATTTGGTTTTAAAGGCTAAGTGACAATTACTAGTTTGTGAGTTTAGCAATGTGAATGCTTTTGTTTCCCAGTACATTTTCAGTATTGAAGATCACAGGCCAACTTATGACTAGTTAGGATTTTTATTTAAGTTTTGATTAATATTTTTGTTTATGGTCAAATGGGTGGTGAGTGTAAGTGTGAACCCAGGGGGTTTCGTGTAGTTATTTTGAGGGGTTTATCAGGGAGAAAAGATGTTTTTAAGGGTATTTTGAAGGTGTAAAATGTTTAGGGTTTCTGAGTTCTCAGGCAGGTGTTCAGATTTTAGGGCTTTGCTACATTAAATTTTTGTAAGGTTTAGTCGGAACGGGGAATGTCGTAGAGATGTTTGTGTCTGGTGTTATGCCTGTGGGTTCTGTCCAACAATCAAAAAAGTTTTTTTAGGTCAAGGTTGATAGGATTTTAAAGTCCTGAATGTAGATTGCACAGTAGTAATGTGGTTACTGAACAGGGAGTAGTTTGATCTATGAAGAGTGGGGGGGGGGTGTTGCCAGGGATGGATTTAGTGATTATTCTTATGCGTTTTTGTTGGGTTATTTTTGGCTTTAGGTGGTTGCTTCATTTGACCCCAAGACAAATAGCATAGGTGAGGTAGGGATAAATAGTGAGGGGTAAGTTGAGAAGGGCTTTTTTGGGGCCGTAGTATCGAAATTTGGGGGAAGGACCCCCAATTTTTTGGATATTTTTTGGGTTATGTGTTGGATAGGGGGTTGTGAAATTCAGGTTGTTGTAAAGGGTATGGCCTAGGAATTTGCCCTCTTTTATGTCTGGTAATTAGAGGGTTGCGATTTTAATTTTAAATTTTTGTGCATCCCCTGCTCTGTTCCCAAACATAATATAGTGGGTTTTTTGTCAGTGTTAAGCGTAGTTTTTTGGGCTGATCCAATCGAATTTTGTCAGCCCTCTTTAAAATGGTGTTGAGGGGGAAGTTAGGGTGAGGAGACATAAGTCGTGTGTCACAAAGAGAATGGGTTTGGTTGGAATATTTTGGAAAGATCATTGATGTAATGAGAAGAGCGGGGGCCCAAAGGGACATTCCCTGGGGGAACCCCAGTATCAAGTGGCGTGTTTTTTTGATGCTGGTCTTTAATGGAAACATACTGATACCCTATTAGAAAGGGTAGATTTGAAAAAAGCAAGGGGGCTTTACCGAAATGGTCAAGTTTGGGAGTAGGATTCGTGGTTTTACTGTGTCAAAAGCTTTTTTTAGGTCAAAAAAAAATTCCCAAAAGGGATTTTCCTTATTTTCCAATCTTGTAAAGCAGATCTAGTTTTTTATGATTGCATCTTTATGCTTTTATTTTTCCTAACCAAATTGGCAGGGGTTGAGTATGTTTTGTGCTTTTTATAAATGAATATCTCCTGTGCACGATTTCTCAAGTTTTTGGTAGCAATGGTAATTTTGATATTGGCTTATAGTTTTTTAAGCTGGGGGCCCCCACCTTTATGTATTGGTGAAACCCCCTTGCCATCTGAGTAGTTTCGGGAAGGTGCATTTCTAGGACTTTTTAAAAAGTAAAAAATACATGCGAAAGGATATGGGCCGCTCGTTTGTACAGTAATGTGGGACATTAACAGTTTTTCCCGGGTTTGTTTTTAATGACTTTAAAACTCGGTGTTCCCGGGGGCTTTGGTGAAAGATAAAAGGGGAATTTTGGGAAATTCCCCATTATACCCCCACATGGGCATTAGTATGTGGGATTTTATTGGCGGATTAGATCCTATGGTTGAGAAGAAGTCGTTTATCTTGTTAGCTGTGTCAGGGGGAGTGGGTGTTTTTTTGGGGTTTTAGTTAGGAAAATATTTTTTGGGTTTTTTCAGTTTTGGGTCCCTAGAATTAGAGAGTGTTTTCCAGGTCTTTTTTTTATCTCTCTAGTGTCTGTGAATCATTCTTTGTCTATTTGGGTTAAAGGGGCTGTTGCTTTTAGCTGTTTACCAGATGGGAGACGGGGGATACATCTCGACGATTTAATGAAATTTGAATTTGATAAATTTTTGTTTTTTTTTTTCGAGTAATATATTAAGGAGGTTGTGTCAGACAAAAGCGGATAAACGTGCAATCTGTTTTAGTGTTGCTGAAAGAAAAGTGCTAGAGGAAAGTGTGCTGGTTAGCACAACTAAAAGTGTGTGTGGGTAGTGTCGGTGTAGACGGAACACGTCCAGAACTTTAAGACAATTTTTGATTGGGGAAAGGTGGTAAGGGGTAGAAAACGAAGTCATTTTGCTTTTCGACTCCCTGCCCAGAGCAGCGGCAGAAAACCACACCACTTTCACCAACCTCCACCACACCACTACTACAACACCCCTCCCACTGCGTCCCCACATCCCCCATCAAGCCTCGGTGGTCCGCGGGGCAAAGAAGAGGACCCTGTAAAGGAAAGTGTTAGTGTTAGTGTTAGGTGGTGAGTTGACTGAGTACCTCGCTTGTTACTTCATTTTTGGGTCCCTGGTAGAGCGACTCTCCTGGTACTTCAAGGGGTGGGTTCGCTATTTCACTTCATTTTTGGTACATTGGGGTGAGCTGTACTCTCCTGTACTTCAGAGGAGGTAGTCCTATTTTCACTTCATTGTTGGCACTGGTAGAGCTGTATTTCCCCTGGTACTTAGGGGAGGTCCCTCGCAAAAAATATTTCTTTGTTGGACATGGTAGGCTGTACTGTCCTGGTACTTCGGGGGAGGTACCTCGCTATGTTATTTCATTTTTGGTACACTGGTGAGTGTATGTTCGGACTTCAGGGGAGGTACCTCGCTTTTTACTTCTTTTTGGTACACGGTAAGCTGACGTCTGGTACTTCGGGAGGTCCCTCGCTATGTTTATTCATTGTTGGTAACTGGTAGAGCTTATTTCCCTGGACTTCAGGGGGGTCCCTCGCTTGATTACTTCTTTGTTGGTACACGGGTAGAGCTTACTGTTTGGTACTTCGGGGGAGGTCCCCTCCTTTTTATTTCATTGTTGGACACTGGTAGAGCTTACTGTCCTGGTATTCAGGGGGGGGTACCTGCATGATTATTCATTTTTGGTAACTGGTAGAGCGTACTGTCCTGGTACTTTGGGGGAGGTCCTCGCTAGTTTACTTCATTGTTGGTACACTGGTAGAGCTGTACTGTCCTGGTAATTCAGGGGAGGTACCTCGCTATGATTACTTCATTGTTGGTACACTGGTAGAGCTGTACTGTCCTGGTACTTCAGGGGAGGTACCTCGCTATAAATATTTCATTGTTGGTACACTGGTAGAGATGTACTGTCCTGGTATTCAGGGGAGGTACCTCGTATAAATATTTCTTTTGTTGGTACACGGTAGAGCTGAAAGCCGGGTACTTCAGGGGGGGGTACCTCGTTTAAAAATTTATTTTCATTGTTGGTACAGGGTAAGCTGTACTGTCCTGGTACTTCGGGGGAAAGTACCTCGCTGAAAATTTTTTCATTGTTGGTCCAGGGTAGAGTGTCTGTCCTGGTATTCGGGGGAGGTACCTCGCTATGATTTTCATTTTGGTACACTGGTAGAGCTGTACTGTCTGGTCTTCAAGCGGGGTGTGGTATGAGTGTCAGAATTTGATAAAAAGAATTAAAATTACCCTGCCTTTCACTGGAGTGAACTTTTTGTTGTCGTTCCCCAGCTGCGCGATGCCCTGTACGGGTTATCGCTTCCCTTGGAATATTAAAAATAAATTGTCTCCATTACTCAATAATTGTAAAATTTTACAAAAAAACGAGCAGCTCAATTTTTGTATATTTTTTAAACAGCTGCAGAATGTATCCCTGAGAGGGATTCCTTTAATTGTAGTTTGTATAAATTCCCTTAAACACTTGCAAATCCAGCTATTATTTTTTAGTGTGTGTAAAAAATGGATTAATCCGACAAGATGAATTAAGACACATTTCAACATCTGGATATCTTTATTTTGACGTTTTTTGCCATCAGTGGGTTTTCAATAAAATTAGGACATAATTTAAGACGTAGAACTATGTACAGAAGAGAGGTAATCAGTCCCAACCTGGGGTAGGGGCGAACAGCACCCACTGGGTGGCGAAAAGTCTACAATAAAGATACCCAGATGTTGAAATGTGCTTAATTTCATCAAAGTGTAAAAATGTAGTTTTCACCTGATCCACCAAGCAGCTGAGGAAAAAAATTGTCAAAAATAATAATAATAAAAAAAAATAATAATAAAATAAAATAAAAATAATAATAATAAATAATAATAACCTTTGGGGGTGTCCCGGGTTTTTTATCAAAAAAGATAACGTTAATTTATATTGATATAACTCCACTAAAAAGTCTGAACTGACAGAGTTTAAATTTATCATGGAGATTTATTATTATAAGACTTGTAACAGGGCGTCATAAGTTTTTTTAACACTTTTGGGTTAAACCCGGTTGTTAAATATCTCTTACTAATTTTTGTGAAAATATTTTGGCCAGCAAAATTATTAGACTTATTTGATATAGTACGTATTTACATAAATGATCATTGCTTAAAAAATGATAAATCATTATTATTTATATATTATATATATATATATATATATTATATAAAATTTATATATAATTTATATATATAATAATATAATTTTTTAAAATATATAAAATTATACATTATTAACTTTTATTAAAATTTATATAATATTTAAAAATATATATATAAATATTATATTATATATATATATAATTATATATTGTGACCACGAAAAGAGTGGTATCATCAAAAACAAGTAACATGGGTTCGAGTCCCTTTGGGTGGCAGTGTTGTTATGATCAATACCCCTCGTTCGTGGGTCACATAATTGAAATACGTCGTACACCAAAAGGGCTAGAAAAAATAGCCTAGGTCATCCACACCCTCGTGTGTCCATGGGTGCTAGACAAAACCCGCTCCATGGATGCGCTACTCTTAAGGATCGTATAGTCCAGTGATTAGGGCGTCTTTTTATAATTATAAATATATAATATATATATTTTAAAAATATAATAATCTTACTGTAAAGACGGGCAGTGGGAACCAAACTACCTTCCGTCAGACAAGGCTTGTTGTCCGCAAGTCCACGATTGCGTAATGCTTTTTGTCCCCATGCGTGATCCAAGAGCTTGTAGCAGCGATTCTCCCCAAATTTTGAGACAAGATTGGGCCCGGACCAAAAAGTTCGTTGACGGGCCCTGACCGGGGGAATCTAAAGGGTCGGGAAAACCAGACCTACTCCTCCCAAAAACTACAAATGTCGCACTAGGATGGCCCAGTAGTGGGGAATATAGCCCCCAAAAATGCTTTAGGTGTGTCCCGGAAGGATTGACCCGCCTCCTGGCAGTGGGTTCCCCATACAGGGATTTTTGTTGGTGTTTCCCCCTCCCCCCTTGGCATACCTCGACCCCAGACCATCCCCATTGGGTTGCCCCTTGACTTTCCGCCCCTATTCTGCCGAACACAGGTGTATTTGTGGCAGTGGGGGCAGGACCCATTGGGTACCTGGTCTTGTTGCCGTAAATCCAGGGAAAGATTCAAGACTGAAGAGGTTAATAACATTACAAGAGGGCCCCCACAACAGCCGGAAGCCACGTAAGGGAGCCCCCCAATATGAATTGATGGCAGCCAAAAACGTCCAAAGGGATCACCCCTTTAAGCCGGGGGCAGACGGTAAGCAGGTGGTGTGGGGCTACAATTGCATCTACCCGGCGTATTTTTTCCCAAACACCAGGGGGGAAAAGGAGGGGCAGTGCCTGCTTCAGGGAGTCCCAAAAATCGAAAAAAATACGGAGAACTTGCCCCTCATTATTGTTTTTTTACCAATGGTTCGACATCCTTGGTCATTTGGGGAAAAAGTACCTAAGTTCCTCAGGAGCTAGGCAAATGAATCAACAGGGAACAGGGTCCGGGGAGCTAGTTTTCTGTTCCCGCATCAGCAGCGCTCTGTTAGAGAGGTAAAAACCTGCCACATTTTGGGGGAAAGCGCCCCCCCCTTGAAGACCGGATGAGATATTCGCATTATAAATTTTGGGCAAAACTTAAACAGTATGACTAGAAGTTTCTCCATACCCAATTTCACGTTAGTCACCTTTATTCGACGATGTATCTCTTTAAAATTTTTTTACCAATTTTTTAAAATAAAATATACCCATTGGTTAAAAAAATGGAAAAAGATGGAGGGGTACGGGAATGGAAAATTTAAATGTTCTTAGTTGAAGCTTTTTTCAACCCCAAACCCAAAGGGTGTCAGTCCCCCATATTCACCCCAGGTGGGGCACAATATATAAATATATATTATATTTATAATTATATTATAAAATAATAATAAATAATATATTTTTATATATATTATATATTTATTTTTATCCCCTGGCCGATTCCCCCAAAACAGGGTGTCCGAAAAAAAAAAACTTTCACCTCATTCACTCCATCACTGTCTTGCCAAAGGGGGCTTTACACTACATTTTTAACTGCAACATTAACACCCCCCCCTTCGAGTGCAGGCACTGTACTTCCCATCTCCAGGACTCGAGTCCCGGGCCCGCCGGTTTTTTCCCGAACCCCCTTTATAAATGTTTTCTTTGCTCACACTCCAACAGCACGTCAAATATTTAAAAAACCTTTTTCTCCATTCCTCCTTCAAACACGCTCACGCATGCCCGCGGAAATCCAAGCCCCTCGCCAAAAAAACCTCCTTTACCCCCCCCCTCCCAACCTTTCCCAGGCCGACCCCTACCCCCTTTTTCCCTTTTTCCACTACGCTGTAACTCTTTAAGTCATTCTGTTTTGCTCCATTTCTCTACGTGTCCCAACCACCCAACAACCCTTCCCCAGCCCCCTGGACAACGTTTTGGGAAAACCCCACCTCCCCAAAATTCCAAAAAACGAAAATTTTCTGCTTTTATTCACACCACACATTGCCCTCAACAGACACTCCACTGCCTCCCCCTTTCCTCCGCAACATTCATCACCCATCTTCAAACCCCTTAAAAAACTTGGTTTAAAAATAACTCTCAACATTCCCCCCTTTGCCCCAAAACAAAGTTTTTTTGTCTCCCAACCAAGTGCACCCCTCCTTTTTTCCCCTCAATTTATGATTCACCTCATCTTTTTATAGACCCCCCGCTGACAGTCCACTCCCAAAATATCTGAATACGTTCACCTCCCTATCTTCCTCCCTCTGAATCCAATCTTTCATACCTAATCTTTTTGTCATCCTCATAACCCCACCGTTCCCGTATTCACCCTTTTAAATTTTTTTCTTTTGCACACCCTACAAATTCCCACCCCTCTCTGCAACTTCTCTTTAGAATCTCCCAAAGCACAGTTCATCAGCAAAAAGCAACTGTGCAACTCCCCCTTTATTGTGATTCTTTTTCTTTTTTAAACTCCCGCTCTTGCCAAGACCCTCGCATTTATTCTTTACAAAACCCCATTATAAATATATTAAAAAAACCAGGTGAATCACACATCCCTTTTCTAAAGGCCCACTTTTCGGGGGAAAAAAATTTTCCCTCTTTCCCTAATACTCTAACTTGAGCCTCACTACCCCGTAAAAACTCTTCCTGCTTTCTAACCCACCTCCTAACCTACACTTGCACCTCTGCCACTTTTCTCCCCATCCCCCCTGTCATACCCCTTTTTCCAAAAACCCAAAAAGCCACAAAAACCTCTTTAGCCTTATCTAAAACTGTTCACTTATATGTTTCACTGTAAAACTGGTCCACAACCCCCCCTCTCCAAAACCCCTTGTCATCTGCTACCTATTCTCTTTACTCTTTTAAATTTTTTCAATAATAAATCTACCATACACTTTTACCAGGGAATCAGCAGCTTTCCCCCCTAATTTTTGATCTCTTTTATCCCCTTTTCTTTTACAAGGAACATGCATGCTTCT
>NC_069427.1:42890966-42900966 GCF_026875155.1 Cherax quadricarinatus
ATTATGTCTCCATGCCTCTGCTTCCTCTATGAGTGCAGTCTGGAAAAAAGTACGAAAACTGAGTGGTAAATATTCTCCTGACCGGGCTCTTTTCTGCGGTTCCCGGTGTTGATATAGCAAACCCACTAGATGTTGCCAATGAAATTGGCAATCATCTGGTCCGTATTTCTCAGGGACTCATCTATGCCCCTCATTTCTTTCCTCAAAGTCTGCCAGAGAGTTAGCACCCTTGGACTTTTCTTCTCTCAGAGAAGAACAGTATAATGTGCCTTTTACACTTCAAGAACTGGAAGCAACACTCTCAGCTTGTCGATCATTGGCAGCTGGGCCCGACGACATTCATATTCGTATGCTACAAAATTTACATCAGTCAGCCCTTGCAGTCCTATTACGCCTTTACAATCTTATTTGGTCACAAGGAGTTCTTCCACAGCTGTGGAAATCCGCCATTGTTCTCCCTTTCCGCAAACCAGGCACTACGGGACATGAAACCTCCCACTATCGTCCCATTGCTCTTACCAGTGCAGTTTGCAAAGTAATGGAACGCCTAGTAAATAGACGTTTAGTGTGGTATTTAGAGACAACAGTCTCTCCACTCGTCAATATGGCTTTCGTAAGGGACGTTCTACCATAGACCCCTTACTACGCTTGGATACGTATGTTCGTAATGCCTTTGCGAATAACCACTCAGTTATTGCCATATTTTTTGACCTTGAGAAGGCATATGACACAACTTGGAGGTATAATATTTTAGCCCAAGCCCACTCCTTAGGCCTTCGAGGCAATCTACCATCCTTCCTTAAGAACTTTTTAACTGACAGGCATTTCCGTGTTCGGGTTAATAATGTGCTCTCCCCGGACTTTATCCAAGCTGAAGGTGTCCCCCAGGGATGTGTTCTGAGCACAACACTTTTTCTCCTTGCTATTAATGATTTGGCCTCTAGTCTTCATCAAATATTTGGTCATCACTCTATGTTGATGACTTCGCTATTGCCTGTGCAGGCGCTGACTGTCACCTCCTTACAGTTTCTCTCCAACATGCAGTCGACCGTGTTTCCAATTGGGCCACCACACGTGGGTTTAATTTTTCCAGCACTAAAACCCACCAAATCACTTTCACTAGACGCTCTGTCATCTCCGATCATCCTTTGTACCTCTATGGCTCCCGTATCCCTGAACGTGATACAGTCAAGTTTCTGGGCCTCCTCTTTGATCGTAGGTTATCCTGGAAACCTCACATTACCTCTCTGAAGGCAACTTGTCACAGCCGGCTGAACCTTCTTAAAACCCTTGCTCATCTTTCATGGGGAGCTGATCGTCGAACCCTCCTTCGCCTACATTCCACCCTTATTTTATCGAAACTTGATTATGGTGACCAGATCTATTCAGCGGCATCTCCTGCTACTCTCTCTAGCCTTAACCCCATTCATCACCAAGGATTACGTTTATGCCTTGGTGCTTTTCGCTCTTCCCCTGTCGAGAGCCTCTATGCAGAAGCGAACGTTCCATCCTTAACCGATCGCCGTGATGCCCATAATCTCCGCAATCCTTCCATTTATAGAATGGTCACTGATATTAGTAGACATTCTTTATTTGTTCGCTGCCCCTGTTTACTCCGTCCCTTCTCTCTTTGCCTTCATTCGCTCTTGTCTTCTCTTCAACTACCACCTTTCTATGTACATGTAGCATCTCACCTTTCCCTACCCCCCTGGGAAGTTCCAGCTGTTCGAGTCTGTTCTTTCTCCCTCCCTTGCTCGAAAGCCCAACTGTCTACGGTCGCTTCCCGCTCTCTTTTTCTTGACCACTTTCACTCTCATTCTCATGCCATTGCTGTGTACACAGATGGCTCTAAGTCTTCTGATGGCGTAGGATTCGCAGCAGTGTTTCCGGACAGCGTCGTACAAGGGCATTTACTATCTTCGGCTAGTATTTTTACTGCTGAATTATATGCCATCCTTACAGCACTTATCTGTATTGCATCTATGCTGTGTCATCATTTGTGGTTGTCTCAGCTTCCTTTGCTTTACGGTAACAAAAATTTGATACACCTCCCCCCTTATTCCTCCGTATCCAATTTGGCTACGCCGAATCTTTACCAAGCATAAAGATATTTTTTTTTTTGTTGGGTCCCTGGTCATGTTGACGTACAGGGCAATGAACGGGGCAGAAAAAACTGTGCGCGGTCAGCAGTGCATGACCTACCTTTTCTTATAGGGTTTTCCCATTTAGGATTATTTTGCTGCAAACTTCCCACCTTCAAAACCCGTTGGCAACAACGTTGGTATTTTGCTCGGCAACAAACTTCAACTATTAAACCCCAGTATAGGTTACTGGCCGTCTTCTTTCACCAGTGTGGGTTTGGGGGACTACTCTCTCCCGTCTTCGATTGGCCCTACTCGTCTTACTCATGGGAAACTCATGGGGGCTCTTGCTCTCTTTGAGAATTGCCCAACTCCCTTATCAGTCGCCCCAAATTTTGTTGGATGCCCACTTTATTTAACGAGCACGCAGAATTCCTCTGTTGTCTTTGCTCGCTGCTTCTCTTTACCTTCCCTTCTCGCTGATGGGGCCCCCCTTTTATCGGACTCTCTCATTGACTTTTTGCAAGACTGACTTTTTCCAAATTTGATACCTTCAGCCTTTCTCTTCAATCTCTTTGCACCCTTAACCCCCCTACTATCCCCGCCCCGCTGTTTTTGTTACCCGTGATCATCCCCCCCCCCTTTTGCCATCCTTCCCCCGCTTCCTTCCCTCCCCGCAGCGCTGTATAGCCCCCTTTTGGTTGCGCTTTTTTTGATTATAATAATAAAAATAAAATAAAATTCTTCCCTGCATTTAAAAAGTTCCAGTATACAGCCCCAAAACAAGAGGAAGGGCCCAAATTTAAAAATCTTCCAATTTTTTATGTAAGTTGGCTGCTTCACTTCTTGTAGTTGCTGTCTGGTCTTCATCCTCTGCTATTTGGATCAAAGCAGAACGTATTTCAGCAAAGCTGTCTTTCAAAGCATGTATTGCATCATGCTGCGCTGACCACCTTGTTGTTGATAATGATTTGATGACATCTCATGAATGGTTGACTTGGTATACTCCACCGATGCGTTGAAGCAGAGAAAAATTAAAGAGTGCTTGTAAAAGTCCAAAAAATGAAACTGCAGCGACACAACACTTCGCAGCACTTGATCAACAAAATTAAGAGAATGTGCTGAGCAGGGCACATATTCGCAAGTGGGTTGATTTGCTTGATACGGGCTTGCAATTCATTATATTTACCGACATGTTACTTGCATTGTCGTAGCTCTGGCCACGGCACTCCATAATAGAGAGATCATGTTCAAGCAGAGTATCCAGTACTACGTTCATCATTGTTTCTCCACCATGGCCTGAAAGAGGAATGAATTTTATAAAGCGCTCTACAGGCTTACCACTGGAGTCGACAAAGTGAACAATGAATGTCAATTGATCTTTATGTGAAATATCTGGTGTTGAATCTACACTTATTGCAAAGTATTTTGCAGTTTTCACAGCTGCTATGATGTTATTGAGGACCTTCTTAGTCATCAGTTCAATAAATTCATTGCATATATAGTAGATGACATGTAAGATACAGTGCCTCTTCCTGCATTCCAAGGCGTGACACATGATTTGCTAAGAATGGATCGAATTGTGCTAACAGTTCTATGATCCCTAGGAAATTGCCATTGTTTTCCGAACCAAAAACCTCATTTTCTCCACGGGAAGCAAGTCCTCTTAGAGCTAAGAATTTTACAACAGCAACAACTCTTTCTAGAAGTTTTCTCCAATAAGTGCACTCTTTTTCAGTTTGATTTTCCAAATGAGAATCAATAAGCCTTTTTTCTGTGCACGAAATACACTGGCTAAAATGCAGCTCCTGTGAGTGGTGCTGTTTTCATGTTCCTCGAAACGCTTGGAATTTTTCCAGTCATTGAACCCTGTGTGAAGGTATTTTCTTGGTAGAAAATAGCTTGCATGCTGAACAGTACACTTTTCCTGAGATTTCAGAGTATACCATCCATGATCTTTTCACAGTTTCTGAATTTGTAAGCTTCCTATAAAACATAGATGACTTTAAAACAACGACGACTTCCATCATCATAAATCCTTGCTGATTTCTAAAGTCAATGTTCAGAGTTTGACTGAAGTTTTCTGCAATGAAAGCATTACGTAGAGAATCTGGGATTACATTTGGCCATGAGGCAGGATCTTTTAAGACAAATCCTGTGGATGAAATGTCCATTGAGACATTGAGAGGAGACAAAAGAAGTAGATGCTGGCTGAGAAATAATGGAGGGAGGGCTTCCTGTATGATCTGACGTATCTGCAGATTCAACTGTACTGGTAACATCAGAAACTGTTTTCGTGAGCATGTCTGTGATCTTTCTGCAGCTTCCTACATCTTTCTTTTTCTGTTCTTGTTCTTGAATTTTCTTCTTTCTTTTCTGTGACCCACTCGCATAAGAACGTCCAACATCACGTTCACGAGATGCCATAATGAGGATGTATCACTGTCTGTAATCATGCAAATACAAATTTTTCATTATCAATTATTATTAATTTTTTAATTATTAAAAAAAAATTTCTGTCAATTGGGGGGATATGGCCCTTGTAGCCCCCTTTCCTCTGGCTGCGCATCTAAAAATTCAAAACGTTGACAGAAAGGAGTCATATACAGAACTTTTACCATAGATTAGGTTAGTGATTTAGGCTACGAATATTTTACTAATTCATCCTCCTTGATCTCCAATTTACTTAAACAGAAATCATACCGAGTCCAAGAACAATGCACAATGGTATTTATATTACCATTTTCATAACTAAACTAATCATTATGTTTTGCATGATATATGGCCTACCCCCATAGATAAGGGCATGAGAATTAAAGAATGCAAGGACAATTTTCAGTTTCACCCAGCCAACGATTTTCTGATGTGGCTTATGTGTTTCTGGGGAAATATGTAGTAAATTGATGTTTTACATCACTTCCGTCGACAACTTGAAAAACTAAGCATTTGCGACGGAAGTGATATAGAACATCAATCAATTGAGATCTGTTATTGAAATGATAAAGACTTAAAGACAGGACAAAGTGCCTTTAAAACCTACAAACGGAAGTCAGTTTGCATTTTTAGGTTTTTCTTTATAGTATTTTTACCAAAAATGCGTCTTTACTGGTCAAGTAACCCTATCAGGTACCTCCCTCAACATTTAGAGGCGAAAACAAACATTTATCAATACACATCAATGTCTATCAACAATTCAGTTAATTTGTCACTGTACAAGTCTAGATAACGTGTAATTACTACAGAAAATTGGAGAGGAATCTCCCATACTCACCCATTACCTGGAGTTTACCTGGAAAACACAGCTGTTCTGATGTAAACAAAGGCGTGTTGAGTGTTGCCATCTATGGTTAGGTTTATTTATTTTTATTTTATTTTATTTATTATTATTTTTGTTTGATTAATTTTAAAAATCAAATTTACTCTCCAAAACATTGAACTTTTTAGGTAGGGACCCCTTTGCACTTGCACTATGTGCGCAGTCTTGGATGAGGACCCCTGAACCCCTTGGACCGCGGGGCCCCCAAATTCGCGGGGCCCTAGGCAAATGCCTAGTTTGCCTATGCAGTAATCTGGCCCTGCTAGTGCCTGACCGCTTGGGTACGCTACTGGAAAATGCGTTGGCTTGTAAGGACTTAATCCATACATTGTACTCTGCGGCAGTATGGCAGATTTCTGATCCAAGCTGGTAACTCCAAAATGGAACAATCAAGTCGTCAATTTGGGCATGCCATCAGTAAGGGTTCGAGCACAATGCATAAGTCTTGCATGGAAGCAAATCCCAGTAGAAGGTCGCCAGGAAAGCATTCTGGTCGACAACAAGAAAAGCAGCAGTAAAGTCTCTACCTTGGATAGAAAAGGTGAGTGAAGTCTGACCTCGGACACGCAGAAGGGAACCAGCTACTCCACTAAGAGAGGTTACAGTAGTTGGTTCAATGAGGAGGACACGTCGTAACTGCTTCTCTTTAAACAAGCTAGACCTGATGATATTAACTTGCGCACCAGAATCCATGAACACATGAACGGGCACATTATGAATAGAAGCTTGTACTAAAGGACCTATCGTTTCACAGAAGGGTGGGTTGTCATCGGAGAAGGCATGTTCCACTTCATCCCCAAATTCCTCTACATCAGAGACATGTGAAGCAACATCAACAGCGGGATTGTCACTCTCAAGACTGGCTAAGGCTTCATAGGAATTTTGAACTGGGATGGTGTACTCATCACCTACTGTCACGACTGGACGAGTAGACTGGGGCACTCGGATTTCCCTGGAATTGGAAAAAACAAGGCTGGTTCTGGTTCTGAGAGCCCCGATCTCTATTTCCTCTCCTGGCTCTGCGGTTGGAACGGCCACGGAAAGATCTAGAGTACTGAAGGTTGTAGAGAGCATTGCACTCAGATGTGTCATGTCCATGTATTCTGTGATAAGTACAATAAGGCATTCAGACTGGTACTTATCATTACAACGCCTCTTAGAGTGACTATCAGGACAGTTAATTGCAATATGGCCACAGGAAACCCACAATTGTAGCAAGTTCTTTGACTATAGGTACTATACATGCTACGGGAAGGATGACTCTTAACACTAGCTTTGGATGATGATCGCAAGTGATTTAGTTTGGGAGTTTTGGTAGTAGCACAAACAAGAGGAGGTACAGGAGTAGACAAAGTGGTTGGCATAGACTTTCGATAAGGGAAGGTTCCCTCGGGACAAAAAATTATGTACATGGATGAGGGCTGCAAGCGGTCCCATAGTAGCATTTAGAGGACTAGAATTGTACACATACATTGATGCTGGTGGCATTAGTTGTTTAATAACTCCGAATGCTGCTAATTTAGCAAACCCCTCAAGGGCTGGTTTATCATTGTCTTTAAGGTACTTGGAATTTTGACCTGCTTTAACAAATGAGGACATTAGGTTATTTAGACGAAGGGCAAACTCATCTAATGACTCCTCTGGCCTCGGAGCTGTACACACTAATTCTTAAAGAACGACAAAAGGATCGGTTTCTCGCACCAGCTCAAGATAGTTACGGATTAACTGTTCATAATCTTGCCACCTGGTTAGATCTTGAAAGTCCTTCATACGAATCAAGTTGAACACATGCGCGGCAGCTGGAGAACGAGCTAGACTCTCCTTTCCGATACTAATTAAACTCTCAGATGGAGGACCATCTACTGAGGCATTAGCTCTAGCTTGAACAGCGGTAAACCAACCTTCTAGGTTGTCTGGGTTACCATTGAACAATGACATAGCATCATAAGGATCACGACTAAAATTGCACAGGCTAGAAGTCTGAGTATGTCTATTGTTAGATAAGGAATTACTCGAATTTTGGACTGATGCATTAATGGTTGTACTAGCAGAATTTGCTGAGGCAATTGCTCGAGAAGACTTTGAGACACGTTTGCAAAATGTAAAACAAGAATTTAGAGAAACAAAAGAAAATGTAACTGAGGAACACACAACACAGTGAACTTAAATGGGAAGAAAATGCTTAACTATTCTGCATAAGTAAATAAAAATTGACAGGTCACACTGTAAGCAAGGACACTCACACTAACAAAAGAAAATACTCAACTGAATAAACAACACTTTGAAAATCAAGAGAAATTGTACTTAAATTCAAATCTAATTTGCTCAACTTTACTTTAAATTGAATGAATGGCACAGTGAGTTGTGTTTACTCTCAGTGCAATAGGGAAATACAACAATAAAATGATGAATCAATCAAAAATGTTAAAATGGACTCAAAGCTTGTGCAAAATTAAGACAAACTGGGAAACCAATTCACTAAAAATAAAATAAAATGGCACACAAAGAATAAAATATTACGCACAGAACAGAGCATAAGAAAACTGCACTGAAATAATATGTAGCATTACTGCAAATAACAATTGCTAATCAAAAGCACTGCACAACATTACACAAAATTTCTGCAAGAAAAAATTTTATGGCAACACAATGTTTGCACAAGAATTATTGCAAAATGAGTCAATGTACAATAATAAAAAAATTACACACACAAGAAAATACAGTTTACAAGAAAAGAAAAATATATCAAGGAATGAACTGAGTGAACACTTTAACTCTTAACTGCAGCTCAAGCAACACTTACTGAACAAGCAAAAGAATGATTTACTTTAAATGAACAACTTAAAAATTGCACTAAGAGTGAATTTGTTCAATGAAATATCAAAAAAATAATAGATGCAAAAACACAGAGCAAAAGGTTTGAACACTTACAATCAATATAAACAGTCAATATAAACACAATACTAGAATTTTCTTGCTATGAAACTTGAGGTGTGAAAATTTTGGAAAATGATTGTCTTGCATGCACAAAATAATGGCACTATTGTCTGTGGAGATAAGACAAATTAGACATTGGCTAAATGAAAAGAATATGAACACAATGTTCAACATAGAGGAAAATAAAATAAAATGGCAAAAATACACAAATACTGGGTGAAAACAATATAACAGACAACACTGAGTTGTGATGCAGAACACAAGGTAATAAATTACTGAATTACTTCACTGGAATACTGTGAACACTAAGGTGATTCTGAAGTGTAAACACAAGTTCTATACTGCTTATATGTTGCACACAACAAGGAAAAAACACTAAGGTACTTACTTCAAGTATATAAAGAAAAGAACACAGCACAACAGACATAAATTAATGCACGGAAATTAACACTGAATTAAGAAGAGAAAAAAAATAGTGCAAACAGTATATAATAAACACTGAGTCTAATCAAGAGTTACTGAATGTCACTAAAAAATCACTGGAACACAAAAAGAAATGTCTCAACACTCGCAAATGTCTCTATGAAAAATATATTATCACTGTAGCAACTTGGTGAAGAATGAGGTGGAAGGTTGGAGGATGGTGTTGGAGGATGCTTGCTATCGTCTCGTGGCTGGCTGCGATCGCTGACTTCTCTCCACTCTCAAAGAATTTTGCGCTTAAATCGACGATGGACCCACACTGGAGGCTTTTAACGATGGCGCCACTGACGAAAGAACACACTCTAGCTCTTGACCCCCTATGTGATCCTAAAAATATGGTGCTAGAAGCCGTAATAAGAGTACAAAACTTGGTAGTGGGTGGGTGGGTGGCTGAGGCAGCTGAGGCAGGGTGGCGAGACCGCATGGTAACTGGGCCTATGGGATGAATGGCGTAAGCCTCACTGGGGACACCCTCACATATTCTAAGCCGGGCTGGCTTAAAACAAACCCACAAAATACCACAACACCACGGGGATGAAAAAGCACTCAGAATGGCTTGGAACTTGAAGCACAAAGCGATGAGGAAGACTGTACCCACGTGGTTTGCTTGAGTACTGGGTTAAGACACCTGGGTTAGTTGCTGGCTTGCTTAGCTTAACCCTTCACACAGAATGGCTTGATAACTTCTAACGATGAGCACAGCAGGGGTGGAAAGCTGGCTTGGCAGGCAAGGCTAGATGATGTAAGGCTAGGCTGGCTGACTCCCTCACCACAGACTGTCGTGCTGGTTTGGCTTACTTTGCAAACTCAGGTCAACCCCTCGGGAGTGATGCAAATAAGCAGATAAACACTAATACAAGGAGACTGACCAGTGAATAATGTAGAGAGCTGGTAAAAGCTTGCTTGGGGGTAGCTGGCTGGCTAGGTCGAGCGTTAAACTTCTCGGCAGGCCTAGTCACAAGATGGCGACTGGCTCAGTAGAAATTTATCTCCAGAAATCGCTGTAATCGTCAGAATTACAGGCCCACTGCTGCCACCAATTTGTCGTGGGAGTTCGGTAGGAGATATGATGGATAAGGTAAACTCACTTGTTGGATGGTAATGATATGTATTGTCAGACTGTGGTAAGAGGTGGGAGCCCAGGCCTGCCTTGTTCTGCCTGCTTGTATGTCTATCCATGGAG
>NC_069427.1:42903466-42908430 GCF_026875155.1 Cherax quadricarinatus
GCTGGCATGGATGATTCACCGCTGGCAAGGATGATTCAGTGCTGGCAAGGATGATTCAGTGCTGGCATGGATGATTCACCGCTGGCAAGGATGATTCAGTGCTGGCATTGATGATTCAGTGCTGGCAAGGATGATTCAGTGCTGGCATGGATGATTCACCGCTGGCATGGATGATTCAGTGCTGGCATGGATGATTCACCGCTGGCATGGATGATTCAGTGCTGGCAAGGATGATTCAGTGCTGGCAAGGATGATTCAGCGCTGGCATGGATGATTCACCGCTGGCATGGATGATTCAGTGCTGGCAAGGATGATTCATGCTGGCAAGGAGATTCAGCGCTGGCATGGATGATTCAGTGCTGGCAAGGATGATTCAGTGCTGGCAAGGATGATTCAGTGCTGGCATGGATGATTTACCGCTGGCAAGGATGATTCAGTGCTGGCATGGATGATTCAGTGCTGGCATGGATGATTCAGTGCTGGCATGGATGATTCAGGGCTGGCATGGATGATTCAGTGCTGGCATGAATGAATGAAAGCGTTAAAGAATAAATGAATGAATGCTGTTATGAATGAACTAGTAATGTGTTGAATGAATGAATGAATGCTCTTATGAGTGAATAAACAGTGGAATGAGTGACGGGGTGAATGCTGTTTCTCCAGCCCGGCACAAGCTGGAGATATCTGAGTACCCAGCAGGTGTGAGTACCTGGGAGGTGTGAGTACTTGGGAGGTGTGAGTACCTGTGAGGTGTGAGTACCTGGGAGGTGTGAGTACTTGGGAGGTGTGAGATACTTGGGAGGTGTGAGTACCTGTGAGGTGGGATACCTGGGAGGTGTGAGTACCTGGGAGGTGTGAGTACTTGGGAGTGTGAGTACCTGGAGGTGTGAGTACCTGGGAGGTGTGAGTACCTGGGAGTGTGAGTACTTGGGAGGTGTGAGTACTTGGGAGGTGTGAGTACCTGTGAGGTGTGAGTACCTAGGAGGTGTGAGTACCTGGGAGGTGTGAGTACTTGGGAGGTGTGAGTACCTGGGAGGTGTGAGTACCTGGGAGGTGTGAGTACCTGGGAGGTGTGAGTACTTGGGAGGTGTGAGTACTTGGGAGGTGTGAGTACCTGTGAGGTGTGAGTACCTGGGAGGTGTGAGTACCTGGGAGGTGTGAGTACTTGGGAGGTGTGAGTACTTGGGAGGTGTGAGTACCTGTGAGGTGTGAGTACCTGGGAGGTGTGAGTACCTGGGAGGTGTGAGTACTTGGGAGGTGTGAGTACCTGGGAGGTGTGAGTACCTAGGAGGTGTGAGTACCTGGGAGGTGTGAGTACCTAGGAGGTGTGAGTACTTGGGAGGTGTGAGTACCTGGGAGGTGTGAGTACTTGGAAGGTGCGAGTACCTGGGAGGTGTGAGTATCTGGAAGGTGTGAGTACTTGGGAGGTGCGAGTACCTGGGAGGTGTGAGTGTATCTGGAAGGTGTGAGTACTTGGGAGGTGTGAGTACTTGGGAGGTGTGAGTACCTGGGAGGTGTGAGTACCTGGGAGGCGTGAGTACCTGGGAGGTGTGAGTACCTGGGAGGTGTGAGTACCTGGGAGGTGTGAGTACCTGGCAGGTGTGAGTACTTGGGAGGTGTGAGTACCTGGGAGGTGTGAGTACTTGGGAGGTGTGAGTACCTGGGAGGTGTGAGTACCTAGGAGGTGTGAGTACTTGGGAGGTGTGAGTACCTGGGAGGTGTGAGTACTTGGGAGGTGCGAGTACCTGGGAGATGTGAGTATCTGGAAGGTGTGAGTACTTGGGAGGTGCGAGTACCTGGGAGGTGTGAGTATCTGGAAGGTGTGAGTACTTGGGAGGTGTGAGTACTTGGGAGGTGTGAGTACCTGGGAGGTGTGAGTACCTGGGAGGCGTGAGTATCTGGGAGGTGTGAGTACCTGGGAGTGTGAGTACCTGGAGGTGTGAGTACCTGGGAGGTGTGAGTACTTGGGAGGTGTGAGTACCTGGGAGGTGTGAGTACTTGGGAGGTGTGAGTGCCTGGGAGGTGTGAGTACTTAGGAGGTGTGAGTGCCTGGGAGGTGTGAGTACCTGAGAGGTGTGAGTGCCTGGGAGGTGTGAGTACTTGGGAGGTGTGAGTACCTGGGAGGTGTGAGTACCTGGGAGGTGTGAATACCTGGGAGGTGTGAGTACCTGGGAGGTGTGAGTACTTGGGAGGTGTGAGTACTTGGGAGGTGTGAGTGCTTGGGAGATGTGAGTGCTTGGGAGGTGTGAGTACTTGGGAGATGTGAGTGCTTGAGTGGTGTGAGTACTTGGGAGGTGTGAGTGCTTGGGAGGTGTAAGTACCTGGGAGGTGTGAGTGCTTGGGAGGTGTGAGTGCTTGGGATGTGTGAGTACTTGGGATGTGTGAGTACTTGAGAGGTGTGAGTGCTTGGGAGGTGTGAGTACTTGGGAAGTGTGAGTACTTGGGAGATGTGAGTGCTTGGGAGGTGTGCGTACTTGGGAGGTGTGAGTACTTGGGAGGTGTGAGTGCTTGGGAGGTGTGAGTACCTGGGGGGTGTGAGTACCTGAGAGGTGTGAGGACCTGAGAGGTGTGAGTACCTGGGAGGTGTGAGTGCCTGGGAGGTGTGAGTACTTGGGAGGTGTGAGTGCTTGGGAGGAGTGAGTACCTGGGAGGTGTGAGTACCTGAGGTGTGAGGACCTGGGAGGTGTGAGTACCTGAGAGGTGTGAGTGCCTGGGAGGTGTGAGTACCTGGGAGGTGTGAGTACCTGGGAGGTGTGAGTACCTGGGAGGTGTGAGTACTTGGGAGGTGTGAGTACCTGGGAGGTGTGAGTACTTGGGAGGTGTGAGTGCCTGGGAGGTGTGAGTACTTGGGTAGTGTGTGTGTTGTGTGTGTGTGTGTGTGTGTGTGTGTTGTGTGGTGTGTGTGTGTGTGTGTGTGTGTGTGTGTGAGTGTGTGTGTGTGTGTGAGTGCATGTGTGTGTGAGTGCATGTGTGTGTGTGTTTGTGTGTGTGCGTGCATTCGTGCGTGTGTGTGTGCGCACATGCGTGCGTGTGTGTGTGCGCGCATGCGTGCGTGTGTGTGTGCATGCATGTGTGTGTGTGTGTGTGTGTGTGTGTGTGCCCGTGCGTGCACGTGTGTGTGTGTGTGTGTGTGTGCGTGCGTGTGTGTGTGGTGTGCACATGCGTGTGTGTGTATGTGCGGTGTGGTGTGTGCATGTGTGTGTGTGTGTGTGTGGTGTGTGTGTGTGTGTTGCATGCATGTGTGTGTGTGTGTGCATGTGTGTGTGCATGCATGCGTGCATTTTGTGTGTGCATGTGTGTGTGTGTGTGTCTGTGTGTGTGTGTGCATGTGCATGCATGTGTGTGTGTGTGTGTGTGTGTGCTTGTGTATGTGTGTGTGTGTGTGTGTGTGTGTGTGTGCATGCATGTGTACTCACCTATTTGTATTCACCTATTTGTGGTTGCAGGGGTCGAGTCATAGCTCCTGGCCCCGCCTCTTCACTGATTGCTACTAGGTCCTCTCTCTCCCTGCTCCATGAGCTTTATCATACCACGCCTTAAAACTATGTATGGTTCCCGCCTCCACTACTTCACTTTCTAGGCTATTCCATGGCTTGACTACTCTATGACTGAAGAAATACTTCCTAACTTCCCTTTGATTCATCTGAGTCTTCAACTTCCAATTGTGACCTCTTGTGTCTGTGTCCCATCTCTGGAACATCCTGTCTTTGTCCACCTTGTCTATTCTGTGCAGTATTTTATATGTCGTTATCATGTCTCCCCTGACCCTCCTGGCCTCCAGTGTCGTCAGGCCGATTTCCCTCAACCTTTCTTCGTAGGACAATCTCCGTAGCTCTGGGACTAGTCTTGTTGCAAACCTTTGCACTTTCTTTAATTTCTTGACGTGCTTGACTAGGTGTGGATTCCAAACTGGGGCTGCATACTCCAGTATGGGCCTGACGTAAATGGTATACAGAGTCTTGAACAACTCCTTACTGAGGTATCGGAACGCTATCCGTAGGTTTGCCAGGCGCCCGTATGCTGCAGCAGTTATCTGATTGATGTGCACCTCAGGAGATATGCTCGGTGTTATAACTCACCCCCCAATCTTTTTCCTTGAGTAAGGTTTGCAGACTTTGGCCATCTAAACTATATTGTGTCTGCGGTCTTCTTTGCCCTTCCCCAATCTTCATGACTTTGCATTTGGCGGGGTTAAAACTCAAGGAGCCAGTTGCTGGACCAGGCTTGTAGCCTGTCCAGGTCTCTTTGTAGTCCTGCTTGATCCTCATCCGATTTGATTCTCTCATTAACTTCACATCGTCCGCAAACAAGGACACTTCTGAGTCTATCCCTTCCGTTATGTCGTTCACATATACCAAAAATAGCACTGGTCCTAGGACCGACCCCTGTGGGACCCCGCTCGTCACAGGTGCCCACTGTGATACATCATTACGTACCATGACTCGTTGTTGCCTCCCTGTCAGGTATTCTCTGATCCATTGCAGTGCCCTTCCTGTTATATGCGCCTGATGCTCTAGCTTCTGCACTAATCTCTTGTGAGGAAACTGTGTCAAAGGCCTTCTTGCAGTCCAAGAAGATGCAATCAACCCACCCCCCTCTCTCTTTGTCTTACTTCTGTTATTTTATCATAAAACTCCAGAAAGGTTTGTGACACAGGATTTGCCTTCCGTGAATCCGTGCTGGTTGGCATTTATACTCCTGTTCCGTTCCAGGTGCTCCACCACTCTCCTCCTGATAATCTTCTCCATAATTTGCATACTATACACGTCAATGACACAGGTCTATAGTTATGTGCCTCTTTTCTGTCTCCTTTTTTGAAAATGGGAACTACATTTTTTCCTCTTCCATACCTCAGGGATTGCCCATTCCAGGGGTGTGTTGAAGATTTTGGAATTTGGGACGCACAACATATCTGCCCCTCCTAAACCCAGGAGAGATTTTCCCGGTCCCATTTCCTTTTTAGG
>NC_069427.1:42908930-42932441 GCF_026875155.1 Cherax quadricarinatus
CCCCCTTTTTTCCCCTCTTTTCCCCCAATTTACATCAATGACCTTCCAAACGTATCCCAACACCTGAAACCCATTCTCTTTGCTGATGACACGACTTATGTCATCTCTCACCCTAATCTTGCCACCCTCAACACCATTGTGAATGAGGAGCTGATTAAAATATCGACTTGGATGACAGCCAATAAACTTACGCTTAACACTGACAAAACTTACTATATTATGTTTGGTAGCAGAGCAGGAGATGCACAAATTAACATTAAGATTGACAACACTCTAATTACCAGAAATAATGGGGGAAAATTCCTAGGCTTATACCTTGACAACAACCTGAATTTCAGCACCCATATCAGCATATAGCCAAAAAAGTATCCAAAACGGTTGGGATCCTCTCCAAGATACGATACTACGTGCCGCAAAATGCGCTTCTCACACTATACCGAACTTGCACACCGAACTTGCACACGAAAAATCACTCACTACGAAAGCAAAAGACTTGGCAGACGATGCACCATCCCCCAATGAAAAGCAGGGGTGTCACTAGCACGTTAAGAGACCATACAATAAGTGTCAGGGGCCCGAGACTGTTCAACTGCCTCCCAGCACACATAAGGGGGATTACCAACAGACCCCTGGCAGTCTTCAAGCTGGCACTGGACAAGCACCTAAAGTCAGTTCCTGATCAGCCGGGCTGTGGCTCGTACGTTGGTTTGCGTGCAGCCAGCAGCAACAGCCTGGTTGATCAGGCACTGATCCACCAGGAGGCCTGGTCACAGACCGGGCCCGCGGGGGCGTTGACCCCCGAAACTCTCTCCAGGTAAACATCCAGGTATACACTCACTTATTTATCCATACCTCACCTAGCTATTTGTGCTTGGGGATCAACTGCAGCAACACACCTAAAGCCAATATATAACCCAACAAAAAGCTGCAGTAAGAATAATCACTAAATCCCATCCCTGGCAGCACACCCCCCCACTCTTCAAAGATCTAAACTTACTCCCAGTTCAGTACATCCACACTTACTACTGTGCAATCTATATCTACAGGGCCTTAAACTCTAATATCAACCTTGACCTAAAACGCTTTCTTGATAGTTGTGACAGAACCCACAGGCATAACATCAGAAACAAACATCTCTACGACATTCCCCGTGTCCGACTAAACCTTTACAAAAATTCAATGTATGTCAAAGGCCCTAAAATCTGGAATACCCTACCTGAGAACTCTAGAACTGCAGGACACATATCATCACCTTCAAAACTACCATTAGAAAACATCTTATCTCCCTGATACACCCCGTCAACTAACTACACGAATACCACCTGGTGGTTCACACTTACACTCACTCACTCATTTGACCATAAACAGAAATATTAATCTCAGTCTTAAAATAATGAATCCTGTGATACTCCAATACTGAAACTATATACTGTGCCCAAAACAAAAGCATTTCACATTGCTAAACTCACAAACTAGTATTTAGTCACTTAGCCATAATACAACTTACCTCATAATTTGTAATATTTTACAATTAAGAATAAAACTAAGTATGCCGAAATGCCTAGCCATGCTAAGCGTTCTAGTGGTACACTCTGTAATCACAATTTTACTACATGTAAACCAAACAATAACCAAATTTCTGTAAACTCAGCATTGTAATCCTTATAGAGAATAAACTTTGAATTTGAATTTGAATTTGAATCATGTCGGAGGATCTCACCTTCAAGGACCATAACATTGTTTCAATCGCATCTGCTAGAAAAATGACAGGATGGATAATGAGAACCTTCAAAACTAGGGAGGCCAAGCCCATGATGACACTCTTCAGGTCACCTGTTCTATCTAGGCTGGAGTATTGCTGCACACTAACAGCACCTTTCAAGGTAGGTTAAATTGCCGACCTAGAAAATGTATAGAGAACTTTCACGGCGCGCATAACGGAGATAAAGCACCTCAATTACTGGGAGCGCTTGAGGTTCCTAAACCTGTATTCCCTGGAACCCAGGAGGGAGAGATACATGATTATATACACCTGGAAAATCCTAGAGGGACTAGTACCGAACTTGCACTCGAAAATCACTCACTACGAAAGCAAAAGACTTGGCAGACGATGCACCATCCCCCAATGAAAAGCAGGGGTGTCACTAGCACGTTAAGAGACCATACATTAAGTGTCAGGGGCCCGAGACTGTTCAATTGCCTCCCAGCATACCTAAGGGGGATTACCAACAGACCCCTGGCAGTCTTCAAGCTGGCACTGGACAAGCACCTAAGTCGGTTCCTGACCACCTGGGCTGTGGCTCGTACGTTGGTTTGCGTGCAGCCAGCAGTAACAGCCTGGTTGATCAGGCTCTGAATCCAACAGGAGGCCTGTTCACAGACCGGGCCGGGGGCGTTGACCCCCGGAACTCTCTCCAGGTAAACTCCAGGTACCACTAGAACACCTAGCATGGCTAGGCACTTCGGGCAGACTTAGATTAATTCTTAAATTAAAATATTACAAATTATGAGGTAAGTTGGTATTATGGCTAAGTGACTAAATACTAGTTTGTGAGTTTAGCAATGTGAATGCTTTTGTTTTGGCACAGTACATAGTTTCAGTATTGGAGTATCACAGGCCAACTTATGACTAGTTAGGATTCATTATTTTAAGATTGAGATTGACATTTCTGTTTATGGTCAAATGGGTGAGTGAGTGTAAGTGTGAACCACAGGTGGTATTCGTGTAATTAGTTGACAGGGTGTATCAGGGAGATAAGATGTTTTCTAATGGTAGTTTTGAATGTGCCTGGGGATTTGTTAGGTTTTAATTTATCTATTTGTCTAAGGATTATGTCAATTGTGACCCTAATCGTGCTTAGTTTATTATTGTCCTTCTGGAATATCGCTAGTATCTTCCTGCATAAAAACTGAGAGGAAGTAAGTTAGGTTAGGTTAGGTAAGGTTCGTCAGGAAACAGGACAAATGTTTCCTGACGCGGGTCTTAGTCAGATGATGACCCCCGCCTTTGGAGCTTTGGTCATCTGACCAAGGCCTTCAGCTGGCTTACCGGTCCACCCCTTTAAAAATAATGATATAATTATCTAGGAAGTAAGTGTTAAAAATTCTCACTGTCGGTGAGCTGACCCGAGTGACTTTTGAGTGGGCCTATCTTGTCCCTAATCTTACTTCTGTATACATGAAAGAATCGTTTTGGGTTAGTCTTCGATTCTCTTGCGACTTTAATCTCATAATCTGTTTTTGCTTTTCTTATTCCTTTTTTTTATTTCTGTCTTTAACTGTATGGTGCTATCGCCCTTGGTGCGGATGCTGTCCTGGCTGACAGTAACTGTATGACTGGAGGTGCTTGCCAGGTAGCCAGGAACTGTGAGGCTGGAGGTGCTGTCCTGGCTGACAGTAATGTATGACTGGAGGTGCTGCCAGGTGCCAGGAACTGTGAGCTGGAGGTGCTGTCCTGGTAGACAGTTACAGTGAGGTTGGAGGTGCTGTCCTGGTAGACAGTTACTGTGAGGCTGGAGGTGCAGTCCTGGTAGACAGTTACTGTGAGGCTGGAGGTGCTGTCCTGGTAGACAGTTACTGTAAGGCTGGATGTGCTGTCCTGGTAGACAGTTATTGTGAGGCTGGAGGTGCTGTCCTGGTAGACAGTTACTGTAAGGCTGGATGTGCTGTCCTGGTAGACAGTTACTGTGAGGCTGGAGGTGCTGTCCTGGTAGACAGTTACTGTGAGGCTCGAGGTGCTGTCCTGGTAGACAGTTACTGTAAGGCTGGAGGTGCTGTCCTGGTAGACAGTTACTGTAAGGCTGGAGGTGCTGTCCTGGTAGACAGTTACTGTGAGGCTGGAGGTGCTGTCCTGGTAGACAGTTACTGTAAGGTTGGAGGTGCTGTCCTGATACACAGTTACTGCGAGGCTGGAGGTACTGTCCTGGTAGACAGTTACAGTGAGGCTGGAGGTGCTGTCCTGGTAGACAGTTACTGTGAGGCTGGAGGTGGTGTCCTGGTAGACAGTTACTGTAAGGCTGGAGGTGCTGTCCTGGTACACAGTTACTGCGAGGCTGGAGGTGCAGTCCTGGTAGGGAGTTACTGTGAGGCTGGAGGTGCTGTCCTGGTAGACAGTTACTGTAAGGCTGGAAGTGCTGTCCTGGTAGACAGAAACTGTGAGGCTGGAGGTGCTGTCCTGGTACACAGTAACTGTAAGGCTGGAGGTGCTGTCCTGGTACACAGTAACTGTAAGGCTTGAGGTACTGTCCTGGTACACAGCTACTGTGAGGCTCGAGGTGCTGTCCTGGTAGACAGTTACTGTAAGGCTGGAGGTGCTGTCCTGGTAGACAGTTACTGTAAGGCTGGAGGTGCTGTCCTGGTAGACAGTTACTGTGAGGCTCGAGGTGCTGTCCTGGTAGACAGTTACTGTAAGGCTGGGGGTGCTGTCCTGGTAGAACAGTTACTGTGAGGCTTCGAGGTGCTGTCCTGGTAGACAGTTACTGTAAGGCTGGAGGTGCTGTCCTGGTAGACAGTTACTGTAAGGCTGGAGGTGCTGTCCTGGTAGACAGTTACTGTGAGGCTGGAGGTGCTGTCCTGGTAGACAGTTACTGTAAGGCTGGAGGTGCTGTCCTGGTAGACAGTATACTGTAAGGCTGGAGGTGCTGTCCTGGTAGACAGTTACTGTGAGGCTGGAGGTGCTGTCCTGGTAGACAGTTACTGTAAGGCTGGAGGTGCTGTCCTGGTAGACAGTTACTGTGAGGCTGGAGGTGCTGTCCTGGTAGACAGTTACTGTAAGGTTGGAGGTGCTGTCCTGATACACAGTTACTGCGAGGCTGGAGGTGCAGTCCTGGTAGGCAGTTACTGTAATTCAAATTCAAATTCAAATTCAAAGTTTATTCTCTATAAGGATTACAATGCTGAGTTTACAGAAATTTGGTTATTGTTTGGTTTACATGTAGTAAAATTGTGATTACAGATTAGATTTTTTAGATTTTGCCACCGAAGTGGCTAGTTTATTGTGCACCCCATATCCATCCTGTGGACGGTAGCGCGAGAGCATATGGATACACAAAAGGCCTAGGAACTAGGCCCCAAAGGGTTAACAGGAATACATATGGATTTATATCTACATATCTATAGTTCACTTATCTGTTACAAGCAAATTTAGGAAATTTGCTTAGTATATCTGGTATCTTATTTTCATTAATAAGATATCTTGACATGTCACTTAGGTTATTATACTGTCTGTCTCTGTATTCCTCAATAAGTGGACAATTAAGCACATAGTGTTTCAAGAGAGTGACCATATGCCTGATCACAAATTTACATTTAGTTTGATCATCATCTGTGTGTCTCCCAAACTGCCAGAAGTACTTGTAACCAAGCCTAAGCCTGGCCACTGCAACATCAGTCAGACTGTTCACATTGCAAGTTGCTCCATAAACATACTTATCTACGTTCATGTTATCATAGTGGGTTATAGCTCTACTCAGGCTTCTAACTGCATTCCTATAACAATCATTTTCATTATTTACTTCTCTCCTAATATTATTCCTAATGCTAGACACAGTTATACCAAAGTTATATTCTACATTCTCCTTCTCGATACTCTTCTTGGCTAACATATCAACTTTATCATGAAGGAGTAATCCAATGTGTGATGGGATCCATAGGAATTGTACATTAATTCCTTTGTCCCTAATTTTTGAGTATCTATACCTGGCTTCCCCAATGAGCATGTTGTTGGAGTCATTATATGAGCCAAGAGCCTTCAATGATGACATAGAATCAGTAATGATGACTAGAGTCAAGCTCAGTGTCATAGGTTAGCTTTAGCGCCATTAGGATTGCAAACAATTCAGTTTGCAGTGTAGACGCCCAGTTGTTAATTCTTATGCCTAACTCAACAAATTTATTATCGTTCTTAACTAGGGAGGTGGCAACAAGAGCAGATGCAGCCCTGCCAGAAGACTCCTGTTTAGATCCATCGTGTATATAACTTGTGATACTTGTTACTACCAGCTAGGTGAGAAATTTCTTCTTGAGCAGTTGCTCTAACAAGAGATTTAAGGAAGGGATTACTAGCAATGAGCTTCTTGGGAGGAACTTGTAGGTATGTGATATTAAATGAACACATCTTCCATGGAGGGGTGAAATGCTCTTGTTGCCTACAGTGATACAGTTCATGCAGGTTATAAAACTTAATGCAATTGCAGGTTTTCACAATCCATTTAGATCTGTGTGTATTTACCTCTAGACACTTGGTAAGATTCACTGTGACAGTGTCTGGTTCGTTTCTCCAACATTCTAATACCGAGTACAGTGTTAATTTCAACAATCCTATCACTGATACTAGAAATACCAAGCTCCTTCCTCATGTTAAGAACTTTTGTAGATCTGGGACAGCCAAGAATAATCCTGAGAGCTTCATTTTGCATTAACTCCAAGGGTCGGAGAGAACTTTCTCTAGCTAATATCAACATGGGAGCAGCATAATCAATTAAGGACCTAACATAGGCTATGTACATCATTCTCACGATTCTCACATTTGCACCATAGTTGGGATTGTAGCCAGCAACAGCTTTGAGAGCATTTAGCCTAGCTTTACATTTCTTGTTTAGTTGTGGTATAGTGGATTTGTTAAAGGGTACATCTACACCAAGATATCTGTAAGTTTTAACGTAGCATAATGATTTCACCCTGCAAATAGATGGGTGGGGGGGATGTCGTTTGCTTGTTAATATCTTAGTTTTAGAGAAAGATATTATGAGGCCTAGTCGATTACAAATTGCTTGAACTTCATTAAGAATGGTATTCATCTTCTTATGCCCTGTTGTATGGATCATGATATCATCAGCATAGCTTATAGCTATATGTTTAGGTGAGGCAGGTAGAGCATTTAGGAGAGCATTAATCAGAATATTAAATAGCATGGGACTAAGAACTCCTCCCTGCGGTGTACCTAAAGACATTTCTTTAGAATCACTTCTGAAGCCTTGGTAAAGGACAGAGGATACTCTATTTGACAGGTATCCTATTATCCAGCAGAGTAAGCTACCACCAATATTCATTTTGGCTAGTTCATGTAGTATAACGGTTCTGTTCGCAATATCAAATGCAGATTTTAGATCAAGAAAAGTGGTAAAACTAGTAGAGGTGTGTGCAGTGAGAAAGGTGGAAATACAGTTCTGCACACTTTTACCTTTCATGAACCCATAGAGGTAGGGGAAAAGTTGATGTCTGATTCTGTAGTACAGTCTGTTAAGCATCATTCTTTCAAAAGTTTTACAAAGACAACTAGTTAAGGAGATCGGCCTAAATGTATCAGGCTGTTGGGGCTTAGGGACTATTGGTCCAGGAAGTAGGAAGAACGCCCTCAATGTAACTGAGATTATACAGTGCCAACAAAGGGTTATCAGGCACGTGCCTTAGAGTTCTGAGAATATCATAGGTTATACCATCCTCTCCAGGAGCAGTTGATCGACCTTTGGTTAATGCATTATCTAATTCATACTCGGTAAAGAGGCAATCACTCTCATCAATATTTTGGCTCATAAAATTAATCAGTTTCAACATTTCTTCAGAAGTACTCTCTAAATTTTTTCTAATATGAGATGGAAGGGTTTCATGCCTGGATGTTTTGGACCAGTCATTTAGAACGCTTAGCATGGCTAGGCATTTCGGGCATACTTAGTTTTATTCTTAATTGTAAAATATTACAAATTATGAGGTAAGTTGGTATTATGGCTAAGTGACTAAATACTAGTTTGTGAGTTTAGCAATGTGAATGCTTTTGTTTTGGCACAGTATATAGTTTCAGTATTGGAGTATCACAGGATTCATTATTTTAAGACTGAGATTAATATTTCTGTTTATGGTCAAAAGAGTGAGCGAGTGTAAGTGTGAACCACCAGGTGGAATTCGTGTAGTTAGTTGAGGGGGTGTATCAGGGAGATAAGATATTTTCTAATGGTAGTTTTGAAGGTGATGAATGTGTCTGCAGTTCTAGAGTTCTCAGGTAGGGTATTCCAGATTTTAGGGCCTTTGACATACATTGAATTTTTGTAAAGGTTTAGTCGGACACGGGGAATGTCGTAAGATGTTTGTTTTTTGGTGTTATGCCTGTGGGTTCTGTCACAACTATCAAGAAAGCGTTTAAGGTCAAGGTTGATATTAGAGTTTAAGGCCCTGTAGATATAGATTGCACAGTAGTAAGTGTGGATGTACTGAACTGGAGTAAGTTTAGATCTTTGAAGAGTGGGGGGGGTGTGCTGCCAGGGATGGGATTTAGTGATTATTATTACTGCAGCTTTTTGTTGGGTTATTATTGGCTTTAGGTGTGTTTTCTGCAGTTGATCCCCAAGCACAAATAGCATAGGTGAGGTATGGATAAATAAGCGAGTGGTATAGTGTTGAGAAGGGCATTTTGCGGCACGTAGTTTTCGTATCTTGGAGAGGATCCCAACCGTTTTGGATACTTTTTTGGCTATATGCTGGATATGGGTGCTGAAATTCAGGTTGTTGTCAAAGGTATAAGCCTAGGAATTTTCCCCCATTATTTCTGGTAATTAGAGTGTTGTCAATCTTAATGTTAATTTGTGCATCTCCTGCTCTGCTACCAAACATAATATAGTTTAAATTTTGTCAGTGTTAAGCGTAAGTTTATTGGCTGTCATCCAAGTCGATATTTTAATCAGCTCCTCATTCACAATGGTGTTGAGGGTGGCAAGATTAGGGTGAGAGATGACATAAGTCGTGTCATCAGCAAAGAGAATGGGTTTCAGGTGTTGGGATACGTTTTGGAAGGTCATTGATGTATATGAGGAAGAGCAGGGGACCAAGGACACTTCCCTGCGGAACTCCAGTATCAAGTGGCCGTGTTGCTGATGCTGTGTCTTTAATGGTGACGTACTGATACCTATTAGTAATGTAAGATTTGAAATAAGCAAGCGCATGGCCTCTTATACCGTAGTGGTCAAGTTTGTGGAGTAGGATTTCGTGGTTTACTCTGTCAAAAGCTTTTCTTAGGTCAATAAAAATTCCTAGTGGATATTCCTTATTTTCCAATGCTGTGTAAAGCAGATCTAGCATTTTTATGAGGTGCTGTCCTGGTAGACAGTAACTGTGAGGCTGGAGGTACTGTCCTGGTAGACAGTTACAGTGAGGCTGGAGGTGCTGTCCTGGTAGACAGTTACTGTAAGGCTGGAGGTGCTGTCCTGGTAGACAGTTACTGTAAGGCTGGAGGTGCTGTCCTGGTACACAGTTACTGCGAGGCTGGAGGTGCAGTCCTGGTAGGGAGTTACTGTGAGGCTGGAGGTGCTGTCATGGTAGACAGTTACTGTAAGGCTGGAGGTGCTGTCCTGGTAGACAGTAACTGTGAGGCTGGAGGTGCTGTCCTGGTAGAAAGTAACTGTAAGGCTGGAGGTGCTGTCCTGGTACACAGTAACTGTAAGGCTGGAGGTACTGTCCTGGTACACAGTTACTGTGAGGCTCGAGGTGCTGTCCTGGTAGACAGTTACTGTAAGGCTGGAGGTGCTGTCCTGGTAGACAGTTACTGTAAGGCTGGAGGTGCTGTCCTGGTAGACAGTTACTGTAAGGCTGGAGGTGCTGTCCTGGTAGACAGTTACTGTAAGGCTGGAGGTGCTGTCCTGGTAGACAGTTACTGTGAGGCTCGAGGTGCTGTCCTGGTAGACAGTTACTGTAAGGCTGGAGGTGCTGTCCTGGTACACAGTTACTGTGAGGCTCGAGGTGCTGTCCTGGTAGACAGCTACTGTAAGGCTGGAGGTGCTGTCCTGGTAGACAGTTACTGTAAGGCTGGAGGTGCTGTCCTGGTAGACAGTTACTGTAAGGCTGGAGGTGCTGTCCTGGTAGACAGTAACTGTAAGGTTGGAGGTGCTGTCCTGGTAGACAGTAACTGTAAGGCTGGAGGTGCTGTCCTGGTAGACAGTTACTGTAAGGCTGGAGGTGCTGTCCTGGTAGACAGTTACTGTAAGGCTGGAGGTGCTGTCCTGGTAGACAGTAACTGTAAGGTTGGAGGTGCTGTCCTGGTAGACAGTAACTGTAAGGCTGGAGGTGCTGTCCTGGTAGACAGTTACTGTAAGGCTGGAGGTGCTGTCCTGGTAGACAGTAACTGTACTCACCTAACTGTACACACCTAATTGTGATTGCATGGGTCGATACTCAGCTCCTGGCCCCGCCTCTTCACTGATCGCTACTAGGTCCTCTCTCTCTCTGCTTCCAGAGCTTCGGAGGAATGCATATCAGTGGCCTCGAGGGAGACGGGAGCTGTAGTGGGGAAACAAGTGTAGTCAAGGACAAGATAAAACCAATATTACAAACTAGTAATACCCCAGGAGATAGCAAACAAGGGGACTCCACTAGTAATAGTGAGGATATATTAAGAGAAACAACTGGTGAGAGCTCCAGTTTTAGTACTAGTGAGGATAGGAATGAGACAGGAAAACATGCACCAACAGGGAATACAGTCACAAAAATCCAAGACAAACGGAAACCAAGCCTGTGCAAATATTATGCACTTGGTATCTGCAGGCATGGGACATCTAGAAAAACAGATGGGACGTGCAACTTTGACCACCCTAGAAAATGCCGTGCCCATATGACAACAGGAAAATGCAAACTCCCTTCCTGTGAGCTTTTTCACCCGGAAATGTGTCCCTCTTCAGTACAGGAAAGACAGTGCTATAACTTAAATTGCCAGGCACACCATCTAAAGGGGACAAAAATATACAAAACATCCAGACCATGGGAAAACCTGGGTAGCCACAGCCACTCAAGAGGGACAGGTTTTTTAGTGCCAGGAAGGAACAAACTGGCAGGAAATTGCAGGAATCGTACACCAAATCCAGTCATTTCTGGAGTAGAATCACAGTCGATGGCCTCCACTCCAAACCAACAGATACAGATATTAGTGCCGGAAAAAAAGTTCCCCCCAGTACCACCAATACCTCCAATCCGATGACATTCTTCTTTGCAAATATACAGGGTCTAAAGCCAGCAACGAACAGCAAAATACCTTTCATCCGTGGACCTCTTGCAGACGCAAATGCAATGCTTGCGGCTTTCACAGAGACCCACATAAAGGATCACTTGGACAACGAAATATGGATCCCAGGTTGCAACCTATACAGATGCGACAGAGTGAACAGGCAAAAAGAGGGGGGGGGGTAGACGGTATATAGCAGAGTCACTTATTTGCACAGACCTGCTAAATGCCTCAAATGATGTGGTTGAAGTTTTAGCGTTAAAGATCGAGAACCAAAACCTAGTCATTGTGATAGTCTACAAGCCTCCGGATACAACATTTCAACAATTCCAGTAACATTCTGTTGAGAATTGACCACTGTCTGGAAAACCTTCCAGCTCCTGACCCCAACATCTTGCTCCTGGGGGATTTCAACTTAAGGCACCTAAAATGGAGGAATATAGCAAATAATGTTGTTGCAGTGATAAAACCAGGAGGCAGCTCAGACGAGAACACACACACACGAGCATTTAAATCTCTGCACAAAATTCAACTTAAACCAGCAAGTAATAGAGCCTACTAGATTGGAGAATACACTGGACCTCATCTTCACTAACAATGATGATTTGATACGAAATGTCACCATATCAAAAATAATATACTCGGATCACGACATAATCGAGGTTCAGACATGTATGCGCGGAGCCCCAGACCGACAATATGTGAACAGTCACGAGGGAACCTTCTCCAAATTCAACTTCAATAACAAGAACATAAAGTGGGACCAAGTAAACCAAGTCCTAAATGATATAAGCTAGGAAGATAGACTAAGCAACATAGATCCCAACTTATGCCTAGAACAGATTAACTCTGTGGCACTCGATGTCTGCTCAAGGCATATTCCTTTAAGAAAAAGGAGGAGTAGATGTAAAATAGAAAGAGACAGGTGCTCCCTTTACAGGCGACGGAAAAGAATAACAGAGCGGCTAAAAGAGGCCAAAATATCTGCAATGCGTAGGGAAACACTGATCAGAGAAATAGCAAACATCGAACTTAAGCTAAAGGAATCTTACAGGAGTCGGGAATCGCAGGAAGAACTAAAAGCCATAAATGAAATCGAAGGAAACCCAAAGTATGTCTTTTCTTATGCCAAATCAAAGTTGAGAACAACATCCAGTATTGGGCCCTTACTTAAACAAGATGGATCTTACACAGATGACAGCAAGGAAATGAGTGAGCTACTCAAGTCCCAATATGACTCAGTTTTTAGCTAGCCACTAACCAGACTGAGAGTCGAAGATCTAAACGAATTTTTTATGAGAAAGCCACAGAATTTGGTAAACACAAGCCTGTCTGATGTTATCCTGGCACCAAATTACTTCGAACAGGCGGTTAATGACATGCCCATGCACTCTGCCCCAGGGCCAGACTCATGGAACTCCGTGTTCATCAAGAACTGCAAGAAGCCCCTATCAAATGGTCCTAAGAAGCAAGATCGCCACCCATCTAGATACCCATCAATTACACAACCCAGGGCAACATGGGTTTAGAGCAGGTCGCTCCTGTCTGTCCCAGCTACTGGATCACTACGACAAGGTCCTAGATGCACTAGAAGACAAAAAGAATGCATTTGTAATATACACATACTTTGCAAAAGCCTTCGACAAATGTGACCATGGCATAATAGCGCACAAAATGCGTGCTAAAGGAATAACAGGAAAAGTTGGTAGATGGATCTATAATTTCCTTACAAACAGAACACAAAGAGTAGTAGTCAACAGAGTAAAGTCCGAGGCGGCTACGGTGAAAAGCTCTGTTCCACAGGGCACAGTACTCACTCCCATCTTGTTTCTCATCCTCATATCTGACATAGACAAGGATGTCAGCCACAGCACCGTGTCTTCCTTTGCAGATGACACCCGAATCTGCATGACAGTGTCTTCCATTGCAGACACTGCAAGGCTGCAGGCGGACATCAACCAAATCTTTCAATGGGCTGCAGAAAACAATATGAAGTTCAACAATGAGAAATTTCAATTACTCCAATATGGTAAACACGAGGAAATTAAAATTTCATCAGAGTACAAAAACCAAATTCTGGCCACAAAATAGAGCGAAAAACCAACGTCAAAGACCTGGGAGTGATCATGTCAGAGGATCTCACCTTCAAGAACCATAACATTGTATCAATTGCAGCTGCTAGAAAAATGACAGGATGGATAATGAGAACCTTCAAAACTAGGGATGCCAAGCCCATGATGACACCCTTCAGGTCGCTTGTTCTATCTAGGCTGGAATATTGCTGCACACTAACAGCACCTTTCAAAGCAGGTGAAATTGCTGACCTAGAAAATGTACAGAGAACTTTCACGGCGTGCATAACGGAGATAAAACACCTCAATTACTGGGAGCACTTGAAGTTCCTGAACCTGTATTCCCTGGAACGCAGGCAGGAGAGATGCATGATTATATACACCTGGAAAATCCTAGAGGGACTAGTATCGAACTTGCACACGAAAATCACTCACTACGAAAAGCAAAAGACTTCGCAGACGATGCAACATCCCCCCAATGAAAAGCAGGGGTGTCACTAGCACGTTAAGAGACAATACAGTAAGTGTCAGGGGCCCAAGACTGTTCAACTGCCTCCCAGCATACATAAGGGGGATTACCAATAGACCCCTGGCAGTCTTCAACCTGGCACTTGACAAGCACCTAAAGTCGGTACCTGACCAGCCGGGCTGTGGCTTGTACGTGGATTGCGTGCAGCCAGCAGTAACAGCCTGGTTGATCAGGCTCTGATCCACCAAGAGGCCTGGTCACAGACTGGGCCACGGGGGCGTTGACCCCCGGAACTCTCTCCAGGTAAACTCCAGGTAAACTACGCCACTTTCTAGGCTATTCCACAGCCTGAATACTCTATGACTGAAGAAATACTTCCTAACATCCCTTTGATTCATCTGAGTCTTCAACTTCCAATTGTGACCTCTTGTTTCTGTGTCCCATCTATGGAACATCCCGTCTTTGTCCACCTTGTCTATTCCGTGCAGTATTTTATATGTCGTTATCATGTCTCCCCTGACCCTCCTGTCCTCTAGTGTCGTCAGGCCGATTTCCCTCAACCTTTCTTCGTAGGACAATCCCCTTAGCTCTGGGACTAGTCTTGTTGCAAACCTTTGCACTTTCTCTAATTTCTTGACATGCTTGACCAGGTGTGGATTCCAAACTGATGCTGCATACTCCAGTATGGGCCTGACGTAAATGGTATACAGAGTCTTGAACAATTCCTTTCTGAGGTATTGGAAAGCTATCCATAGGTTTGCCAGACGCCCATATGCTGCAGCAGTTATCTGATTGATGTGCGCCTCAGGAGATATGCTCGGTGTTATACTCACCCCCAGATCTTTTTCCTTGAGTGAGGTTTGCAGTCTTTGGCCATCTAAACTATATTGTGTCTGCGGTCTTCTTTGCCCTTCCCCAATCTTCATGACTTTGTATTTGGCAGGGTCAAACTCAAGGAGCCAGTTGCTGGACCAGGCTTGTAGCCTGTCCAGGTCACTTTGTAGTCCTGCCTGATCCTCATCCGATTTGATTCTTCTCATTAACTTCACATGATCTGCAAACAAGGACACTTCTGAGTCTATCCCTTCCATTATGTCGTTCACATATACCAAGAAAAGCGCAGGCCCTAGGACTGACCCCTGAGGAACCCCGCTTGTCACAGGCGCCCACTCTGACACCTCGTCATGTACCATGACTCATTGTTGCCTCCCTGTCAGGTATTCTCTGATCCATTGCAGTGCCTTTCCTGTTATGTGTGCCTGATCCTCTAGCTTTTGCAGTAACCTCTTGTGAGGAACTGTGTCAAAGGCCTTCTTGCAGTCCAAAAAAATGCAGTCGATCCACCCCTCTCTCTCTCTTGTCTTACTTCTGTCACCTTGTCATAAAACTCTAGTAGGTTTGTGACACAGGATTTTCCTTCCCTGAAACCGTGCTGGTTGTCATTATTCACTTGTTCCTTTCCAGGTGTCACACCACTCTCCTCCTGATGATCTTCTCCATGACCTTGCATACTATACACGTTAGTGATACAGGTCTGTAGTTTAGTGCCTCATGTCTGTCTCCCTTTTTAAAAATTGGGACTACATTTGCCATCTTCCATACCTCAGGGAGTTGCCCAGTTTCAAATGATGTGTTGAAGATCTTTGTTAATGGCACACACAGTATCTCTGCTCCCTCTTTAAGGACCCACAGAGAGAAGTCTGGTCCCACCGCCTTTGAGGTGTCAAGTTCGCATAGCAGCTTCTTCACCTCCTCCTTGGTATATGTACCTCATCCAGCACTTGCTGGTGTACCCCCTGTTCTGATTTCCTGGAGTCCTACTCGTTTCCACTGTAAATACTTCTTTAAATCTCGTGTTGAGCTCCTGACATACCTCTCGGTCGTTTCTAGTGAATTCCCCATCACCCTTCCTCTGTCTGATTACCTGGTCCTTGACTTTGTTTTTCCTCCTGATGGTGGCTGTACAACAGCTTTCGGGTCATCTTTAACTTTTGATGCTATGTCATATCATATTGTCTCCTGAGCAACCCTTCATATCTGTGCATATTCGTTTTCTGGCTCTTCGGCTGACTTCTTTATTTTCCTGAGTTCTCTGTCTTTCTGTACCTTTTCCATTCTCCTAGAACACCTAGTTTTTGCCTCCCTACACCTTTGGTGACCAAGGACTCGTTTCTGTTCTTCCCAATATTTCTGTTTACCTTGGGACAAACCTCTTCTCTGCCTCCACGCCTTTGTTGCTTACATAGACCCATCATATTTCTTGTACTGGTTTTTTCCTGTCAGTTCCCTCTCCACTGAATGTCTTGAGAGAAGTTCCTCAATCTGAGTAATTACCCCCTTTTTGTAGTTTGGTTTTTATCCCAGCCTATTCCTGCTACTCTCTCCACTTGGAAGCTCAACTATGTATTCGCAGCTCAGAACCACATGATCACTAGCTCCCAGGGCCTTTCATACATGAATACCCTCGATGTCACCGAAACTAAACTCATGGTGGAATACAAGGTTCCAACTTGCCTGGTTCCTCCTCGCCTCTCTCTCTGGTAGAGTCTCTAACAAGTTGATGCATGAGGTTCACCATACCACAGCCATCAACTTGGCTCCCATGTTCGGGACCCCCCTGGGGCTCAGGTTTTCCCGTCATTCTCCTTGTGATTGAAATCACCCATAACTAGTAACTTTTGCTCCCTCGCAAGTGTCTCTCCTGGCCCACCATCGGCTAGTGTGTCGATCATCGCTCTGTTGCTCACATCGTATTCTACTCTTGGGCCTCCTGCATTCTTGGTGTTGTACTTACTGCAATATCAACCTTATGTCCCCTCAGACTGGGATTGTTCCTACCTAAGTAGTCCCTTTTCGCCCATGCCATCCATTCCCTTCCATTTTCTCAAAACCCCACGGGTTTTTTTTAATGAGCAGTGCAACTCCTCCCCCCACTCCTCCCTCCTGTCTTTCTGAGGAGTTGATATCCGGATGAAGATTGAATCTGTTTTTAATTGGTGAGTTTTGTTTCTGTGAGTGCTATTATGTCTGGGGATGTCTCTTTGATTCTTTCGTGCCACCTCATACTTGTTTGTATTCCATCTGCATTTGTCTACCACACTTCAACTTCTTTACAAAGACGTGCTCTGGGAAGTATATTGGGTTGGGGAAGTGGAGACCTGGTAAGGCACTAAGTGGGTGTTGCTGTGGGTGAAGTTTGTAATGAAGTTGGGGGGGCAATTGGATGTGGCATGGTGTTTAGATTTAGAGTGTTTATTTGGTTGCACTGGGTTGACCGGTTGGGAGGCTCATCTAAAGAAAGTTGTTAGGGAGGCTGAATTTTGAATCTTCTTCCTGGGTCTGGGATCTCCTGTCTTTCTTCTCCATCCCACTCTCTTTCCTCCATTACCCTTTGTACCATCTCTCACGTTTCTTCCTTTCTTCTTGTTTCTGTCGCGGTCGAGATACACCTTCCCTGTAAGCGACCATGTCCCTTAATCGCGTGATCCTCCTGCAGATCCTGGTCCGAGTCGCTTCTGCCTTTGAAGGCACTCCCACTGGCCGGTTCTTTTTTTACAGACCCCCCTATTCGCCGAAAAATATTCCTCTGGGTCAAATCGCCTTCTCCTATTGCCCATCCCTGACCCATTACGTACCTCTGTATCTTAAATACCCTTTTGTAACTTGTCATTGTGTATCAACTTTACCTGAGTTCATTACCCTTTGTAAATTTGTGAGTTCATACTTTGAAAATGTGAGTTCCTTAACCTGTAAATTGTGAGTCATTACCTCTGAAAACTTGCTCATCTATCAAAACTTTGAGTCCAGTCCCTGACCAATTAAGTACCTCGGTAATCTTTTGACTACCGCCCAGGATGGGTAGGGGTGCATAATAACATATTAAACTAAACCTAACTTTCATGAGGCTTTCAATTGCTTTTTTTTGCCCCTTGTTTTTCTTGCTCATATTTCCCCTTCGACTTCCTGAGCCCCATACACAAAGACTGACCTCATCCCTTTCATCTCCCACTGCATAACCCTGTGTATCCCCTCATTTAATTTTTGTTTCCTCCACTGCAGCTTTCCTTTCAATCAGTTCCACTGGCTAAAGTACTTGGGCTTCAGTGGCCTGTCATTTTTCCCTTCTCGCTTTCCTTGGGCTCTGTTGTTGTCTGTGGGCCTCCGACATAAAGCTTAGCTCTTTCATTTTGCTACAGTCTCCTCTATAAAGCTTCTCCATGCAGTTGTGCCCTCTTTCCCTACAGTCCCCTTGTTTGTGGCTGAGAAAGCAGTCTCCAGTTTGACAATCCCAAAATGTTCTTTAGTTCTTAGGCTGTGTTCAGATTTTTCAATTCCTCTTACTAAACTCGGTATCCTAGCTTCTGCTGCTTTTGACTATGCACCACCCACTTCCTGCTTTCTATTGTGTGTGTGTGTGTGTGTTGTGTGTGGTGAGTGTGTGTGTGGTGTGTGTGTTGTGTGTGTTGTGTGTGTGTGTTGTGTTGTGTGTGTGTGTGTGTGTGTGTGTGTGTGTGTGTGTGTGTGTGTGTGTGGTGTGTGAGTGTGTGTGTGTGTGTGTGTGTTAACACAACAATCAATAATTTGCACCAATAACTCATTACAGTTGGTGACCGGTGTGGAAGTGTGAATTGCTCATACTCTAATAATTTGTTCATGATTGTAGCCATTTATAAACGTAGTAACCCAATCATTACAGATTCCCATACCTGTGTAACTTGTGAGCTCATTACCCCTTGTACCTAGTTTCAGCTATCAAAACTTTGGGCCCAGGTCCCCAGACCCATTATGTGACCTTTGTAAACTGTAAAATACCTTTGTAACTGTCAAGATTGTGACCAACCACCTGGAGTTCCATTCCTTTGTAAATAGTGAGTTCATTACACACAAATACTCCTAGCTATATACTTGTCCAAACTCACCACTACGATATCAGAACAGAACTCAACACACAACTCAGTGAAAAAATAACCATAATTTAAACCTAGAAGATGCTTGATCACGTTGACTCTGATCTAAACCTCCCATAATCTCAGACCCCAATAAAAACCTCTTGGAAAGTAACTGCCTTTAATTTACACAGCATCACAAGCCACCACTATCCTAAAACAATGCTAAAAGTCTATCACTATAACTCAACTACAACATCAGGTCCTATACAACACTATGATGACCTCCTGGCACTCCTTGAAATCACAAAAGACACCCTTCTCCTGCATTATTCTACTGAGAACCTGGCTTAGCAGGACACAATAAATATCTACCCTCTAACAGATACACAGCAATGTCACACCAGCAAACCAAACCCAAGATGGGGTGGTTTTGCAATCTATCCTCTAACCAATTAGTCTTGTATTACCACACTTCTTTAAGAGAATAATACGGGGAATACATATTTGCTAATTTTACCGTAAAAACCTTAAGACCACCTATAACCAATCGGTGCCATTTACCGAATACCTCACACAAACATCCCAAATTTCAGTGAGAAAGTTAAAGTCACTAATAACAAACAGACAAATGAATAAGCACCACCTTCTCTTAGCTGAGACTTCAACATCAACCTTGGCATACAGATGAACAGCCATGTAACTGATTCATCAACAAATATGAACAACACACTTCCATACCAACAATAACTAACCAACCAGGCTCACTGAGACAAGTGGAACCATAAGATAGACCACATATGGACCAATATACTAGCCCCCCTCAAATCAGGGATAATCACAAGAAGCACTACAGACCACACCCACCTACTCCCTGAACAAACAATAGTAAAACCACCCTTGAATACAACAAAGTCTCATTTAACTCCATGATGAGCCATCAATAAGAAGTGCACAGCTGACCTATATGACTGTTGACTGGCCCTACAGAATTTCCAAGGGCCAATGGTATTGATGACTAGGACAGACATTTTTTTCCTAACACATTACTTAGACTATAACAACAAACATTGTTCTATAAAAACGAACAGATCACAAACAACTGGCTTGGTTGCCCATGGCTAACCAGCACCATTCTGAATCCATTGACAAGAAACACCACTATGAAAAGCACTATAGACAGTGCTTTTAATACACAAAGAAATTCTTAATCACTATTCCATCAGATCACACCAAAGTAATAAAGAAAGCCAACACAAACTATATTACTCCAGTAGATTCAGCAGACACTAATGGAGATATAAAAAAAGCCTGGAAAACACTTCTCTGTCAGATTCAGGACCCACCAAACTGCAAAAAAAACAAGAATATTTGTCCTAGCTAAACCAATGAAACACCACTACATCCCCTGACACAGCTAACAAGATAAATCGACTCTTTCTCAACATAGGATCTAATCTCGCCAATAAAATCCCACATACCAAGGCCCATGCCGGGACTACCTAGATGGAATTTCCCAAATTCCATCTATCTTGCACCAAACTGAAGCCACGGAAGTCACTCGAGATTATAAAGTCACTTAAAAATAACTCAGGGAATCTGTCTCATGTCCCATCATTACTAAATAGAGCGAAACACCAACGTCAAAGACTGGGATTATTGTGTCGGAGATCTCACCTTCAAGACCATAACATTTTATCAAGCGCAATCTGCTAGAAAAATGACAGGATGGATAATGAGAACCTACAAAAGTTGGGGGGGGGTTCTCGGGAGGCCAAGCCCATGAAGACACGTCTTCAGGTCACTTGTTCTATACAGGCTGGAATAATTGCTGCACACTAACAGCACCTATCAAGGCAGGTGAAATTGCCGACCTAGAAAATGTACAGAGAACATTCACGGCGCGCATAACGTAGATAAAAACACTCCACATTTACTGGAGCGCTTGAGTTCCTAAAGCCGTCTTCCCTGGAACGCAGGAGGGAGAGAGACATGATTATAATCCACCTGGAAAATCCTAGAGGGACTATTACCGCACTTGCCACACGACATCAATCACTACGAAAGCAAAAACTTGGCAGACGAGCAACCATCCCCCCAATGAAAAGCAGGGGTTTACACTAGCAGGTTTTTTTTTTTTTAAGAGACCATACAATAAAGATGTCAGGGCCCGAGACAGTTCAACTGCCTCCATTAACATAAGGGGATTACCAACAGACCCTGGCCAGTCTTCAAGCTGGCACTGGACAAGCACCTAAAGTCAGTTCCGAGATCAGCCGGGCTGTGGCTCGTACGGTTGAGTTTTTGCGTGCAGCCTCAGCAACAGCCTGGTTAACATGCTCTGAATCCACCAGGAGGCCTGGTCACATACCGGCCGCGGGGCGTTGACCCCCGGAAACTCTCCTCCCAGGTAAACTCCAGGTACAAGCGCGCGCCCATGTACCATTTCACATGCCATTTCATTACTTTTAAACAAGTCACTAGAAACTACACCTTCGTAACTAACTCAAGATGGCAAGGGTTACACCAAAACATAAAGGTGGTGACTCTACAGACTTAACAACTATAGGCAATATCAAACTACATTTGCTATCCAAAACTTTGAGAAACTCGTGCACAGGAGACTGTATCATTTTATAACGGCACAAAACATACTCAACCCCCCTGCAATTGGATTCAGGAAAAATAAAAAGCACTAATGATGCAATCAAAAAATGCTAGATCTGCTTACACAGCATTGGAAAATAAGGAATATCCACTAGAATTTTTTATGACCTAAAGAAAAGCTTTGACACAATAGACCACGACATCCTACTCCACAAACATGACTCATTACGTAACAAGGCCATGCGCTGCTTATTTCAAATCTTACCTTACTAACAGGATAACATATGTCACCCATTAAAGACACAGCATCAAACAATACGGCCACTTTGAAACTAGAGTTTTCCGCAGGGGAAGGGTCCTTGGCCCCTGCTCTTTCCTCATATACATCAATGACTCCAAACATCTCCAACACCTGAAACCCACTCTCTTTGCTGACGACACAACTTATGTCATCTCTCACCCTAACTTGCCACAATCAACACCATTGTGTAACGAGGAGAGCTGATCAATATATCGACATGGATTACCGCCAATAAACTTACGCTTAACACTGACAAAACCTACTATATTATGTTTGGTAGCAGAGCAGGAGATGCACAAATTAACATTAAGATCGACAACACTCTAATTACCAGACATAATGAGGGCAAATTCCTAAGCCTATTCCTTGACAACAACCTGAATTTCAGCACCCATATCCAACACATAACCAAAAAAGTATCCAAAACGGTTGGGATCATCTCCAAGATACGATACTACGTGCCGCAAAATGCCCTTCTCACACTATACATAAGAAAACAGAGGGGCTACAGTATCACGGTGTTAGGATTTATATTGGGAACTCTGCTCTCAACATATTTAACTTGTACGTTCCTGCTGATAAGTTTAATTACTTGGAGCTCCCAACTTGTGCTCAGTCTGAACCTACTCTCATTATTGGTGATTATAATGCAAGACACAAAAGCATTGGAAACTCTCAGTTTGGTAATCGTAATGGCAATCAACTGTTGTCACTCTTAAACAGTCATGATAATGTGCAAATTGTAGGTGACCTTGAACCCACACATATCTATGGAGGTGTCCTTGATCTGTGTCTTGGCTTCAACATTACTTCTGCCAGCTGTGAGTCTTCCACTGTAACAGATATAGCGTCTGATCATTTCCCAAGGCTAACCTCTCTAGATATTGGTAATACTATTCTCCCTGGTGGGATATTCAAACGGAAACGTCTTAATGTTTCCCCTGATCAACATGATGACTTTGTTGCACATGTGACTGACTTTTAACAATGACCTTGTGAGCAGTATTCAGAACTTCTTAGAGCCGCCTCTGAAACCTCCTACTACTCTAAATCCAAATGACTTCCATAATAATCATAAGTCTTATAAAAATCATACCTATTACAATGATTCTAAACTTCGAACATTGAAACGTACTGCTCGCAGACTAGGCCTAGCCTATAGAAACCATCGTACCCCTGAAATGCTGAGCCTCTTCCAAACTGCCCTTGCTGCTGCCAGAGAGCGTATGACAGAGCTGCGGCAAACAGACTGGGAACAATTTGTCAATGGTCTCAATGCTCACACCCCACTTAGCCGGGCATGGAGGGACATAAATAGAATTAAGGGTAACAGAACTGGGCAGATCGCGCACCCTCATCCTAGCAGAGTTTACTGCCAGAGGGGAATCATAGGCCTGTCCCGTGTGGAAAAATAATAATATTGAACTTTGTGTCAGAGGAAAGAAAGTCTCCCTGAAAGCATTGAGTATACATAGTGTATAGTGTATACTACAGTGGCTCCCTAGTATATTGATGATAAAGGCTAAAGTGTCATTTGAAAACAGGTGAATTTGTAAATGAAGTGATAAGCCTATAGAGGCAGGTGCCAGAAGTCGCCAGAAACTTACCACAGGTCAGCTGTTTTTAATAATCTTCCTGCCTGCTAGTGTACTCGCATATAATCTAGTGATACCAGTGAATAGCAGAATACAGTGTTGTAGTAGCAACTAACCAGTATTATAATGGTACTTAGTGAAGTGGAGTGACTTTCATTAGTTTTCTTTTTCTTGAAATACCAGACGTTACTGTGAATTTCATATAACCTGTAGTTACCAGCGGTCGCAATATACACAACGAGAAGCAATTATTACTACAGAAAAAGCGCCCTTCCTCCAAAATTTGCACCAGTCAACTATAGTGATAATATAGCATTTATTGTGGTGGAGACGGAAAAAAAAAATAGAGAAGCTAGATACAGCGATTGATAAACAAAGGTGGAGGCTCGACCGTTCGTCATTGTAGGAGTGCCAGCAGTCACCGGCTCTTCACACGCAAGTTATACTTTTGTATCAATCAAATCACATATTACTCGGGTAATAATTTCCAGTAGATCCTTCATGTGTTAGCTCAAATCACCGACCAGTATGGTTTAATAAGTGACCCACTGATCAAACAGAGACTGGCGAACCCTTGACTGGTCCGAACCCTGGACTGGT
>NC_069427.1:42932941-42952746 GCF_026875155.1 Cherax quadricarinatus
GAAAAGATTACTTGCACCTTAAATGACCCTCTTTGGGGTCGACAAAAATTAAAACCCTTAACCAACCCCCCAATAACCACTAAATATTAAGTGGGACTTTACTAATGGTGGGGCAGAGAGGTGTGTATTACAGTTGCTGAGATACGACTGACCAGCCTGAGTGTGGCTGGCCAGTCGTGCCTCAGACTATGCAATAGTCACGGTATCAGTAGTAGTTTTGATTCCAAAAGGGGAAGGCCCTACTACAGTGCAGAACTACAGGGCGTTGTCGTTGTTATGTGCTGATTATAAGATATTCGCAAAAATCTTGGGGAACAGGCTGAAGTGCGTGATAGAGTGGTTGCGCGAGGTCAGTATGGGGTGCCTGGGAGGACGATGTATTACCTGGAGGGACATGGAATAATAAAAAATTTTGTGGAAAGTATGGAGGGGGAGAATAAAGGGGGGAGGTGTCTTAGCATTGGATTAGCAGGCAGCATATGATTGCGTAGAACGAGAGGCACTGTGGCATATCTTACGGAGGCAGGGTTTTGGGGAAGAGAGGGTGCGTTGGATTGACACTTTGTATAATAGGGTAGGTGTACGTGTGCAGTGAATGGGAAATTGGGAGAGTGGGTTTCAATGGGTAGAGGCATAAGGCAGGTTGTCCTCTGTCTCAACTGTTATTTGCTTGTATACAGGACCCTTTTTACAGGGCGGTGGGGAGATGTTTAGGGGTGGATCGTGGTGTGGAGAATGGAGGGATGGGAATAATAGGGTATGTGGATGATACAACGATTCTAGTGAGCAGGGAGGAAGTTTCCCACGGGGTGGAGGATGTGATTGGTGGTTTTGAAGGAGTTACAGGTTTAAGAGTGAATGTGGAGAAATCGAAATTATTGGTCTTAGGGAATTGGGTAGGGAGTGCGAGATGGGAAAAAGCTGTGCGTTGGTGTGTGGTGGATAGACTACAGGTGTGTGGGATAGTTTACATGGGGAATGCTGGGGAGGCACGGATGGTTAATTCTGGGAGGGCAGTGGATAGGTTGGTGGGTAGGTTAAATGTTTTGAGACCCATGCATTTGACGATACATCAACGTGTAATAGTGGTGAATGTAATGTTATATAGTATGGTCTGGCATGTGGCAGCAGTATATCCGTTGACAGGACCGGACATAACAAGAATGCTAAAGAAGGTTTCTCGTTATATATGGGGTTCTGGGTGTGACTGGTTGGGTAGGAGTGTTGTTATGCTACCGGTCGACAAAGGAGGATTGGGTTTAATAGATATAAGATTAAGGGTTAAGTGTATATATTTGAAGAGGGGGGTTCTCCGAGTGGAAGGTCGTGTGGGGAAGGGTGTACAAGCATTATATGAGGAGGCACGAAGGTGGTGGGTAGGATCAGAGATGAAAGAGTGTGAGGATGTGCTGCGAGTTTTATTGTATGTTAGAGATCCGTCTGGAGCGTGCTGTAGGGGTGAGGGTGATTGAGAATGTTGAGGGCATATACCCAATGTATGCTTTGGGGAGACTTTGGGAAAGGGTTTGCGGTTGGTGCGCATCAACCAAGAGTGAGAGAGGTAATTTTTTCGTTTCCTTCATGGCATATTGCCGTCTGGTGCGGTGCTTCGGGAGAGAGGGTTGATGGTGGAGGACGTATGTAGGGTGTGTGGGATAGGGAGACAATTTTTCATGTAGTATATTTTTGCAAAAATTTGGCGTGTATAGGGGAGTGGATGGCGGGGGGGTTGAGGAGGGTGGGTGGGGGAGGGATATGGGTTTATTAAGGGCATTGAGTTTAAATGTGGGAGGTGGGGAAAGGTCTGTGCAGGTGCTTTGGTGTACATCATAGCGGATTTTGTTTTCGTATCATAGGTCATGAGGGGTAATGGGGATTGGGTGGTGCGAAAGAAGGTATTGGCGCAACAATGTACAAAACATTAGTCGCAATAGGGGGATATACGGAAGTAGGGGGAAAGGGCTTTTCCTGAAGGTTATCGAAGTATGAATGTAAGGGGTTTGTTGGCGGAGTGAAAACAAAAAGGGGGGGGGGTGCGTTAGGAATTCAGGGGTTACAACGGGCTCGTAAACAGGGAAATTTGGGAAAGTATGAGGGGTTCCTTGATATGGTGTGAATTTGCAGCGTAGTTGTGGGGTGTGTTTTTAAGTAAGTTTGTGGTGGTTCGTAAGGGAAAGTTGTTAAGATTTTTATGGACAAAGGAAATGAGCAATATTTGTGTGGGAAAGTGAAAAGTTATACGGTCATATCAGAATGGTATACTGATGTATGTTATGGATAAGTTAATTATGGAATATGTTGTAATGTATTATCGGGACTGGTGGTTGTATTAAAGCAAAGGACATGCGGGCATGATAAATATGTCTGTGTACCAAATGTACTGCTAATAATGAGATAAAAGTAATGTGTGTGATTTTTATCATACATCAAATGTATATAGCAGTATGTAAGAGAGAATTTTCGTTATGTCTCAGTATGGGTTGTATATTAGTATTCGGTGAAGTTCAATGAATATTATTGACGAGTGATGGGTATATAAGGATATGTGTTCATGTACATTTTGTTAATTAGGGTTAGGATGGTGATGCAAGAAATTTTTTTTATATTTTATTTAAAAACCAACAATAGACAAAAACCCCAAAAGGCCCTAAAGAGAAATATTGAACAAATAACTAAAAAAAACGTTACATTGATATTAAACATTAACAAATAACTTAAAATATAACAAATATGACCACTTTCCCTACAATAAAAATCAGATACCGAAGCTTAAAATTGTCCTTATAGCACATGGGGTAAGTTAATTTTTCGAAAAAAACATGCAAACCATTTTAACTCTTCCAAAAATTTAATCACCTTTCTCTTAATTCACACTAAAAATAAAATACAATATAATAAAGACAGTTTGAACAAAGAACATCCACTTTTTAAATTTTTTTTCCCCTAACCTAACCCTAGTATTCATCTGTATTATAAAGTCAATCAACACAAAAATTTTACCCTTTCCCCTAACCATATTTTTTGGGTTACATGATACAACCTTGTTTTACCATAAAGAAAAAAAAAAAAAAAAAAGGGAAAAAACCCACTCTTTCCCCTTTAAAATCAACTTCAATTACATAATGTACATACAATAAAAAAGTATTAAATATTTTTGTCTAATTAAAACACAATCACTTACAACGTCAGTTATAATATTACGTCAACTAAACCCATAAATAACTTCATCCAATTCTTACAACTTAAAGGGGTTCGTAAAACCTTTAAACTACAACCTATTGGCACCAAAAAATTTGTGCTTAAAAAAATACAATTGTAAATTAAACGGGAACAAAAAAAGCCTTTTGATTTTTTTACACTTGTATCAAAATCAAAAATGCCATAGAAAATTGATTGTATATCATTGAAAATTTCATGAAAAAAAACCTTTAAAAGGGTATAAAAAAAAGTAAACTCATACTACATACATATACTACTTACATATATATTACATAACATATAATAATACCATACATACAATACACATACAAATAACATACATACATACACAAAAAAAACATTAATACACAAAAACACACACACATACAACAAGCAAATATTCCCCCCATACACATACATATTAAAAGCGATAATTCCAAAAATAACTGTATTGACTTGAAAAACCCCGGAACAAATAATGTTAAAAATTGCCCCCCACCCCATCCTTTTTAAAACATTCTCAAACTCATCGTACCGCCCTTCTAGGAACCAGCCCCATTTCACCCCCCCTTACCTGCCTTTAAAACTCCTAAACCCCGTAAAGGAAATTCCTAAACCCCCCTTTAAACCCTCCCCCCACTCCCCCATACACCCTTATTTCTACCTTTGCCCTAAAAAAATTTTTGTTTTAAAAGAAAAAATTTTTTCACACACGTTCGCTCCTCTCATAGCCCAAACTTTAAAATATAATCTGAAATTATTACCCAAACCGCTTCTCTACCTCTGATTCCCCCACCTATTCAAGCTTAAACCCCCTCAACACCTGAAAACCCCCCCCCTCCCACAAACCTTATTCCCCTTCCCCCAACCCAAAACCCCTTTTTAGTTCAATACATTCGCAAAAATACACTATATGGAAAACATCTCCCATCCCCAAAAAGCCTTGCATATCCCATCCTCCCGTATTCTCTTTTGGAATAAAACCTTCCAACGGAAGATCCCATGTAAAAATCTATCATTACTTCTCGTTTTTGGTTTTAAACGTAATTTGTTAAAACGCCCCAGATATACGCCAATCAACATGGGTTTAAACCCCTTTAAACACTGCTACCACTCCCTTCCCTTTACCCCTTAAGGTTTCCCAAATTTTTAAAATTGAAGGATCGCTCATTTTTATGGGGACCCGTAACATTGCCTCCCCTATTATAAACTCCCTACCCCCCCCACCGTTGCATATCCGACGTATTTATAAAGTCCCCTTCCCCCCCCCCCCCTCCCGCTTAAAACTACTTTTCCCAAAATACACACTCATAATCCTCTTTTCAACAGTATAAGCCCCAGCCCCCACGGCAAGGGGATGTGACAACCGCTCTACCTAACCATTCGCTTCCAGTACCCCAAAGAATCTAAAAACGCGCTTTTGTAACCTTTGTATCTCACTACGAAGTATCGGATATTTGCACACCCAAATTTTACTATATAATGGGACATTTTTTTGAAATTTTACTCTTTGATAAAATTTAGTGTGCAGCTCGTAAACCCCACTGAGGCGCTTCAGTACCCATCTAAATACCACTGAATTTATTTGTTGTCAAACTTGATATCACTTCAAAACGACCCCACATATCATAATTGGTCCATTTTTTTCCCCCTTTCAACTCTTCACATTCCTCACTAACCTACCCAAATAAAATATACTTCTTTTTCTCCTTTTAATTGACATGCCAAAGCCTTTTCAAAAACATTTACAAATTTTTCCCACCCGAGGCAAATCCCTTTTCCCACTTACAAAATCTTGGCCCCATCAACTATCCAACAATGCCACCCCCCCCCCCTTTCGTCACCAACCCCCTTTTGCTCCCAAAAAACCCCAAATTTTCCTTATAAAAGGGATCCTGTAAACCCCAAAAAATATTTGTAAAAGGGGGAAAAACCTTTGAGTAACCCCGCTCACAAAATTTGTTCTCCTAACCTTCCATTTCCTGCCCCCGAAAGGATGCTCTTGATACATTAATTTCCCATGAATAATTTCCTCCCCAAAACCCCTGCCATTTCTAATCTCCATAACGCTTCCCTTTCTACACTTCATATGCCGCCTCCCAACATAGCCAACACCCCCCCCCCACCCCCAAATTTTTAAAACTCTTTTTTCAAAAAAATTTCTAATCAAACCATGCCCGTCATACAAGACCCCCCGGGCACCCCATATTGTCCCTTACGATCACTTTACCCAGGCCCTTTTTATCTGTTACTAAAATTCTTCAAAAATCTTTAATCCCCACACAATAACGAAAACACGTAGTCTTTAACTGTTAATGGCTCACCTTTAGGCACTAAAACGCCCAAACCCCATCCCGCGTGCCCAAAACCCGATCCCGTTTAATGATATTAAATAACTTCCCAAAAATTTTTTTAAACGCCCCAATTTTGGAGATAAAAGGGGTCACTGGGCAACCCATCATTCCCGGGTCCCTTTCCTAATTGCGCCCGGAAAAATTTCCATGTCCGCACCCGTTATCGGCCTTCCAAAACGAACGATCTGCTCTGTCAACTCCACTGCACAAACCTTTTCCAATTGCGAATGCTATTTCATTTATTCCACACTTTGCGTTTTCAACTTAACCCAAGCATCAATATAACCCCCCTCAACCCTCGTCGCGTCAACACCGGGCCACTTTAACCCTTGAAAACCTACCTGAAATTCAAAACCCCATTAACTCCCCTTTCCTTGCACGTTGTTTGACTCCGCAACACAACGCCGACAGCCGATCTCCCCACAAAACCCCCCCCAATCCCCCCCTTAAACCTTTTCCCCTCAAACCCCCATTTTTTTAAAAATTGGGAAATTTTTCCTTTAAAATTCAATTTCAATAACAGGATAATTAGAATAATTGTGCATAAAACGCCAACTGCCCCCCTAAAAATTTTTGAAAACCGTATGTAAATGTTTATTCTTTCCCCCGATTTAAAATAATATTCCTTTAATACGTTTTTTAGCATTGTTTCCCCAAATTAAAACCCTCAACATCCCCCAGCTTTTACCCCTAAACGATCCCCCATATGTCCAAAAGACAAAAGACTATCCTCTTCCTTTAATAACTTTAAAATTAATTTTTCCCAAAAGATGGGCCCCTCCGAGGCACACCCTCAATACCACATTTTTACCCCTCCTCTAGATCGAAAAAACCCACATCTATACATCCCCCCCGCACATAACCCCACAAGGGACGACATTTTGGTCCCCAAACCCCGCCCCTAACCTCGTTTAATGAAGGGTATGCTCTACCATCCCTCCCCCCCAACACATCCTTTAACCCCACCCCCGGGCAAATATCCCCCAATATACCCAAACAAAACCCCGACCCCTGGCTCCCCATCTTTACGACGATCACGCAATTCCCAAATTCCGCCTATTATTGCAACATTCGGTAAACCACTAAAAAAAAAACCCCGACGTCCCCAACAAATTTAGTTTTTTAAATCAGTCACCCCCGCCGGACCCTAACACATACAAACTAAGGGGAAACCCAAACCCCGTTTCCCTCCACCCTAATTACCCTCCCCCCCCCCCCCTTCACTACCCTTACTATAAACCTGTTTCCTTTTCCAAAATGGCAGCCCCCCCTTTTAAACCTCCCCTGTTCCATGTACACATTAAACCCTCATTTCCAACTCAAACCCGGCCTAAAATTATTTCCCGTAAAATACCACATCCCACAAGTCGCACCAAATACTCATTAAACCACTTAACTTCCCCTCGCTCTCAAAAACCTTAATATTTAAGTAAAAAAACCTTTAATTCAAAAATGGGTTTTTTTTTTTGTCCCCCGGGATTGACTTTCCCCCGTTCGTTTTCAAACCTCTGTCCCCCCCCCCCTTTGTTTTGGGGGTACCTTTGCATCCCTTATCCTTGGTTCACCATTCCTCTCTTCTGACCTCCCCCCAAGACTTTTTCCCCGGGCGTTGGCGGGGTTAGCAATATCAGAATCCATGGTGCAGTCCTCTTTCGTGTCCCCCCTCCCCTGCATTTTTGACTCAAAGCACCGCCGATGCACCTCCACCCCTACTGATGCCCTTCAATCCCGTAGACTCTCTCGTCGACAAACCGTCATCTTTTGCCTACCATCATTCACAGGCCCTTTCCCCAGAACTGGCCTGGGGCTTCCCCCCTGACTAGGACCGATTCCTCTAAAAAGTATCCAAAGCCTTTTCCCAAAAACGCCGCCCCCCCTTTTTCACCCATATTAGGGGTCTCTCCCAAAAACCTTAGTAGTCCAATGACTGAGATTCTCCTTGTACGTTTCAAGGCGTTCAAGCTCCTTTTTTTTGCTACCCCCCTCACTCCATGACAACCGTTTGGGGCTGTACAAGGACGTTCTCCTCATCGCCAACCCCGCCACGGCTGCTGTTGTGCGTTCTGCTGTTTGCTGTTGCTGCTGTTTGCCCTTGCTGTTGTGCCGGGGACCCCCTTCGTTTCTCCACTGCGCCGGATGTGGTCATATACCCACATAGCCGACCTCGTTGTTGCCCCCCCAAGTTACAAGACTTTGGTCCTTAATTCTTTCAAAAACCCAAAAATGAAGGGTAGGTCCGAAGAGGGCTTTTAACTTATACGCGCCTTCCACGCCCTGCTACGGTCCCTTTTCCCATCTCCCTGTGTGGGACGTAACCGTCCATAAGTACGCAGTTCACTGGTAATATCAAAATCAGTCGCCTCAAAAGGACATTCCCGTTTTTTCCCAGGGGTAATGTCGAGATACATCTGAAGTTTCCCCCGACACAGCTGTATTAACCGTATGAAGGTCTCCCCGATACTTGTCGACCACTGCCCCGTAAACTTGTCAGACTATCTTAACAAAATTTTGTCATTTCCTTTTTTGCGACACCCCATTCTCCCCATTTGCTATACCAAGGTATCGCGAATGATCGCTGGAATAATAAATCCATGTTTGGATCCTGTACAGCACCCCGGATCATCTCAATGCAGACAGTGTTGATTTTTCTTTGATTTGCGCCATGTTGGAGAAAATAAAGTTTCCACCCAAACCCAAAGCTAGGGGGAGCTCAATCGGTAAATGGCAAAAAACTCAAACAGGAGCGCCCGCCACTCGTCCACCGGGTTGGGGGCGATGAGGGCAATGAAATGAAGAAATGCGCGGTCGTAAATGAAAATAGTACTTGTTTAAGTTTTTGTTTAATAAAAGACTTGTATATTTTATTTTATGGTAGAAGAAGTTTGTTACTTGAAAATGGAAATTTTTTATTTGAAAAATTTTAAAATAAATAACGTGATTGTGTAAATTTTTCTTGTGGGTATGTATGTTTTTCGCTGTGGATAAAGTAGTGTTTTTACCCTTTTGGGGATGAAGTTGTTTGTTTTTGCTTGTGGATGATGTATGTTTGTTCACTTGTGGGGGATGTAGTTTTGTTCACTTTTAGGTGATGTAGTTTTGTTCGCTTTTGGGGGTGAGTAGTTTTTTTCACTGTGGGGTGATGTAGTGTTTTTCACTTTTGGGTGATGTATGTTTGTTCGCTTGTGGGGGTGATGTAGTGTTTGTTCGCTTTAGGGGGAATGTATGTATGGGGTGAGGGGGGACGAATATTTTTTTATATTATATTAAATGTTTTAGTTTTTTTGTGGGAGGGGCGGGGAAATTTTTTTCTAAACCCTTTTTTTGTTTTGTAAATTTTTTGAGGTGTTCTGTATTATGTCTTTGTATATGAAGTTTAATATACAACAATAATAAATGTGTAAAGAATTTTTGGATTATTGAGAACGTTTTTGTACATACAGTTTTATGTATAATGTAAATACGTGTGACATTCTTTGGGTTATATTGCATATTGTGTTTATGGCTGCACTTTTGGATGTAATAAACCCACCTGTATTTGAAGCTGTGGGCTGTCTTTAGTTTAGTTAAATGTATGTTATGTGTGCTGTTTTTTTTTTTTGGGGGGTATCAAACTTTTTTAGTTGAACGTGTGTTTTCTTATGTATAAGTTTAGTGCTAAGGTAGGGAATGTGGGGCTTTTTTGTTGTTATATATAATGGTTACGTTTCTTTGTTTACATTACCTACATGTATAATTGTGTATTGTGTTTTTAAACAAAATATAAAAAAAATAGTCACGGTATTGTGCCTTTTTTGTTATTTATGCAATAGCGCTATGTAAATAGATTTAATATCAGTATTAAATAACATGAGCAACCATTCACGTAAAAAAAAAATGCTGCCATTTACGTAAGACAACATGTATACTTTCTTTACGCGAACTAGTTTCTAGGAAGAGAGATTGTAATAGGCTCATCTGAGAAACAAAGTCGTCCAGACACGACTGGACCCTGGTTGTGATTACGCTAGCTTCATATAACAAATTTCTTTTACATAAAAGGGTGTATGCAAGTTCTACGAAGTTATCGCAGATAGGTTACATTACTCTGGCATAATTCATATCATATCATGTTTCTTGACAACTGTTGCTCCTGTTCACCAAGCAGTAAATAGGCGACTCGCTTCCTGAGGAAGAGGATCTAAGCCACAATGCTGGGCTTGCTTGAGGTAAGCACCAACATTCCGCAACGTTCTTCCCCGCGGCGGAGTGGAACCCGACTCAGGTGCATAAGACGTAGGATGACCACTGGGGTGGTCAAGATTCGGTAGAGGATTGACATTACGATATTGCAAAACAATGAAATGGGGAGAAAAAACGTATAGTTAAAAAAGGATATAAAGTTTACTAGCCCATCCACCATATATATGTCGTGCCAGATAGGTAAAGCCTGAGATTTTGGTTTAAACAGCATAGCTCTTCTTGCCGAATAATGCAAGGGAAAATTCGTGTATGCAATAACCTCGCAAAAATCATTGTAAACCTAACGAAAAAAATATATTTCATTGTGTTTGCTTATTATTAAATTATTGTAGCTCTACAATATATTTAGTTGGATTAGGCTAAATTAAATCCCGCCCAGAGACGGATCATCGCAAGATTGAGACCCGTGCCAGGACTACGGTCTTGGCGAACATTATACATACATTAAATCCCGCTTGTTATAATAATGTTAGGTAAGTTTTTTAAGGTAAGGTTCTTTAGGCACAAAATTATTAATTTTTACATTAACACAAATGTAAAAAATATATCTTTAAACGTATAAGAGAAAATTTTAGAAAGGGCTTAATTTTAAATGAGTTCTTGCTAATGACCAGTTTTACCTATTCGGCACGACATTTTATATATATATTATATATATAATATATATATATAATATATTATATATATATATATATATATATATATATATATATATGGTGGAACGCCAGTACATCAGGGATTACATAGTATATATGTGTGTGTCTATATAGTAATACTAATAACTTATACACACATACAGGTACCAATAACAGTAACTGTTCTTATTTTTGGTCTAGAAGACAGTTTCAAAACGCTTGCTGTACGTATCTAGCCGAAATAGGAAAAGGCAAGCACAGGGGATTACTGCAGCACGGCAGATGTTTTAGCTAGTAACGGTTTCGGCAGTTCCCCTTCTCTAGTACATGGGCGGTTTTAGTTAGCCTTAGGACTCTGGATATCTCGAGGTCCATAGTTGTTGTATATATTGAAGGGTAAACACCTCCACAATAATATTCCTCCGAGAATTAGATATATATACATATAACCAGCACATAGGAGAATGAAACTTTGATGACGTATCGGTCCGACTTGGCCCATTAACTGGTCACACCAGAATTAGACATGTTGTGCTGCTGGCATCTTGGTCGGGTTCTGCCCTAATTCACAATCAAAATGGAAGTAGGTCCTTGGAGCAACGTATACTGGGTCGGGAACATCCCGACTCGTATCCTCCTCTGGCACATTGCTCAAGATTCTTGGCGTTGAGAACTTCGTTTTTTGTATGTATCTTTTAACCTTTTTTTGAAGGTCCACCCTTCAATTTGTGAGGTGCGTCATATGTCTCATAGTTCGTGATATTAAAGATAGTAAAGGGTTCTTATCAGGCCATGCTGTACATCTCTTTCTTAACAGTTGCTTTTTCATGAGAAGATGAAGCCTCTTTTTTCATGGGGTCCCATGTCGTATTCCTCTTGCAAATATTCCATCCGGGTCCTTTCCTTGCGGTTAAGATTTGCTACAGATCTGGGAGCCCTGTTTTGCAGCTTTTGTAGAGCTAAAACATTTGTCTTTGTAGTGAGATTTTAGTGGAGTAATGGTATATTTCAACAGAGTGGATTAGCATCTTATAATGACTTAATTGATGTGGTCTGCAGCCGAACGGAACCAGTGCAGTTTAGCCAGCTGGCTAGTCATACCTGTTTTTCCACTGATATACCTAGTGGAGTGAAGTCACCTATCTACTTCATATCCAAGTATTTTGTTGGATACCCTTAAATTAAAGAACTTTCATTCTTGGTAAAACTAGGGGCTTTGCTTTTTAGCACCTGTGATGACTTCTCAAATGTCTTACAGGGAAGCAGGCCTGATAAGTGGATAAGCCCCATAAGACTGGTTAAGTCTACGTTTGTTTTTATTTGAAAATTAAACGGCATCTGTCTTGGTCCACTCGTGACGGTGTAATACTTAAGTGACAAGCATGTTTTCTGTTTGCTTCCGAGAGAATCTCTGGGGCTATATCAATATGGAACAGCATCTGCGGAGTAGGCCTACACCAATACCTCCCCTATTCTTTCTATTGTGTAATTATTTAGTATAGTGTGGATGCCTGAGGGAGCCTCGCGTCTATAATGAGGGGACTAAATGTATTAAAAGTCTCCTCGTAGCTGCCCCCACATCACCAGGTGGGGACCCGAGTACATGCTGTTGAGAGCATAAATGAGACAAGTTTGGACATTACGGAGCGCCGGTCCGCTTCCCCCTGTGACCTAAACCATTTTGTTTACGTAATGGATATAATCACTGCTGGAAATAACGCGGAAATATATTCACACGGCTAGAATAACGCAATTATCAAACGCCATTCACCACTAACCCACAATTTACATAGTAAGTTTGGACAACGTTTAAACCCATCCAGAATCACTATGAAGTCCAGGACTCGCCGAAACGTAGGCTAAAGTTACAGTGTGTCAACTGCTAAAGCTACGCTATTGTGACTTATTTTCCTTGTAATACCATATTAGTGGGCCACACAACAAATACCAAATTAATGAACCACATAACAAACGGTAAAGTCATATGCCTTCAGAGAGGGAGTAGATTACAAAATCTTGGGCTGTCAGTTAGCAGTTTATGAACAATAATTCGAAAATAGCGTCAGCTGAGCTTTATTGACTTGAGACAGAGCGACACCAGTCAATCCATCTATCATCATTCTATCACGCATGAGGAGCCACATGTCTATGGAGCATCCAACAAAATAAGATTCTTTGATGTCACTACCGCCCGGCTCCGGCTGGGTTACCAGTGTCTCTGAGAGGTTAAGCATACCTTGCTAAAATATAAAGTAATATATATATTTTATATATAAATATATATATATATATATATATATATATATATATATATATATATATATATATATGAATAAAATCACAGTAAACAGTGATTTCAAAATATGAAAGTGAAAATCCAAGGAAGCTATATAAGGGTCCGGCAGATTCCAATGCCTCTATTTAAAATTTAGTAAAGATTTTAAACCATCAATTGATTTTCAAAAAATTGAGAAAGTAGTATTTTGCAAGTCCATGGTCGACAGGAAAATAATTGAATCTTGTTTTCATAAAAAGCAGTTTGACAATAATTGAATATTTCCTTTGGTTTATATAAATTAGATCCATTTATATTTAAAAGAATTGGAAGAATTTAATAATACACGGACAAATAAATTTTTTAAAATTTTTTTGGGGAGAATAGTTTGGGGGTGATTTTCAAAGGCCAAACCAAGTTGACTCGCCGCGCGTACGTGTTTAACCGTTTTGGGGCGATGTGAGGGGGCTGGCCGGGCCCCTTAAAAGCTTCCCTTTGGGTGCTTCACTTTTATATTCCTGATAATGTGATATCACAAAGCGCTTGGAATTTCTTCTATTCTTTAGAGTGGTTTGTTTTGCATATAATATATAAAATTTATATATATATATATAAAAATATTTATATAATAAAATATATATAATATATATATATATAAAATATAGTATATATAAATAATATATATATATATATATAATATATATATATATATATATATATATATAATATATAATATATATATATATATATATATATATAATATTTTATATATATATTATATATATATATATAGATAATATATAATATATATAATATAATATAAAATATATATATATATATATATTTTATATATATATATTTATATATATATATAAAATATTTTCTGTGGCCTATTAAATGTCTGCATAAATAACTCATTACGATTGTAACCAGATACAAACATGTAAACAGTTCATTACCACTGTAACTTATGCAGGTTTTCAAAACTTTGCGGCCCAGTCCCTGTACCCATTATGTCCTTCTGTAATGATGTAGTCCCTGGCCCCATTATATGCCTCTGTAATCTCTTCACTGCCCCCACAGGATGAGCGTAGGGTGTATAATAAAGATATTAAACTATTATCATTGTTCAGTACTAACATCACTGTTCAATACCATCACTCTTCAGTAAGATAAGATAAGATAAGATTTCGTTCGGATTTTTAACCCCGGAGGGTTAGCCACCCAGGATAACCCAAGAAAGTCAGTGCGTCATCGAGGACTGTCTAACTTATTTCCATTGGGGTCCTTAATCTTGTCCCCCAGGATGCGACCCACACCAGTCGACTAACACCCAGGTACCTATTTGCTGCTAGGTGAACAGGACAACAGGTGTAAGGAAACGTGTCGAAATGTTTCCACCCGCCGGGAATCGAACCCGGGCCCTCCGTGTGTGAAGCGGGAGCTTTAGCCACCAGGCCACCGGGCCATCACTGTTCACTACCACCATTACTGCTCAGTACTACCATCACTGTTCAATACCACCACTTCAGTACTACCATCACTGCTCAGTACCACCATCACTATTCAGTATCATCACCACTGTTCAGTACTACGATCACTGTTCAGTACCACCATCACTGCTCAGTACCACCATCACTATTCAGTATCATCATCCACTGTTCATACTACGATTCACTTTCAGTACCACATCCTGTTCAGTACACCATCATGTTCAGTAACACCATACTGTCAGTACACCATCACTGTTCAGTACCACCATCACTGTTCAGTACCACCATCACTGTTCAGTACCACCATCACTGTTCAGTACCACCATCACTGTTCAGTACTACCATCATGTTCATAAAATCATTCATGTACCACAATCACTGTTACAGTTCAACCATGAAACTTTCATTTTACTTTGCCCATCCTTGTACCCATAAATGTCTTCTGTAATGATGTATCCCTGTTCATCATACCTCGACTGTTCACTGCCCCCACAGATGACTAGGTGTACACCATCAAGTTATTAAACACATCATGTTCAGTACTAACATCACTGTTCAATACCATCACTGTTCAGTAAGATGATAATAGATGTTCATTTAACCATCACGGTTCAGCCACCCAGGAAAACCCATCACTCGTATCAGTACTGTCAACTTATTTCAGGGTCCCATCACTTTTTCCCCCGGGTACCCACCCATCATTTACCCCCAGGTACCTATCCATGACTGTTTAGTAACAGGACAACGGGTTCAGTAGCAACGTTCAATTTTTCAGAATAACCCTCACTGTTGTAAAGCACGCTTTAGACACATCCAGGTCATACGCCATCACTGTTCACTACCACCATCACTGTTCAGTACTACCATCACTGTTCAGTACTACCCTTCGCTACCAATCACGGGGCTCCTGTCCCTACCACTAATACAGAATACCATGTATTCAGTACTGATCACAGTTAGACCATCCAATCACTGCTTCGAAACCACCATCCGGGCTTATCAGTAATCAAATATGTTTCTGAAACTACGATATGTTACAGACACCACAGTGGGTCAGTACAATCAGTCTCATAGCCACGCAGCAGTAATGACCACCATCCTTCAAGAACCACCAACGGTACTCATCCCCTGTTTACTCCTACTGTTAGGACTAATAACTGTTGTTCCTTTCTTCTGTATACCCCCAGTCTTCAAATTATGTTCGTGTATTTTACTGATAATGATACACCACACTGTTCAGTCTACTCCAAAAAGGACCCCAAGGGAAAAATACTGAGAATTTTGGTGCATTACAATTCTGATAATTACCTGCAATACCTGGTATGTATGAACTAATGTTTATGTAACGGTATATCTGAATACTAAAAATAAATATACTAGATGTAAGCGATTATCATCTATTACCTAGGCAATCAGGTTTGCTTCTCATACACCAGTTCCAGCAAACTGTACTGTTCAAATTCTTTTAAGATTTACAGTATAAGATTATTTTTCGGATTTTATAAATACCCAGAGGGTTAGCACCTAATAACCCAAGGAAATCAGTGCGTCATCGGCTGTTAACTTATTTTTGGGTCTTATTTGCCCCCCAGGTTTCTCTACCCACACCAGTAATAAATTCTAGTCCCTTTATTTGTGCTAGTAAACGGGACAAACAGTTAGAATGTCGGATATTTTTACTACGCGGGATCGAACCGGGGCCTCTTTATAACAGTTGCAGCAAGCTTCTGGTGCAAATTTTTAGGTTAGGTTCATTTAGGCTACACTGTTCTTTGTGAATAAAAATTAATTGTAACATACCACAAAGCTGATAAATGAAAAATTAAGACGAAAGTGATAAAAAAAAAACATTCTGACGCGAACAGAAAACGGAGACCCACCGTTTACACTAGAAAAATATAAATTAATCACTATTTGAGGATATATAAGAAGTCACCCATTTCACTATCTTAGCAACAGTGAAATAACATTTGTTATTAAGAGGATAACCTGCAATATCTCACTTCTGAAGATTAAAACAAGTCCCAAATCCAATTTCTGCGGAGGAAATCCACGACCAGTCCTAGAGGAAAATCACTGGCTAACCTATTCCTTGAACAGGGAGACAGAAACACTTTTACAGAGAGACACTGTGTATTTCAATTTCCATCTGACATCTACATTATTTCTGTCTTCATTTACTGTCCTCTGATGTTTCATAACAGACCTCTATCACTGCGGTCCTACAGACCTCACGAAGGCTCTCTTAGTGCTTGTCTACGATACTCGTATCTTGTGCTGTGTAAATAACAAGCCAACTATTAGTGTTCACAAACTGTCGGTGCAATTAAGAGTAACGGAAACCTTCAAAATGCAAATTAAACGTGTAAATAATATTAAGGTATGGAGATTCGCAGGTCTGACGTTCACGAGAATCTATTTCTGTAAATTATGTATACCATACATGTATACTCTGTTTTTTTAAATAAAATATAAAAAAAATTCTGTAAATTTTAAGGTCTTGTGCAACGAGGACTCCATCTCAACAGTTACTTTGGTGAAATATCTAGGAATATCCTTTGCATGTCAGGTGAACTGATTTAATTCAGGTGGTAGCGGTAAACCCGTAGGGATCATACAGCGCCTGCGGAAACGAGAGGCAATCAGGTCTGATCCAAAGAAAGAGAGGATAAGTCCGGTTGCTTGGATCAAAAGCCCCTCACTGGCATCAAAATCACCTGTTGGGGAAGAGTTAACTGAACTGACAGTCAACAAAAAAAAAATCGCAAATACTAGCTTAAAGGTCCTCTGTAGAAATACAGTGCCTATCTTCTCAGGCTCGCAGCACCCCGTGTCGTGTCCGGCTCTCATGCAATGTCGTTGTGATTATTCTTGTTCTTCGTGATATGCTGATCTACCAAAAAAAACTGAAACGCTTTGCACTGCCCGAAATGCTTTGCATAACAAGGAGCTTTCTAAGAACTATTTATATATGTTATTCACCTTAACTGTATAGTATACTGTACTTCCCTTTACAGAAACAAAATTTGTTTTGCTTAAAAAAAAGATGACACATTCAAAGATATGAAAGTGGGATTCTTCCAGGACCACCTGGGTCCAAGAGAACATGTAGGCCACCATGAATTACAAAAACAGGAAATGCTTAAAGACGTAATTAAAGGAAAGAAATTGAATCTCACCTGTGTACAGGATACAAATTTGTTAACAACCAGTGTCCAGAACATATTAGTGCAATTTTTGTTTTAAAGCCAATACGGTACTGGGGGGCGGGGGAGTAAACAGAGATTACCTGTAACATTAAATGGAGTCTAAAATACCACAGTTTTTGAAGACACATAACAGTTAGTATCTTTATTTTCAAACCGTTATTTTTAAGAATTTAAAATAAGAGACCTGAATTTCTATGACCTAATCTGTCGGATTAGGAGGATTTAATTTCTTTATGATCAAACATGCACACAAAGGGATCTTGGTCAGACCCTACTCGATTACTAGTGAGAAGCTGGTTTGAGATGGAACCCCATCAAAAGTCAACTTTGACCTCTGGACTTATACTAGGTCATCCTGTCACACAACTTATTTTGTTTGATTTAAAGTAACGCTCTTCTATGAGGTACTGAACCTAAAATAAACGGGGATGTGATTCTCTTCAAGAGTATCTTGACTTTTCACGTAGCCTATAACCTTTGTACCACCAAAAAAGAAACTAACTTTGAATTCCTAAAGAATAAGTATTAAAAAGGGCAATTCAAAGCCTATAAACACATGAGAGACCAGAATGTTTTCTGATATAAAATCTTAGTAATATTTAATGAAGATAATTCTAAAATGAAACAGGAAAGGAGGAGTAAATTCGTATTGAGAAACATTTACATTTTTTTCTACTACTGATTTTGGTGCTTAAATTCTATATAATTTCGTAAATGAAAAACCATTGGACTTTTTTAAGTTACCATAAATTTACACATACTTGTGAATGATTATGTAAAATAGAGAAACCTAAATAAAGTATTACAAGAGGTTCATTGATTTCGTGTATAAACTTTCACCATAACGAAAAGACTTGATTTTAAATAATAATAAAGAAATCTGAAATTATGGAGACACATATAGTTGTATACAAATTTTTATATTGTTATATAAATATGAAACAAAGATTCTCTTAGGATCACAAAGCTTTGTTTACCGGATTTTGGCTAAATTCTATATTTCATGTAAAAAATAACTAATTCAGAGCCATAACCAAACCCAGCAAAGGCTGAGAAATTTCATGGGCTGACTTAATTTCTTATCCCTAAGAAAATTTGTAGGTAATTCACTAAAAAATAGTGACTAAGGGACACCCAAAAGTAAACAATGATGGACATTTTATTAAATCAAAGTTTTCTCTAAGGGTTACAAGCTCCAGGAGGGATATGTTGTTTTAAAGTAATAAACTAATACGATGTGGCCACTAGAACACTAGCATGGTCCTTTTCCAACTAGGTAATTCTACCATAAATTGTTAGAAATTTGTGGGTGAAAATTCTGGGCCAGTAACAATCCTTTAAATAACACGTTTACACTCTGGGGACAACTCCAGGAGACATCTTTAAAAAAATTGCTTTTGACACATGTCCTTTTACCTACATTGGAACTTCAGATAATGGCAAATTATTTGAGATCGCAGGTACAATAAAATAACATTTGCACATAATGGAGAATTACCTGAAACCCAAAAATCAAGTGACTTTTCTGATTGATGTACCCGTACTGACTTCGATGGGGTTTTTCCCATAAATTTCTCAACTCCCCTAAACTCCCTTCACATTTTAGGCCCCCCTCCCATGGCCTGGTGGCTAAAGCTCTCGTTTCACAAGGCGAGCGTCTGGGTTCGATTCCTAGAGAGGGTAGAAACATTGGCGTTTCTTTACACTGGTTGTCTATGCTCACCCATCAGTAAAATGGGTACCTGGGTCTTAATCGACTGGTGTGGGTCGCATCCTAGGACAAAATTAACCTAATTTGCCCGAAATGCTCAGCATAACAGGAGGCTTCTATATTGTAGTATGTCATTGATGTCAGCTAGACCTGTGTACCTTTTTTTCTGTGTACCTTGTACATGTACTTGTAGTAAATAAAGATATATTATTTGAATTCTCATTAAATGAAATATTTCAAGCCAGTAACACTGGCTGTATTAAAAATGGACTGTATATAAGGAAAAATTATTGTGAACTTGACGACTAAGGATTTGTTTGTCCTTTCATATTTTTATATTATACAAAACATATCTTAACAAAATATGGTATTGATGATATATCCAAACGCCTATTATAATGGGGAGCGCTAAACCTGTAGGATTATACAGCGCCTGGGGTGTTGGAAGGTATTCAGGCTCAATTCAGGGAACTAGAGCACAAATCAAATTCCCTAGATCAAGAGCCCTTCACCAGCGCAAGGAACTCCCTTGAGGGGAGGCAGGTACCCTAATATTAACCAGTAACTACTTACCTTACTGTTGTTGTGAGAATTAAAACACTGGGAAGCGAACACACACCATTACAAACCACGCAGCGGTAAAATTCTTTATCCCGTTAAACCGCACCTCATTTCCATTATTATCAGATAA
>NC_069427.1:42953246-42991215 GCF_026875155.1 Cherax quadricarinatus
TTTTTACCTTTGGGACCTGGATACCGAGGTCCATATTTGTTGTATATATTGAAGGGTAAACACCTCCACAATAATATTCCTCCGAGAATTAGATATATATACATATAACCAGAACATAGGAGAATGAAACTTTGATGACGTATCGGTCCGACTTGGCCCATTAACTGGTCACACCAGAATTAGACATGTTGTGCTGCTGGCATCTTGGTCGGGTTCTGCCCTAATTCACAATCAAAATGGAAGTAGGTCCTTGGAGCAACGTATACTGGGTCGGGAACATCCCGACTCGTATCCTCCTCTGGCACATTGCTCAAGATTCTTGGCGTTGAGAACTTCGTTTTTTGTATGTATCTTTTAACCTTTTTTTGAAGGTCCACCCTTCAATTTGTGAGGTGCGTCATATGTCTCATAGTTCGTGATATTAAAGATAGTAAAGGGTTCTTATCAGGCCATGCTGTACATCTCTTTCTTAACAGTTGCTTCTTCATGAGAAGATGAAGCCTCTTATTCATAGGTCCCATGTCGTATTCCTCTTGCAAATATTCCATCCGGGTCCTTTCCTTGCGGTTAAGATTTGCTACAGATCTGGGAGCCCTGTTTTGCAGCTTTTGTAGAGCTAAAACATTTGTCTTTGTAGTGAGAGTTAGTGGAGTAATGGTATATTTCAACAGAGTGGATTAGCATCTTATAATGACTTAATCTGATGTGGTCTGCAGCCGAACGGAACCAGTGCAGTTTAGCCAGCTGGCTAGTCATACCTGTTTTTCCACTGATATACCTAGTGGAGTGAAGTCACCTATCTACTTCATATCCAAGTATTTTGTTGGATACCCTTAAATTAAAGAACTTTCATTCTTGGTAAGCTAGGGGCTTTGCTTTTTAGCACCTGTGATGACTTCTCAAATGTCTTACAGGGAAGCAGGCCTGATAAGTGGATAAGCCCCAGTAAGACTGGTTAAGTCTACGTTTGTTTTTATTTGAAAATTAACGGCATCTGTCTTGGTCCACTCTGTGACGGTGTAATACTTAAGTGACAAGCATGTTACTGTTTGCTTCCGAGAGAATCTCTGGGGCTATATCAATATGGAACAGCATCTGCGAGTAGGCCTACACCAATACTCCCCTATTCTTTCTATTGTGTAATTATTTAGTATAGTGTGGATGCCTGAGGGAGCCTCGCGTCTATAATGAGGGGACTAAATGTATTAAAAGTCTCCTCGTAGCTGCCCCCACATCACCAGGTGGGGACCCGAGTACATGCTGTTGAGAGCATAAATGAGACAAGTTTGGACATTACGGAGCGCCGGTCCGCTTCCCCCTGTGACCTAAACCATTTTGTTTACGTAATGGATATAATCACTGCTGGAAATAACGCGGAAATATATTCACACGGCTAGAATAACGCAATTATAAAACGCCTTTTCACCACAAAACCCCAATTTACATAGTAAGTTTGGACAACGTTTAAACCCTCCAGAACCCCAATAAAGTCCAGGACTCCCCGAAACGTGGCTAAAGTTACAGGTGTCAACTTAAATACGCATTGTACTTTTTTTCCTTGTAATCCCCTATTAGTGGGCCACACAAAAAATACCCAAAATTAATGCCACAAACAAACGGTAAAGTCATATGCCTTCAGAGAGGGGGTAATTTCAAAATCTTGGGGGTGCATTAGCATTTATGAACAATAATTCGAAATAGCGTCGCTGAGTTTTAAATGACTTAGACAGAGTTGACACCACCCAACATCTATCTCATTTATCACGCGGGAGGACCACATGTGCATGGAGCATCCAACAAATAAGTTCTTTGATGCCCTACCGCCCGGACCGGCTGGGTTACCCATGTCTCTTGAGAGGTTAAGCATACTTCTAAAATATAAAGTAATATATATAATATATATATATAAAATATATAATATATATTTTAATATATATATATATATATATAATTTATATATATAAATATATTATAATATATATTTTATATATATATATATATATATATATATAGATATATATATATATATATATAAATAAAAATATATATAATATATATATAATAATATATATATAATATATATATAATATATAATATATATATATTTTATTTCTGTGGCCTATTAAATGTCTGCATAAATAACTCATTACGATTGTAACCAAGATACAAACATGTAAACAGTTCATTACCACTGTAAATTTAAATGCATGTTTTCAAAACTTTGCGGCCCAGTCCCTGTACCCATTATGTGCTTCTGTAATGATGTAGTCCCTGGCCCCATTATATGCCTCTGTAATCTCTTCACTGCCCCCACAGGATGAGCGTAGGGTGTATAATAAAAGATATTAAACTATTATCATTGTTCAGTACTAACATCACTGTTCAATACCATCACTCTTCAGTACCACCATCACTGTTCACTACCACCATTACTGCTCAGTACTACCATCACTGTTCAATACCACCACTTCAGTACTACCATCAAATACTCAGTACCACCATACTATTTTAATCATCACCACGTTCATACTACGATCAGTTCAGACCACCAACACGCTCAGTACCCCATCACTATTCATATCATCATCAAAGTTCAGTACACGATTTAATTTTCAGTACCACCATCACTGTTCAGTACCACCATCAAAGTTCAGTACCACCATCACTGTTCAGTATCATCATCACTGTTCAGTACTACGATCACTGTTCAGTACCACCATCACTGTTCAGTACCACCATCACTGTTCAGTACCCCCATCACTGTTCAGTTTCCACCATCACTGTTCAGTACCACCCCTCACTGTTCAGTACCACCATCACTGTTCAGTACCACCATCACTGTTCAGTACTACCATCCGTTCATACTACCCCTCACTGTCAGTACTACCATCACTGTTCATACACCATCACTGTTCAGGGACCACCATCATGTTCATACCACCATCACTGTTCAGTACCACCATCACTGTTCAGTTTCTACCCTCACTGTTCAGTACTACCATCACTGTTCAGTACTACCATCACTGTTCAGTACTACCATCACTGTTCAGTACCACCATCACTGTTCAGTACTACCATCACTGTTCAGTACTACCATCACTGTTCAGTACCACCATCACTGTTCAGTACCACCATCACTGTTCAGTACTACCATCACTGTTCAGTACCACCATCACTGTTCAGTACCACCATCACTGTTCAGTACTACCATCACTGTTCAGTACTACCATCACTGTTCAGTACTACCATCACTGTTCAGTACCACCATCACTGTTCAGTACCACCATCACTGTTCAGTACTACCATCACTGTTCAGTACTACCCTCGCTCAAACACGTGGCTCCTGAACTACCTGACAAATACCGAGAATAGTTGTGCATTACAATTCTGATAAATTAGACCTGTGCAATACCTGGGTATGTTTGTAGACGTTTCGCCATCCAGTGGCTTTATCAGTACAATACAAGGATATGATCTGAAAACTAGAAATATATACAGAAGACAGTGGAAGACGATTTAATCAGTCTCTTAGCCTAGGAGCAGTAATGAGCACCGTAGCCTTGAAGAATCTTCAAAGGTACTCATCACCTGTTCCTAGGCTGAAGGACTGATAACCTCGTTGTTCCCTTTCTTCTGTATACATTTCTACAGTCTTCAAATTATGTTCGTGTATTTTACTGATAATGATACCCAGATGTTGCATGTCTAAATCTACAAGGACCCCAATGGAAATAAGTCACTGACTTTTTTGGGTTATCCTAGATTCTCTACACATACGCTGCTATGTATGATAATTCTATGTAACTGTATTTGTGTATACCTGAATAAACTTACTTATGTCGATACCATTACTACGCTGCCAATCAGCTGCTTCTCATACACAGTGTGCAGCAAATTTCTGTTCAAATTATTTAAGATAAGATAAGATTTCGTTCGGATTTTTAACCCCGGAGGGTTAGCCACCCAGGATAACCCAAGAAAGTCAGTGCGTCATCGAGGACTGTCTAACTTATTTCCATTGGGGTCCTTAATCTTGTCCCCCAGGATGCGACCCACACCAGTCAACTAACACCCAGGTACCTATTTGCTGCTAGGTGAACAGGACAACAGGTGTAAGGAAACGTGTCGGAATGTTTCCACCCGCCGGGAATCGAACCCGGGCCCTCCGTGTGTGAAGCGGGAGCTTTAGCCACCAGGCCACGGGGCCACATTAGGTTAGGTTCATTTAGGCTACACTGTTCTTTGTGAATAAAAATTAATTGTAACATACCACAAAGCTGATAAATGAAAAATTAAGACGAAAGTGATAAAAAAAAAACATTCTGACGCGAACAGAAAACGGAGACCCACCGTTTACACTAGAAAAATATAAATTAATCACTATTTGAGGATATATAAGAAGTCACCCATTTCACTATCTTAGCAACAGTGAAATAACATTTGTTATTAAGAGGATAACCTGCAATATCTCACTTCTGAAGATTAAAACAAGTCCCAAATCCAATTTCTGCGGAGGAAATCCACGACCAGTCCTAGAGGAAAATCACTGGCTAACCTATTCCTTGAACATGGAGACAGAAACACGTTACAGAGAGACACTGTGTATTTCAATTTCCATCTGACATCTACATTATTTCTGTCTTCATTTACTGTCCTCTGATGTTTCATAACAGACCTCTATCACTGCGGTCCTACAGACCTCACGAAGGCTCTCTTAGTGCTTGTCTATGATACTCGTATCTTGTGCTGTGTAAATAACAAGCCAACTATTAGTGTTCACAAACTGTCGGTGCAATTAAGAGTAACGGAAACCTTCAAAATGCAAATTAAACGTGTAAATAATATTAAGGTATGGAGATTCGCAGGTCTGACGTTCACGAGAATCTATTTCTGTAAACTCCAGGTAATACCATACATGTATACTGTGTTTTTTTTTTAAATAAAATATAAAAAAAAATCTGTAAATTTTAAGGTCTTGTGCAACGAGGACTCCATCTCAACAGTTACTTTGGTGAAATATCTAGGAATATCCTTTGCATGTCAGGTGAACTGATTTAATTCAGGTGGTAGCGGTAAACCCGTAGGGATCATACAGCGCCTGGGGAAACGAGAGGCAATCAGGTCTGATCCAAAGAAAGAGAGGATAAGTCCGGTTGCTTGGATCAAAAGCCCCTCACTGGCATCAAAATCACCTGTTGGGGAAGAGTTAACTGAACTGACAGTCAACAAAAAAAAAATCGAAAATTTATTTAGCTTAAAGGGTCCTCGGGTAGAAATACAGTGCCTATCTTCTCAGGCTCGCAGCACCCGGGTGTCCCGTGTCCGGTCTCATGCAATGTCGTTGTGATTATTCTTGTTCTTCGTGATATGCTGATCAAACCAAAAAAACTGAAACGCTTTGCCTGCCCGAAATGCTTTGCATAACAAGGAGCTTTTCTAAGAACTATTTATCTATATTTATTCACTTAACTGTAATAGTAAAACTGTACTTCCCTTTACAAAACAAAATTTTTGTTTTGCTTAAAAAAAAGATGACACATCAAAGATATGAAAGTGGGATTCTTCCAGGACCACCTGGTCCAAGAGCACATGTAGGCCACCATGAATTACAAAAACAGGAAATGCTTAAAGACGTAATTAAAGAAAGAAATTGAATCTCACCTGTGTACAGGATACAAATTTGTTAACAACCAGTGTCCAGAACATATTAGTGCAATTTTTGTTTTAAAGCCAATACGGTACTGGGGGGCGGGGGAGTAAACAGAGATTACCTGTACCTACAATAGGTGGCCAGGTCTCAAACACCTTCCAATACACAGTGATTGAGGACCAGAATGTTTTATCTGATTATTTCAAAGCCAGTCTTACAGTAAATTAATTAATGAGGAGAGACTGAATTTCTAATGAATGAGGATGCAGGAAAGGAGGATTGTAATTTCTTGTATTGATTAAACATTCATATTTTTTTCCTCTGACATACTGATTTTTGTGTTGATTTTCTTTTGATTGGTTAACCCCAATGGAAATAAGTCACTTTGACTTTTTTGAGTTATACTAGGTAATTTACACATACGTTATTATGTATGATGATTTATGTAACGGTATTTATGTGTACCTGAACCTAAATAAACGTATTGACAAGAGGATCATTGAGTTTGCACGTAGCCTATAACCTTTCACCACCAGACGAAAATACTTTGATTCCTAAAATAAGTATTAAAGTAAATTCTTAGCATATAAACACTGAGAAACATAATGTTCTGTATACAAATATTGTATATATGATTATATAAATATGAAACTGAACACGAGTACTCGTTAGAGAAAATCACATTCTTTGTCTTACCGAGTTATCCTGGGCTAAATTCTATATAATTTCGTATGTAAAAACCATTGGAACGTTTATATTCAATGTTAGCCAAAATTTACCAACTTGCAATGAAATTAAAATAGAGAAACTGAAGAAAGTATATACAATAGCGTGCTGACATTATTTCGTGTAGTTCACCATAAGAAAGCTTGTGTAGTGTATATACACTAAAGAAAATGAAATGTTATGGGACACCATATAGTAATACAATGTTGTATATTGTTATCAAATCAAAGTTTATTCTCTATATGGATTACAATGCGGGGTTTAAGGATTTTGGTTATTGTGTGGTTTACATGTAATAAAATACTAATTACAGAGGGGGCCACTAGAACACCTAGCATGGCTAGGCATTTCGGGCATTCTTAGATTAATTCTTATCCCTAAATTGTTACAAATTGTAGAGTAAGTTGACTAAATACAAAGTGACTAAGGGACACATGTGAAACTGATGCGACATTTTATTATAACAACGTTTCGCTCTCCAGGAGCTTGACAAAGCTCCAGGAGAGCGATACGTTGTAACAATAAAATATCGCATTAGTTGCACACATGTCCTTTTACCTAACATTGGTAATTCTACCATCATTATGAGAAATTATGTGGGTGAATTTCGCAGGTACAATCCTGAAATAACATTTTACACATAACTGGGGAGAATTCTGGCACATCTAAAACAGATTGTACTTTCTGATACTGATGTTCCTCGGTGACATGTGGAACTTCAGGAATAATGGGCAAGTTTATTCAGATACAGGTACACATAAATTATCATACATGGCAGCATATGTGTAATTACCTAGGATAACCCAAAAAAGTCAAAGTGACTTATTTCCATTGGGGTCACATTACTCCTTCGATGCCTACCTTCTCAACTCCCCTAACTCACACATCAGGCCCCATGGCCTGGTGGCTAAAGCTCTCGTTTCACAAGGCGAGCGTCTGGGTTCGATTCCTAGAGAGGGTAGAAACATTGGGCGTTTCTTTACACTGGTTGTCTATGCTCACCCATCAGTAAAATGGGTACCTGGGTCTTAATCGACTGGTGTGGGTCGCATCCTAGGACAAAATTAACCTAATTTGCCCGAAATGCTCAGCATAACAGGAGGCTTCTATATTGTAGTATGTCATTGATGTCAGCTAGACCTGTGTACCTTTTTTTCTGTGTACCTTGTACATGTACTTGTAGTAAATAAAGATATTATTATTGAATTCTCATTAAATGAAATATTTCAAGCCAGTAACACTGGCTGTATTAAAAATGGACTGTATATAAGGAAAAATTATTGTGAACTTGACGACTAAGGATTTGTTTGTCCTTTCATATTTTTATATTATACAAAACATATCTTAACAAAATATGGTATTGATGATATATCCAAACGCCTATTATAATGGGGAGCGCTAAACCTGTAGGGATTATACAGCGCCTGGGGGTGTTGGAAGGTATTCAGGCTCAATTCAGGGAACTAGAGCACAAATCAAATTCCCTAGATCAAGAGCCCTTCACCAGCGTCAAGGAACCTCCCTTGAGGGGAGGCAGGTACCCTAATATTAACCAGTAACTACTTACCTTACCTGTTGTGTGAGAATTAAAACACTGGGAAGCGAACACACACCATTACAAACCACGCAGCGGTAAATTCTTCATCCCGTTAAGACCGCACCTCATTTTCCATTATTATCAGCATTAATCTGATAGTTATTTCACAGATCTGGACCTTTCCAGATACACTACACATTAATTCTTCCTGCCTTGGTAGATTTTTGGCGATAATATTTCTATTGGCCCCGATGACCCACGATTAATTAACATCACTCATTACCACAATACAAACATTTACGCCATATTCCGGCTCCCCCCCCCCTCCGTTTTTTATACACATACATCTCCATTGATTCAGTAACACTTCCAGGTGTGTAACACGTTTTCATTAATGAAATATCAGTTTTTTCCACATTTTAACAATTACGTTTTATTCTAATTGCCATACAAGAAATGGTAAATTATAGGGGATGTTGGTTCCTCTGTGGCTTATCATCTTTTGAAAGTCACATCAACATTACACACCTAAATTACGTTATATAAACACTATTACATCCTTCAGTTATTACACAAATTACAGGAAAATTATTAAAATTTTCAATAATTATAATGATGTATATTGTTAGTAAGTTTATTTCGGTATTTTTACCCTGGGATAATTATTGAGCTAGGATCGCCTGACATGCTCTTAAATATAATTTCCATCTGGTGGAGGGATGATCGAGGTTCATATCATGCTTCCACTTTTCGAGTTGGGTTCTCAGTAAGGCTAAATGCTGCAGTAAAATTATAGGAAGGTGGTGTCGAGCGACAATATGGAGCAGATGAGAGGCATTCTTTTCTGTAGGCTGAGTTGAGCAACGGCCTAATAATAAATAAACATTCGCCGCTTGACCTGAGCAGAGTGCGGACATGTGACTACTGCCCTCTGCTGGCCATTGGAGGAGACTTATATTTTCACAACATGGCGCAGTCTGTGAGAAGGCGTATGCACACGGTGTGCATTGAATTGTTGCGTGGTGCAATAACGCCTCAGTCTGCACAAGTGCTTTTACCGCAAATTATCCGTGACACCTATGGTGTTGTGGATCAAGAACTGTATGGTGTGGCACTAAATGGTGCCTATCGTATTTTCGTCAAGCTGAGATCAGCTGGAGTGTATGAACGGCTGGTTGACAAGTACCAGGACAGGAGTGTGGACGTTAATTCAGCGATACGTGTTCGACTAATCGACGTGTCTAAGCATTACACATGAGTGAAAGTCCGAAATGTGCCATTTGAGGCAGACGAGACTGATCTGCGGTATGTATTTGAACAGTATGGACCTGTACACCTGGCTATGGCTGGTAAATGGACGGATGGGGCGTATGCCGGCTTGCCGGATGGTACGTTCACGATCAAGATGGCGTTGAGGCATGCCATCCCGTCTTACGTCATCCTGGACGCATTTAGGACACAGGTAATGGTGCACTACGCTGGGCAGCAGAAGACGTGTAGGTTATGTGGTGCATATGACCATATGGCGGCCCAGTGTGGGAGATGGCAGCGGAGAAAGGACCTAGGTAGTGAGATGGTGAAAGAGACAGAACCAGAGGTGGGTCATGCTGATGAGTCACCTGTACATAGAAGTGGCACTTCCTGGAGTGAAGAAGTGGAGCGTGAGCTGCCATGTGGGTACCAGCCCATCACTGTCACAGTTAGTGGGAAGTGAGGCATCTGCCTTGGAGAACGGGAAGACTGTGCAGATTGGTGACGTGCGGGTAGAGGGAGGTCTACTGGTGAACGTACAGGAAAAATCCTTTGAGAAGCAGGTTTCTGAGGATAACTTGAGTATGGTGAGGAGTACTGTTCAGATTGAAGATGAGCAACTTGGAAGATTGGCGAACATGGCAGATGACTCGCCAGGAGTGGTGGAAGTGATTGAGGTGAATGCTGAGATTCACAGGGAGGCATCCAGTGAGTTAGAAATGGATGCAGAGTGTGTCAACCATAAGAGGGCGGCGACATATTCTGACTCGGATGATGTTTTGACCCCGGCACAGAGACCGGGGAAAAAGCCAGTGGGTTGATGTGGTGCGTGGGAGCACTAAAGGTATGCCTGGTCCGGTGTTGGATCAGGGGAAGCCACCAGTGGGCAGTGGAGAGAAAAGTGGACGAAGCAGACACACTGAAAGCGTGTCAGTGAAAGGTGAAAAGGGGCAGAGGGTGAAATCACGTAAGTAGGTTTCAGGTGCATGACAGTGAATATTAATGGATTGTGTGCGAGTGAGAAGCGTCTGTGGGTAAAGGGATTTTTAAGACGTTATGCTATAGACATTGTTTTTGTGCAGGAACATAATTTCAAGTTGGGAAAGGAATTGTAGGTGGATGGGTACAGAGTGTTTGTGAAGTATTCGGAGCGAATGAAGGGAGGGGTGGGAATCCTGATCCGAGAGACGAGCCCGTTTGTTGTTCTTAGGAGTGAAGGGGGGGTCGTGTGTTAAGAATAGATGGGTGGTGGAGAGGTGAGCGGATGGCAGTCGTTTGTGTGTATGTGCCGGCTGAGAATGATGTAAGGGTAAAGAATGAATTTGTGAATAACGTATTGGTATATTATTTGCGGTCATTACCGTCAGTGACAATAGTTGGTGGCGACTGGAACTGTGTGGTGCGCAGGAAGGATGTGGAACCGAGAGGGGCAGGGTGTTTTTTGGCAGGTTTAGGGGATCTATTGAGAGGTGTGGGATTGAGGGATATAGTTGATGGAGGAGATTGTGAGATAGAGCACACATTTCATAGAAAGGGATATGCTGCACGATTAGATAGGTTGTATGTGACAAGGGGAGTGAGGGTGACGCGGGTGCAGACGGTGAAAGTCATTTATTCAGATCATAGGGCGGTTTATGCTGATTTAAATTGGGACGGTTTGCCTAAGAGATATTTGGGGTACTGGAAGCTGAATGTACGACTACTGGGTGAGGGGTGGAGGGAGGGGATTTTGAAAGTTGTGGGAGGACTTATGGGGTGTGGGTAAGAGTGCAAGCGATTTATAGGGGTGGTGGGATGGGGTTGCGAAGACGAGGATCAGGCAATATTATGTGCGAAGGGGAAAGAATGAGGCATGGATGACATATGGGCTTCAACAGTATTTAGAGGGGCGGTTGCAGGGTTGTTATCAGAGGGGTGCTGTGACAGGTGTGTATCCAATGGAGGAAACTGAAGCATTAAAGTGGCAGATAAGAGATATGCACAATGAGAGATTTGATGAGGCAAGGGTGCAAGGTGGGTTAGAGGAGGCAATTTGGGGTGACAGGCCGTCAGCCTGTGTGTTACGGGGTCAGTGGAGACGCAGGTTGGCAATGGAAATTGATAAGCTGGTAGTACATGAGAACTTAGGTGGGTATACGAAGGGTCAGGAGTTGCGAACTACTGAGGGTATGAGTGGTTTTATGGATAGTTGGTTTGGAAAATATTTGCGGAGTGTAGGAGTGAACGGTGAGGATTTAGAGAGATTGGGAGAGAATGTATCTTGTGTGCTGAGTGGAAGTGATCATATGGCATTGGGAGGGGATATTGAAGAGGGGGAGGTATGGAGAGCTTTGGAGAATATGGCGAGAGGTAAAGTGCCAGGTATAGATGGGTTACCTTGTGAATTCTATGTGAAGCATTGGAGTGTGTTGAAGGATTTTTTAGTGAACCTGATGAATGTGATGAAAAGTGAGGGGAGGATGGGTGAGTTGCAGCGTACTGCAGTAGTAGTATTGATTCCAAAAGGGAAAGGCCCTACTACAGTGCAGAACTACAGGGCGTTGTCGTTGTTATGTGCTGATTATAAGATATTCGCAAAAATCTTGGGGAACAGGCTGAAGTGCGTGATAGAGTTGTTGCGAGAGGTCAGTATGGGGTGCCTGGAAGGACGATGTATGAGGGACATGGAATAATAAAAGATTTTGTGGAAAGTATGGAGGGGGAGAATAAAAGGGGGGGAGGTGTCTTAGCATTGGATTGGCAGGCTGCGTATGATTGCGTAGAACGAAAGGCACTGTGGCATATCTTACGGAGGCAGGGTTTTGGGGAAGAGATGGTACGTTAGATTGAGACTTTGTATAATAGGGTAGGTGTACATGTGCAGGTGAATGGGAAATTGGGTGAGTGGGTTTCAATGGGTAGAGGCATAAGGCAGGGTTGTCCTCTGTCTCAACTGTTGTTTGCTTGTATACAGGACCCTTTTTATAGGGCAGTGGGGCGATGTTTAGGGGTGGTACGTGGTGTGGAGAATGGTGGGATGGGAATAATAGGGTATGTGGATGATACAACAATTCTAATGAGCAGGGAGGAAAGTTTACATGAGGTGGAGATGTAATTGGTGGTTTTGAAGGTGTTACAGGTTTAAAAGTAAATGTGGAGAAATCGAAATTATTGGTCTTAGGGAATTGGGTGGGGAGGGCACGATGGGAAAAAGCTGTGTGTTGGTGTGTGGTGGATAGACTAAAGGTGTTTGGGATAATTTATATGGGGAATGCCGGGGAGGCACGGATGCTTAATTCTGGGAGGGCAGTGGATAGGTTGGTGGGTAGGTTAAATATTTTGAGACCCTTGCATTTGACGATACATCAACGTGTAATAGTGGTGAATGTGATGTTATATAGTATGGTCTGGCATGTGGCAGCAGTATATCCGTTGACAGGACCGGACATAACTAGAATGCTAAAAAAGGTTTTTCGATATATATGGGGTTCTGGGTGTGATTGGTTGGGTAGAAGTGTTGTTATGCTACCGGTCGACAAAGGTGGATTGGGTTTAATAGATATAAGATTAAGGGTTAAGTGTATATATTTGAAGAGGGGGTTTCTCCGAGTGGAAGGTCGTGTGGGGAAGGGTGTGCAAGCATTATATGAGGAGGCACGAAGGTGGTGGGTGGGATCAGAGATGAGAGAGTGTGAGGATGTGCTGCGAGCTTTATTGTATGTTAGAGATCCGTTTAGGATACGGGTAGGTGTTCTGGAGCGTGCTGTAGGGGTGAGGGTGATTGCAAATGTTGAGGGCATATACCCAATGTATGCATGGGGAGACATTTGGGTAAGGTTGCAGTTGGTGCGCATCAGACCAAGAGTGAGAGAGGTAATGTTTTGTTTCCTTCATGGAATATTGCCGTCTGGTGTGGTGCTTCGGGAGAGAGGGTTGATGGTGGAGGACGTATGTAGGGTGTGTGGGGATAGGGAGACAGCTTTTCATGTAGTATATTTTGTTAAAAATTTGGAGTGTATACGGGAGTGGATGGGGGATTTTTGAGGAGGTGGGTGGGGGAGGGATATCGGTATTAAGGGCATTGAGTTTAGATGTGGGAGGTGTGGAAGAGTCTGTGCAGCGTGCTTTGGTGTACATCATAACGGATTTTGTTTTCGTATCATGGGCCATGAGGGGTAATGGGGATTGGATGGTGCGAAAGAAGGTATTGGCTGCAACAATGTACAAAACACTTAGTCGTAATAGGGGGATATACGGAAGTAGATGGGAAAGGGCTTTTCCTGAAGGATATCGAAGTATGAATGTCAGAGGTTTGTTGGCGGAGTGAGGGAAAAAAAAAAAAAAAAAAAAGGGGGGGATGTGTTTGGATTTTCAGGGGTTGCACCGGGCTCGTCTCAGAATTTGGGAATGTATGAGGAGTTCCATGATATGGTGTGAAATGGCAGCGTAGTTGTGGAGTGTGTTTTAAGTAAGTTTATGGACATGGAAATGAGCAATATTTGTGTGCATGTGAAAAGTATACGGTCATACTCAGAATGGTATACTGATGTATGTTATGGATAAGTTAATTATGGAATATGTTGTAATGTATTATCAGGACTGGTGGTTGTATTAAAGCAAAGGACATGCGGGCATGATAAATGTCTGTGTACCAAATGTACTGCTAATAATGAGATAATGCAATGTGTGTGATTTTTATCATACATCAAGTGTATATAGCAGTATGTAAGAGAAAATTTCATGTACTCACTATGGGTTGTATATTGGTATTCGGTGAAGTTCAATGAATATTATTGACGAGTGATGGGTATATAAGGACGTGTTCATGTACAATGTGTTATGTAGGGTTAGGATGGTGAGGCAAGAAATGCTGCGGTCTGTAGAATAAGAATATAGTCTCGTTTAAGTTAATGTTTAATAGTAATGACTATGTATATTTCATTATATGGTAGAAGTTTGTTACTCAAAACTGGAAATTATATTTGAAAAATATTACTAAATATACGTGATTGTATAAGTTCGCTTGTGGGATGAATGTAGTGTATGGAAGTGAGGTGGGACGAATCATTTGTTATATGTAACTGTTTAGTTTTTCTGTGGTGAGGTGTGGAGATTGTTATTTTCTAACCTTTATTTGTTTCGTAATTATTGGGGTGTTATGTATTATGTATTTGATATGAAGTTTAATATACAACAATAGTAAGTGTGTAAAGAATTTTTGGATAATTGAGAATGTCTTCGTACATACAGTTTTATGTAAAATGTCAATACCTGTGACATTCTTTGGGTTATATTGCATATTGTGTTTATGGCTGCAATTTTGGATGTAATAAACCCACCTGTATATGAAGCTGTGGGCTGTCTTTAGTTTAGTTCTTATGTATAAGTTAAGTGCTACGGTGGGGAATGTGGAGTTCTCTTTTGTTATATATAATGGATACGTTTCATTGCTTACATTGTCTACATGTATAACTATGTATTGCGTTTTTCAATAAAATATAAAAAAAATAATAAATAATAATATAATTTATGCACTAAACCCATATGAGTCATATCGTGTTGTGGGTATGGGTGTTCGAAGATAGACGTGTGCAAAGGGTAGGGGTATGAAGAGGGTAGGATTACTATTATTATCACAGGCCCGGTGGCTAAAGCTCTCGCTTTACACTCGGATGGCCTGGGTTCGATTTCCGGTGTTCAGTTTCAGTTTAATATGTTTATTATGCACCCCATACCCATCCTGTGGGCGGTAGTCAAAAGATTACAGAGGTACATAATTGGTCCAGGGACTGGACTCCAAAGTTTTGATAGCTGAGCAAGTTACAAAGGTAATGAACTAGATCTGGTCATAATCATGACCAAGTTACAAAGGTAATGAACTAGATCTGGTCATAATCATGACCAAGTTACAAAGGTAATGAGCTCCAGGTAGAGCTGGTCACACTCATGAATAATTGCAAAGGTAATGAATCATAAACACATTAATCATGAGAATTTACAAAGGTAATGAGCTCCAAGTAGAGCTGGTCAAAATCATGACAAGTTTCAAAGGTAATGAATGATAAACACGTTATCACATGATTACAATCATAGACAAATTACATGAGTAATGAGCAGTTAACAAACATAGCAGGGAATTCACCCATTGCCCCCCAACAGATGTTGCTAGGTGCCTGTCTCTCCTCGGCAGACAGCCATTGCAAACAGCAGCAAGTTTCCCCGGGATCTGCTGCTTGCACGAGCACATCGACCCTCCCCAAGAGGTCCAAGCAAGCCAGTGCTCCGTTAGCAGCCCGATGGAGGCTTCCTAGGGACATGGCAACGTCCTGGTGGACGCCAAGTTGACTGAAGATCCCAGCCCTCGTGTGCACGGAATTTGAAGCTTGAGGAAACTGAGTACACACTGCCTGTGGCACACCTGACAGCTGCCTCGCGGTCGAACTCCACGATGCTTGTCCCTGTAGTGGAAGTTCCTGTGAGCCCGGCACTCCTGCAGTGCCATCGCTGACATCGTGGGTTAGGGGATGAAGTCCCTCTATAGATGGGGTGGCGCTAGGAGTTGGGTGGGTGAGGCGGGGGAGACGGGCAGGGGCGAGGCGTTATGAGAGGGTCACTGTTTACTACACACGCCCCTCCCCCTCCCCCCCAGCGGAGAGGGGGGGAGGCGCTGACTGGTCCTGACTCAACAACACCAAACCTTCTGCACAACACTTCAACTATTTACGCTGAAACGATGCACTGGGAAGTCCGTTCGCTGCTCTGGTATCTTCTCAAAGCATTCACACTGAGTTCTGTTAAGTAGGGACCTGGTCAGCCTCTTTGACCAAGAGCTATCCTTGAAAATCCCGCAGCTAGCCCGCTACACAACCTGCCGAGTCGGCCATGTTAGGGAGGGAGGGATTTCCGGTGGATGGAAACATTTCGACACGTTTCCTTACACCTGTTGTCCTGTTCACCTAGCAGCAAATAGGTACCTGGGTGTTAGTCGACTGGTGTGGGTCGCATCCTGGGGAACAAGATTGAGGACCACAATGGAAATAAGTTAGTTCTCGATGACGCACTGACTTTCTTGGGTTATCATGGGTGGCTAACCCTCCGGGGTTAAAAATCCGAACGAAATCTTATCTTAACCCAGAGGGATTATATAGCGCCTGTGGGAAGAGTGGAAGTTTATTAAGGTACAGGTATACATAAATAGTTACATACATAGCAGTATATGTGTAGATTACATAGGATAACCCAACAAATGAAAGATAAAGTGACTTATTTCTATTGGGGTCCTGGAAGGTATTCAGGCTTAATTCAGGGAATTGGAGCACAGATTCAATTCCCTAGATCAAGAGCCCCTCACCAGCGTCAAGGAACCTCCCATGAGGGAAGACGGTAGGAGTTTTTGGAAAGGGTTAGTGCGAGTGTAATAGTTGGTATAATACATTAGTTTCCATTAAAAAGGCAAAGAGTGAGTTAGTTTTTGTTGAAAAGTCAAAGGTGGACAATCTATAAAGATGCGTAGGATGGGCAATATAATTTGACAGTCTTCGTAGAGTGGTGCTGATCATTTCATAAGGTACCACGAGCGTGTGACGTGTGCCCAGTACATAAGCGCTAGAGTGCAGGTTTCGACACCTAACGGCGGTGGGAAGAATCTAGTTAGAATTCTAAACGTAGTTTGATAAAAAAAAATATTTGCTGTGGTCCAGTGTGGACCAACGTCGTTGCCAGCAGTTGCAAAGGTGATTAGATAGCACTGAAAAACAGTCCGAGTATTTAAAACTTTATTTACAAAATACATACATATGTACCATTCAATGGTACATTTTATGAGAAAGAAATCAATACCAGTACTACTACAGTCCAGTGAGTAAATTCACAATACAATATTGCCCTAAGACAGATCTAACGCAATCTACATCCTATCTCTAATACACATCTGTATGTTCATTTCCCTGAACATCGGCATGTCCAGGAACTCAGCTTAATACGCCTGTGCTCTTACTAGAAATCCGACATAACCAAGGCTGTATATAAAGGAAAATGGGGTGAGAGGAGTCGAATTTCTGGATAGTTTGTAATACACTATGGGATTATGAAACAACTACGTGTGAGAATTGCACATAACTTTGCTGTGAAAATATTGGTCGATTCTAATGAATGACCTTTGGTGATTAGTTCAGGAGAAACTGTTACATACCCGACACCATCTGGCGATTTAGAACCATCAGTGTACGCTATAATAGCATGTGACCGAGATCGGGAACGATCAGGAAAGAGTTGCAGTAAGCAATTGAGCTTTTGCACATGGAAGTAGGAAAGAGCAAACATGAATCATCGGAATTTCTCAAGGAGGGAGGAAAACAGTAAGATGCAGGGTGAAAATAAAGGGGAGGTCAATTAAGAGCAACCATGAGTGAATACGGAGAGGAAAGGGCGTAATAAATAGGGGCGACATTATTATTATTATTGGAGAGCGCTAAAACCCGTAGGGATTATACAGCTAAGATAATTCCCTTGACCAAGACTCCTTAACTGCATCAAGGCACATTCCTTTTAGGATCGTTTATCATGTTTGAAAAAATGGGGAAGCTCAAAATAAACTAAATAAAAAACTACCGACCCTTATTTTATTTTATTCATCGGAAGCACTAAACTCATAAGAGTCGTATAGAGTTTTGGCAATGGACGACAGTCGGAGTCGATCTAAAGAAAGGGATAATACACAAAATAAGTCGCACATAAGAAAGAGAAACTTACGCCGACGTTTCGGTCCGACTTAGACCATTTACAGTCACACTAACAGAGTTAGGTTAGGTAAGGTTCGTCAGGAAACAGGACAAGTGTCCCTGACGCGGGTCTTAGATGACCCGCTGTTGGAGCTTTAGGTCATCTGACCGAGGCCTTCCGCTGGCTTACCGTTCCACCCCTTTAAAAATTATGGTCATAGTTATAACCATTCAGACATTATTATAATAAAAAGGAGCGCTAAACCTACAAGGATCATACAGCGCAACATTCTGACTACAAAAGAATGAGGGAGCCAGTTAATGGTGTGGGGGACAGGGACGGGACAAGGACGAGAATTAGTGGTAGTGGTATTATTATAATCAAAACTAAGCACTAAACCCACCAGGGTCATACAGCGCTGCGGCAGGTAATGTGGTTCCCTGAAAACGCTTCTTATGTACCCGGTGCACTTCCGAACTGATTATTATAATAAAACAGAAGCGCTAAGCCACAAGGGCTATACAGCGCTGCACTTAAGAACTGAGCTATGCTCAGTGGAATTGCCCGATTAAACAAGATCACTAAATATGCAATAGTTTTTCCAGGTAATTGTAGCTTTGGCGAACGGAAACAATGCCTAGTCAAACCTTCATTTACAACTCACGAACTTCTTGCATTATTACCTGTCACAGGGGAGAGCTAAATGCTTAGGTGCCATACAACGCCGGGGGGGGGGGGATAATCGGAGGCATTTGTTTGATCCAAGGAAGGATAGAGCAGGTTCAATTTCTTGGATCAAGAGCCCCCCTCGTTGGCATGAAGGAACTTCCCTTGAGAGGAAACCTCGGGTAATACTTCCAGCATCAGAGGTCCAGCCAAATGGCAACCCGGTGCCTCACTTGACCTGCCTTCACATGATCAAATTTCCATTGACAGGAGAGGCGCTACCAACGTTTGAGTGAGGCTTCTAGTGGGCTTTTTCGTTCTACCTAAGAGTTTAGTTTCACAAGGAAATTTCATCATTAATATGACAATGGAGAGGGATGTGGGTGGTATTTTGATTAGATAGGTGGAAGACTATTCATTATTACATTCATGGGGAAGCACCAAACCCATAGGGGTCATACAGTGACACGGAATGGAAAGCATTCAGACTCGATTCAAGGAATTGGAACACTGGCCTAATTCCTTACATCAAGATCACCTGACCAAGGAACCTTCTCTTCTCCCATCCCCTTACATATAGGAGTATCGTCGCTATATTTTTTTTTTTCCACTTTTAGTCAGGTAAAGCGCTTGTGAAGCACTTAGGTTCGAGCCAAGGTGTGGCTAAATACAATTCCTTGGATCAAGAGCCTCTCAACGGCATTCGGGGATTTCCCTTGAGGTGCTCAACTTTTATGGGTCTTAAAACACGACTGTTAAGGAACTCGCTATCAGGAGTCAGACCTGCGGCGATACAGGGATGGTGGTTCAATCTTTCCCCATTATTATTATTATAATCAAAAAGAAGCGCTAAGCCACAAGGAAATCTTTCCCCAGCTCATTTGACTTTCCACTGATATAACATTTGTGGCGCGGGAACACTAACCCTTTAAGGATTATGCATTATGGTTAAGCGCTAACTCGTAAGGTCAGGCTATGCCAAAGGGGCTGAAGCCCAGAAAAAAAAAATGCTGCTTCAAGCCTAGTCCCTTAGGTGCTCTTCCAACCAGACTGCCACACAAACTGTTCCTATATAAAACATCTGGAACGGCATCCGGACAATATATATTATCGTGAAGTGCCAAACTCGTAGGGGCCACACAATGCCTGGAGAATGGAGGGAATTAGCCAAGACTTTCACCCTTCTCTCTCCGAACTTTTAACCTGTTTAGATTGAACAGATAAATTACTTAATTTGAAAGGCGCTGTAGAAGCTTAACTACCCCCCCCCCCTTCCAATAAACACCAAGGATAATTACAACGACTCTAAAATAAGAGCATTCCGGTTCGATCCAAGGAAGATCAGGTCAAGTTCGTTGGATCAAGCTCCTCACTATGGTAAAGGAATTGCTCTTCATGGTAAATTTCCACACTGAAGAGGTTCCACGCTTTCAATTTAATTACGACTAAAGTCTTCAAAATTGTTACAATCAAAATTGAGCTCCAAGCCCACAAAGGTCATGCAGGGCTGTAGGGGCCGGATGTGCTAATGAAATTGCGTAGACCAAAGACCAGTGAGGGTTAGGAGTATGCAGTCAGTAAGGGTAAGAGTAACTAAGGAAAAAATATAAAATTGGTGTAAATTATTATAATCAAGGGGAAGCACTAAACCCGTAGGATTATACAGCGCCTGGAGGATGTGGAAGGCATTCAGGCTTAATTCGGGGAACTGGAGCACAGATCCAATTCCCTAAATCAAGAGCCCCTCACCAACATCAAGGAACCTTCCCTGAGGGGATTTGGTGTAAAAAAGCAGTCGCTGATAAGTTGCTTTAAAGAGTCTAGCAACTACCATTATATTAACACTTAGAAGCACTAAAACTTGCGTTGGGAAGCCACGCAACACCCGATTATTATCATTATAATCAAGGGGGAAACGCTAAACCCGGAGGATTATACAGCGCCTGGGGGGGGGGAATGTGGAAGGCATTCAGGCTTAATTCGGGGAACTGGAGCACAGATCCAATTCCCTAAATCAAGAGCCCCTCACCAACAGAAAAGGAACCTTCCTTGAGGGGATGCAACACCCGAGAATGGAAAAAAATCATTGAAAGTTCAGTCCTAGGGAAGCACAGTCAAATTCCATGCCTTGAGCACTTAACCACATGTGGGGGGGGGGGGGGGGGTAGCGAATCTGAGTGATACCTAGCCAGAGGACAGACTTGCATTAATGCTCGTGCAAAGAAATTGTATTTGTATATTATAAACCTAAACTATTACTTTCAAGTAATACAAATCAGACTTAATGGCCCAGGGATTACCAAAAATGAGATGCTAAACCCAAGAGGGTGATACAGCATGGCCCAGGGATAAAAAAAAAAAAAAAAAAAAAAAAAAAGCCTCTTCCTCTGCTTTACCAGAAGCGGGGAAACTTTCCTCGGGTGTTTTACCATGTGTAAGAAGCGGTGGACCTGAATTTGCTGTAGTTGATTAAATTGCTGCTAGCCTAACTTGTCGTACCAGTTTAATTAGACATTTGTCTATTTTTTTTTTTCTTTTACCAGAAATCTTAAATGAAATCAAGTTATGCAAGCTGGAAATTAATCTTAAAATAATCACAATTAATACGCTAAATCCAAGCATACAGCGTGGGTAACCATAAAAAAAGTGTATATTTTGTTTTGATTATCACCTTTAGAGTTGAGGTAAAGTTTATTCATTGGAAAATTTATCACAGGATAGCCAACATTGCACATGTGGGGGCAAGGATGGACAGTATTCAGGATAATTCAGGGTGACGGGAAGATCAATTCCTCTATTGCAAGAGCCCTCTTTAGCATCAAGGATCCTCCCTAGACGGGGTTAAAATCATTGTCATTCCATTGTGCAACTAAACCCATTGGGGCCCATACTATTCGATTGAATGGGCAAAAGTCATTCCTTAGAGAGCCTCTTCAGAATGACTTATTTATACTAACTGTTACAAAACCAGCACAGGCTTAAGAAAAAAAAAAGCCTTTAATACAGGAATACCTAAAACAATGGGCCTAAATTTGTTTTTAGAGGGTGAATACTGTATAGGCAACTGTAAGACATGGTGTTCCAGCCTAGTCAAGGAAGTGAGTATTTGTCAAGGAATATCAATTTTCTTACATCAGGAACCCCTCAGGTTTAAAGGACACCATCGAGGGGGCATAGTTAATAGTATGGCATTTTCTAAAATTTACTTGCCATTTCATAGCCACAGCACTTCTGAAATTTATGAATAAATTAAATTCAAGTCTAGGATCACGTCATTCATAAAAGATGCACCTCCCTGCTGAGGTTGCAAATACAATTAAAATACAAAACATTAAGTATCACCTCTTGGCCTTTATTTCACACAATTACAAAATGGGAGAAAGTAAATTACACTAAGGAACTTCCATTTATTTTGCTCTAGTACATTATAAAAAAATTAAAGATATTGGGGGGAAAAAAATACAGTACCTACAACTTAAAGGAACAGGCAGAAGTTATAAATTATAACATTAAGCCGAGAGAGTATTTGTCTTAATTTGAACATTTACTGGCCGCCACGGAGCCGAAGAACCAAGTGCAACGTAGACTCCTTCTGAATGTTGTAGTCAGAAAGTGTGCGGCCATCTTCAAGCTGCTTACCAGCAAAGATCAACCTCTGCTGATCAGGGGGAATCCCTTCCTTATCCTGAATCTTTGCTTTTACATTCTCAATGGTATCTGAAGGCTCTACCTCCAATGTGATAGTCTTTCCAGTAAGGGTCTTTACGAATATTTGCATGCCACCACGGAGCCGAAGAACCAAGTGCAACGTAGACTCCTTCTGAATGTTGTAGTCAGAAAGTGTACGGCCATCTTCAAGCTGCTTACCAGCAAAGATCAACCTCTGCTGATCAGGTGGAATCCCTTCCTTATCCTGAATCTTTGCTTTTACATTCTCAATGCTATCTGAAGGTTCCACTTCCAATGTTATGGTTTTTCCAGTAAGGGTTTTCACAAATATCTGCATGCCACCACGGAGCCGAAGAACCAAGTGCAACGTAGACTCCTTCTGAATGTTGTAGTCAGAAAGTGTACGGCCATCTTCAAGCTGCTTACCAGCAAAGATCAACCTCTGCTGATCAGGGGGAATCCCTTCCTTATCCTGAATCTTTGCTTTTACATTCTCAATGGTATCTGAAGGCTCTACCTCCAATGTGATAGTCTTTCCAGTAAGGGTCTTTACGAATATTTGCATGCCACCACGGAGCCGAAGAACCAAGTGCAACGTAGACTCCTTCTGAATGTTGTAGTCAGAAAGTGTACGGCCATCTTCAAGCTGCTTACCAGCAAAGATCAACCTCTGCTGATCAGGTGGAATCCCTTCCTTATCCTGAATCTTTGCTTTTACATTCTCAATGCTATCTGAAGGTTCCACTTCCAATGTTATGGTTTTTCCAGTAAGGGTTTTCACAAATATCTGCATGCCACCACGGAGCCGAAGAACCAAGTGCAACGTAGACTCCTTCTGAATGTTGTAGTCAGAAAGTGTACGGCCATCTTCAAGCTGCTTACCAGCAAAGATCAACCTCTGCTGATCAGGGGGAATCCCTTCCTTATCCTGAATCTTTGCTTTCACATTCTCTATGGTATCTGAAGGTTCCACCTCAAGCGTGATGGTCTTTCCAGTCAAGGTCTTCACGAAGATCTGCATTGTGTACCTGCAAAAAAAAAAAAAAAAAAGTTTAGTGATAGTACTAATTTCAAGTCCACTACGGTTTAAATTTCAAACTGCAAAGCAATCCATTAGTAAAATTCTGAAGTAAATTTAAAAGTTCACCAAACCAACTTTTGCCTGTCAATACAGGGAATAGCAAATCTTATTTCATAGGTAGCAATAATTTCAACTAAAATTTGCATTTATAAACTAATATGCCTAGTTTCCTTTAAGCCTTCATAATTTTTAAGGGATTAAAATAATTCTATAAGAGTTCATGCTCTACAAACAAGAACACGAGTGCTTCCCTTAGTGCAAGGCTGACTTAGAGAAGAGCATCTTATTGTCCATGTTTAGCACCATTGTATATGTATGTTGGCATGTACATTATACATGCAAGTTACATATCTGAAATACATTCACACATGTATAACTATTTATTCACTAAGACGTAGAATTAGGGGGGATATGATTGAGGTTTATAAGTGGAAGACAGGAATAAATAAAGGGGATGTAAATAGTGTGCTGAAAATATCTAGCCTAGACAGGACTCGCAGCAATGGTTTTAAGTTGGAAAAATTCAGATTCAGGAGGGATATAGGAAAGTACTGGTTTGGTAATAGAGTTGTGGATGAGTGGAACAAACTCCCAAGTACCGTTATAGAGGCCAGAACGTTGTGTAGCTTTAAAAATAGGTTGGATAAATACATGAGTAGATGTGGGTGGGTGTGAGTTAGACCTGATAGCTTGTGCTAACAGGTCGGTTGCCGTGTTCCTCCCTTAAGTCAATGTGACCTGACTGACTAGGTTGGGTGCATTGGCTTAAGCCGGTAGGGACTTGGACCTGCCTCGCATGGGCCAGTAGGCCTTCTGCAGTGTTCCTTCGTTCTTATGTTCTTATGTTCTTATCCACATGTATGCACTATAGATTTTTAAGTTTTTCATACTCGTATTTTCTACAATGTGCAGCATATAGTATCAAAATGTAGATACTACATTTATGAATATGTACTTCACAAACCAAATTTACAACTATTAAGGCAAGCATTATTTTGCCAACTAATTTTATTTACCATTTAAATAGCTTAAATGTTATATACTACAAATGACAATCTATAAGGTTTCGTGGACCCAAGGCTTGGGTTATCCTAGGTAATTTAAACATTACTGTGCATAATTATGCACCTGTACCTAAATGAACTTCCTAAATCTTTGGTATATAATAAATATGATTTAAATGCACAGCAGTCTTAACATTTGTGGATTAACCACACAAAGTATAATTATGGGGGGAAGAAGCAGGGAGTGATAAAGGCATGGGTACACCAATCACTAGTGTCCTATAGCTTACAATAGTGGAGCACAGCAAAACGTACTGGTTCATGTAGGTAGGTCTAACTCAAACCATCCACTCATGCCTGTCAAGACTATTTTCAAAGCTACCTGAAGTTTTCAATGCATCTGCATTATTACCAAACTAGGGCTTACCTATAATCTCACTATGAAAATGAGACCAGACAGCTTTCAATACACTATAAAGGTTGGGACAATTTTTGCCACAGATTATAGGGAGAGGTAACGAATTACCCATGTGCGGGGGGGGGGGGGTGGTAACCATCTGTGCAACACCAGACTGAATATGGTTGCCAATCGTATTGGTCAGTTGTAAAAGTTGTTCAGGCAGCATTATTGAAACGTTTTCAAAACCCAGGACGACAGGATAGCACATTGGGTTCTAGATGGTGTAAAGTACTCAACTTTAATAGCAAGGAGGGGAAAAAAAAAATGCTCATGAACCCATTATAAGTGGCATGCCACAGTTTTCAGTGCTAACATTCACATTACAGAAGGAACCAATGTACTTCAAGTTTATCTCCTTTATCAGAAACTTTCTGCAAACAAGACAAGGCAATGAATTTGTGCCCTCTTTACAAGAGGGCAAACAGGAAGAGGGGCAAATTCAAGACCAGAATAAGGGGAGGGGGGGTGTCATAGCTTATGAAATCACCAGTAAGATTTGCCAGTGGATTAGACTGAACAGTTTATGTGTAAAAAAAAAAAATCGTTTGGCAAGTTATGAACGAGACACCAATCATTAAGAGCTTTGGGTACCTTCAGGAACAGATTTGACAGGTAAAAGACTGGATGGGTGCAGGTTTGATCTGCCTAAATCTTAATTTTTCTTTACAAGAAAAAATCATTAAACAGGTCTTGAAGAGGGACCTTCCCCTACTGGGCTGCCTGTTTTACTAATTTAATGGATAAACTTTAAAATTCCTTCAGATGGACCTTTGCATTGGTAGGTATATAGTACATGGGTTAAGAATGCAATAATCCAACCTAACACTTCCCTTTAATACAGCACAGGACATACAATTTCCCCGACTGGCAAGTTTGCTGTTCCTGCAAGATTTTTCAGGGTCAAGTAAACTGTTGCTGCACACTCAAGTCCTTTAACAGATACTATACAAGCTAGTTTTAATTTTGATTTCTACGTCAGCTTTAGCCACAGGAAAACAGGACGCGATAAATTATAGTAGGTAATTACGATAGCTAGAAATCTAATCTGAATTATTAACGCACATCTTTAGGAATAATGGAAAACTAGTCATGACCATGGAAAAGCATTAACCTGTAAGGGTCAAACCATCACCTGGGCAATGATGGGTGACGATTTGATCCGACAATTTTATTCAATGCCTTGACCCAATAGCTATATCTAAGAATTCCCCCCTTTTATATTCTGGGAGCTTTAAACCTGTAGGATTTACAGCGCTGAGGCTTTAGGCAATAGAGTTCGATCCTAAGAAATTCCATTGCTCTACTAAAACCTCCCTCTATCCAATTATAATAAAAAAAAAGCGCTAAACCACAAGGGCTATACAGAGCTGTCCCTCTATACAAGAGATTTCTACAATTCTACCATCACTAGTTCCTGACTAATCCATACGTAAAAGTACTTTAACACCCCCGTAAGAAATAAGCCGAGGCAAGATTTCGTTCGGATTTTTAACCCTGGTGGTTAGCCACCCAGGATAACCCAAGAAAGTCAGTGCGTCATCGAGGACTAACTTATTTCCATTGGGGTCCTCAATCTCGTCCCCCAGGATGCGACCCACACCAGTCGACTAACAACCAGGTACCTATTTACTGATAGGTGAACAGGACAATTGGTGTAAGTGTCGAAATGTTTCCACCCGCCGGGAATCGAACCCGGGCCCTCCGTGTGTGAGCGGGAGCTTCAGCCACCAGGCCGCCCCTCTACGGGAGTACTTAGAAAAAAAAAAAATAGTTGACCTGGGATAAATCGCCTCTCACAAGGCCTTTAATTTAAAAGAAATCTGTATCTTAGGCCCGTTTTAAACATACGTCTGAATAAATATTTTAGCCTTTCAAAGATACGGAGAATGTTTAAATTTTCAACGTATAACCGCCATTTTTTTTCTTCAATATATAACCACCCTTTATTTTCCTTCACTTCATCACTGGTGCCAGTAACTTGCTAAATAAAGGCGCACTAAATCAATGCAAGGTCTGCATCTATACAAGAAAACCACAAATAACATACCACTTGTAAAGTTGTAAGCAAACTGCCACTTGAACACTCTCGCACGTCTTCCCTCAGTGTGTGTGCTGTACTAACCAGCCACAGCGCCCTCTGCCATATATATACGATAAGTCACGTGACTCGCATCTGCACATGCGCACACCTCTCCATTCCCTTCTATCTTCACCTTTCACACATTTCATTTCCCTATTCTACCTTTACCTTATCTCTTCAAACCCCAGTTCTTAAACCACGCTATTCTATGTAACCCAGAGATTCTTTTGACATAAATTCTGGAACATATAGATGTTTAATATAGCAAAAACAGGCATTGTAAGGATTGCGGCAGAGATAGGAAGGACGGTGAAGGTTCAGGAGTCATCATGGCTGCTGGCGTTCTTTCCAGAAATTATTTCGTCACGTCTGTTACATAAGAACATAAGAAAGAAGGAACACTGCAGCAGGCCTACTGGCCCATGCGAGGCAGGTCCAAGTCTCCTACCGGCTTAAGCCAATGCCCTAACCTAGTCAGGGCAGGTCACATTCACTTAAGGAAGGAACACACCCAAATGACCTAGTAGCACAAACTAGTCAGGTCCAACCCCACACCCACCCACACCCCCTCATGTATTTATCTAACCTATTTTTAAAACTACACAACGTTTTAGCCTCAATAACTGTACTTTGGGGGTTTGTTCCACCATCCACAACTCTATTACCAAACCATGCTTTCCTATATCCTTCCGAATCTGAATTTTTTTCCCAAATTAAAACCATTGCTAAGAGTCCCTGTCTAGGCTAGATATTTTCAGCACGTTATTTACATCCCCTTTATTTATTCTTTTCTTCCATTTATACACCTCAATCATATCCCCCCCAATTCCCACGGCCTTTCTAGAGAGTGCAGATTCAGGACCTCAGTCTATCCTCATAGGGAAGATTTCTGATACATGGGATCAACTTTGTCATCCTCCTTTGTAGTTTTTCCAGAGCATTTATATCCATTCCGTAATATGGTGACCAGAACGTGCAGCATAATCTAAATGAGGCCTAACCAAGGATATATAGATTGTTAAATTAGACACATGTGCAACTCTTGGGTATCTTTATTGAGGAAACGTTCGCAACACAGTGGCTTCATCAGTCCATACGAAGGATAACTTGAAGAACAGTGAGAATGAGATAATCAGTCCCTCAACCTTGATGGACTGATGAAGCCACTGTGTGGCGAAACGTTTCCTCAATAGATACCCAAGAGTTGCACATGTGTCTAATTTAACAACGTGTCGGTTCTTTGAACCATTCATCTACGATATATAGAGTTGAAAAACAACCTGAGGACTCCTATTATTTATGCTTCTTGATATCAAGCCAAGGATTCTGTTAGCTTTATTGTGAACACTGATGCACTGTTGTCTTGGTTTCAGATTACTGCTAACCAGAACTCTTAAATCTTTTTCGCAATCCGTTATCTTTTATGTTAAAAAAATGTATATAAATTGGTGACTGTAAATATCAGGAGGTAGCAAAGTTTCGGCGAAAAATATGCTGGGAAACAAAGAGGTTTGGTTGTATTTTGTTGTTGTTGTTGTTGGTTGTGTTGTTGTTACATCTCTTGTTATTGTTGCTGGTTGTGTTGTTGTTATTGTTACTGATTGTGTTGTTATTGTTGCTGGTTGTGTTGTTATTGTTGCTGGTTGTGTTGTTGTTGCTGGTTGTGTTGTTGTTATTGTTACTGATTGTGTTGTTATTGTTGCTGGTTGTGTTGTTGTTGCTGGTTGTGTTGTTAGTGTTGCTGGTTGTGTTGTTGTTGTTGCTGGTTGTGTTGTTGTTGTTGCTGGTTGTGTTGTTGTTATTGTTGCTGGTTGTGTTGTTGTTGCTGGTTGTGTTGTTGTTGCTGGTTGTGTTGTTGTTGTTGGTTGTGTTGTTATTGTTGCTGGTTGTGTTGTTGTTCTTGCTGGTTGTGTTGTTGTTATTGTTGTTGCTGGTTGTGTTGTTGTTATTGCTGTTGCTGGTTGTGTTGTTACATCTGTTATTATTGCTGGTTGTGTTGTTGTTATTGCTGTTGGTTGTCTTGTTGCAGTTGTTGCTGGTTGTGTTGTTATTGGTGCTGGTTGTGTTGTTGTTATTGCTGTTGGTTGTCTTGTTGCAGTTGTTGCTGGTTGTGTTGTTATTGGTGCTGGTTGTGTTGTTGTTGCTGGCTGTGTTGTTGTTGTTATTGTTGCTGGTTGTGTTGTTGTTGCTGGTTGTGTTGTTGTTGGTATTGTTGCTGGTTGTGTTGTTGGTTGTTATTGTTGCTGGTTGTGTTGTTGTTGGTACCGTTGCTAGTTTTGCTGTTGGTTGTGTTGTTGTTGTTATTGTTGCTGGTTGTGTTGTTGGTTGTGTTGGTATTGTTGTTGGTTGTGTTGTTGGTTGTTATTGTTGCTGGTTGTGTTGTTGTTATTGTTGCTGGTTGTATTGTTGTTGTGGTGGTGGTGGTGGTGGTATACCTGGAGAGGGTTTCGGGGGTCAACGCCCCCGCGTCCTGGTCTGTGACCAGGCTTCATGATGGATCAGGGCCTGATCAACCAGGCTGTTACTATTGGCCGCACGCAACCCGACGTACGGACCACAGCCTAGCTGGTCAGGTTATACAGTAGTTGTTGTTGTTGTTCTTGTTCTTGTTGTTGTGGTGGTGTAGTTGGTGTTGAAAATACAGGAAATAAAAAAATAGCACCAAGTAACCACCTTAGATAACAGGAAAATGTTACAGCCTAGGAGACCTGGTCTGAGACCTGGTCTGAGACCTAGTCTGAGACCTGGTCTGAGACCTGGCCGTGGAGAAGATAATTTCCAAAAAAACACAAACCGAGTCACTAACTTAGACAAGTGGTGCTCAGAATGCATGGATTTTTCTACCGCATTCCGGTACAGTATGTCGAGAACCCGTAGCTCAGTGGTTGGTTATAGATATAACATTTATCAGGAAACAGGACAAGTGTTTCCTGAGGCGGGTCTTAGTCATATGATGACCCACAGCTGGAGCTTTTGGTCATCTGACCAAGGCTTTCCACTGGCTTACCGGTCTACCTCTTTAAAATTCATGGCTATGATTATAACCATTAAGTATTAGTATTTGGTCGTGCGAGTCACTAGGGCTAGGGTAAAAACGCCCTATTATCCTCCTTACACTTCAGCTCATTTCAAACCCAGCCCTGTCCAAGGAATATGTATACAGTCAGCTAATACTAGGTACCTATTTACTGCCTAGTGACCAGGGGGAACTGGTGATAGGGAAACATGATCAACGTTTCCACCTGTGCGGGATCGATCCCCCGGTCCTTCAGCTTGTGAGGCCGAGGGCGCTACATTTGAGACCCAAGTCAACTACTTACAAAACCCTACGGGAACTGACCACTTTTGCAGAAGAAATAAGTAATATAGTAATAATAATTTGTTAAACCTTGCTGCCCAGAGTTTACTTAGCACAAAAAAAATGTTTCTAGGCATTGCTCAAACTAAAAACTGAAATCAATGAATTATTGAAAATATAATAATAATAATAATTATAATAATAATAATATTTATTATTATTATTATTATTATTATTATTATTATTACTATTATTATTATTATTATTATTATATTATTATTTATTAGTATTATTGTTGTTGTTTGTTGTTGTTGTTGTTATAATTATTAGTATTATTATTATATATACCATTTTTTTATTAACGGCATGTACATTTATTTTTTCTAATTTTCTGAATGTACTGTCTCATAAAAATACACTTGGCAACACCGCAATATGATGTTCAATGAGGACAAATTCCAAATACATCCGTTATGGAAAACTGGAGGAGATAATAACTAGAACAGGGTTATACTACTGACTCCGGCCATACAATAGAGCGGAAGAAAAATAATGTAAGGGGACCTGGGAGTAGTAATGTCTGGGATCTCACTTTCAAGGATCACAAACAGTGCCCGATCGCACGTGCAAAAGAATGAATAGGATGGATAATGAGAACTTTCAAACGAGAGATGCCAGGCCCATGATGTTCCTTTTCAAATCACTTGTTTCTTAGGTGGAATACTGCATGTCATTAACATCTCCATACAAAGGCAGGTGATATCGCAGATCTAGAGAGTGTACAGAGATCCTTTTACTGCACGTATAAGTTCTGTCAAGCTCCTTAACTATGGGTTCGCTTTGAAAAGCACTTGACTTGTACTCGTTGGAACGCAGGAGGGAAGAGATATATCATAATCTACACTTGGAAAAATCTTGGAAGGAAATGGTCCAAATCTGCACACAGAAATCACTTCCCTACGAAGTAAAAGACTGGGCAGGCGATTTGCAAATGCAGCCAATAAAAGTAGGGGCGCCATGGTACACTAAGAAAAAACACAAAGTGTCCGGGGCCAAAACTGTTCAACAGCCTCCCATCAAGCATTAGGGGAATTGCCAATAAACCCCTGGCTGCCTTCAAGAGAGAGCTGAGACAGATACCTAAAGTTAGTGGCCGGATAAGCCGGGTGTGGCTCGTACGTCGGGACTGGCGTAAGTTGCGGCCAGCAGTAACAGCCTGGTTGATCAGGCCCTGAAATCCTTCGGGGAGGCCAGGTCGTGGACGGGCCGCCGCGGTGGGGTTGATCCGGAATAACCTCAGGTAACTCCAGGTAACCGCTGTTAAGGAGCAGAGGTCACTTTTGGGCTCGTGGCATAGCATCTGTGATCAATTACGCACTCTAGCAGTAAACAAGACGCTCGCCCCTTCTGAGAGGGCTTGGCCCCTCAGGGCTGAAAGGGGCTGAAGGGGCTGAAAGGGCTGAAGGGGGCTGATACCCCCCTCCTGGAGAAAATTTCTCCACAGCATGTACATTTATTTTTTTCTAATTTTCTTATGGAACTTTCGTGATCATAACCTTTAGTTCATAACTAACTTGTAGGATCTCAGTCTTATAATTTAGTATACTTGTAGGACAATATCTAGAAAAATAGAAACTACAGGACTAAAGGATGGACGTCCGGAGCCAGACTAAGATGTCCACATCTATCCTGTTTATCTAGCTTTTACATCCGCAAGATGTTAAGAACGTAAGAAAGGAGGAGCACTGTTATCATGGCTTTCTCTCTCTCTCTTCTCTCTCTCTCTCTCTCTCTCTCTCTCTCTCTATCTATCTATCTATCTATCTCTCATGGTCATACATGACACTTACTCTTGGGTCATCAAGTTACGGGTTGTCTCTCACAGTATCCTGAACAAGATCTCATGTGACCATGGCATGTTGTTGACCTCTGGATTATATTATTATTTTATAGTAGTAGTAGTGTAGTAGTAGTGTAGTAGTAGTAGTAGTGTAGTAAGCAGTAGTAGTAGTAGTAGTAGTATTGGGAAGGGCTAAACCGTAAGAGTCATACACAGCCAGAAGTGATCTTTATCAATTGATAAAGTCCCTGGCGAACGAAACGTCTTCTCAATGAAATGCCATAAACTGTATATTATGTCTTATTCACACACCTATCGGTTTAAAATATCATTGATATGCAATCGGATTTAATATAAGGGAGGATATCTCCAATTCAGCGAATCAAGTCCTTTCGCCGGTGTTACGACACTTCCCCTGAGACATTGGTGGTCATAATTATAACCTTAAGCCAGTGGAAGGCCTCGGTCAGATGACCAAAACCTCCAGCTGCGGGTCATCATGTGACTTGGACCCACGTCAGGAAACACTTGTCCTGTTCCCTGAAAAATCTTACCTAACCTAACGTAACTTTCCTTGAAGCGAGATTAACATATATTATTCTATCTAATTCTATCTACCTTAGTATATCTGAGCTATAAGTCTGAAACGGGACAAAATTCCTTATGACAAAAGCACCGGATAAAAGCGAAAGTGAAAGTAAGACAAAAGTCCCTTATCCTAGATTACATGTCCTCGAAGAGGCTGCTTGATTTTTTCCTTCCTCCTCTAGAGTTTTCACTTATAACTTGAGAACGTCCCATCTGATCGGCTTGACATTATCAGTGACTTGCAGTGACACAAGTCAGAAATAATTTCAACCAGTCGAGCATTCCGAGTTTAGTGAATTGCTCATTACTCTATAATTTGTTCATGATTGTAGCCATGTATAAACGTAAGTAACCATTCTTATGATTCGTCTCTCGACCTGCGGGGAGAGAGGACGCTTCTACTGGTTCTCTTGCACGCCACCTGGTGAGGAAAAACATAGTATTAGCACCCAAGATGGCGGAGCGACTGTACCGACGCATAAATACAGTCTGCATTCAGCTGGTTAGAGGATCTTTAAGCAACGACACGATGAACGTTCTTCCTGCCAAGCATTATCATGGGACTGTTATGGCATCCCAATTTGAAGGCTGTATGGTGTGGCATTGAATGGAATGTCAAGGGTCTTCGTGAAGTTTCATGAGGGCTGACTTCTTTCTAATGCGTTAGATGAATTTCAAGAACGACGGCATGAGCATCAATTCGGCAGGTGGAAGTTGCTGCATGATGTGTATAAAAAAAGGTTTTTTTAATTTTTACTTGGGTGAAGGTAAGGAATTTACCTTTTGAGGCAACAGCATACAGCTTACAAGAAGTATTCAGTGGTTATTGAATGTACACTCGTCGAGCATGGGAATGTTGGAGGACGGCCTTATGGAGGGGATGCCGGGAAGGATCCTGCACACTGAAAATGACCTGAGCGAGACCGCATACCATCATATGTTACATTGCGTAAACCATAGAACACTGGGTTTTAGTAACACTATGCGGGGCAGAGGAAGACGTGCCGTTTATGTGACTTTATGAGAACATGGTGGCACAATGCCCAGGAGAAAGGAGCCAAGGCGTCAGGAGACAGATCTGTGGATACGCCATTAGAAGCCACGGGATGTTATGACGGGTGGAAGTGAAAGCCGGGGTACAGCCTATGGAAGTGAGGAGGTCGGACAGGGCGAGGTGGTTTTGGAGGACGTGTGTTACACTACCAGTGGAAAACGGGGGGGGGGGGAATATCGCGTCAGACAGGCCGTTAGATAATGCAGATAGTCAGCTCGGGACGGGATTTTGGAGGACTGTGCTGAGGATTTTTGGAAAGGTCGGAGATGGTTGTGGAAAGTGATGTGAGGTCAGGTGATGACAAGTGATGGATGAACAGAAGCAGGGGAAGGAAGACTTGAGTGAGGTTCGAAAGGAGAGCAATGTGGTGGTGGAGGTCCATCAAGAAGATGTGGTTTTTGCAGAAGAAATGTAGTTGAGGGTAGCTCCTGCAAGAGATTCAGCGGTGGGCATCAGGACATGGACAGAGGTCCTCTACACCTGCGCAGAGGGCCTGGGGAAAGAAGATTGTGGCAGCTGTGGTTGCAAAGGCAAGTAGGGAGGCGGGGGGGGGGGCAATGGGTAGCTAGGTGGGGAAGGGTCAGGGAAGGGGTTGGGAGGCAGGAAGAGGATTGATAGAGAAGAACCGAGACCTATGAAAGGGGACCAAGTAAGCTCAGCGGCACAGGGGTAAGCCTGCCTTTCTTGTAAAATTCAGGTGTGTAACTTTCAATGTAAAACGTGTCTTAAAAACGAGGTCATAGAGGGGTATGGTTAGAGTGGGTTTTGAGCGAGATTTAGTATTGATGTCTGTTTCTTGCAGGAACATAACCATAGGTTAGGATACCGTGTGAGTTGTTGTTGGAAAGGGTTCTTAGGTTGTTTACATGTGATGCTTTGAGGTTGAAAGGAGGTGTGGCTGTGGCGGTAATGGGAGTCAGTCCTTTGCGTATCCTGGTGTTGGGAGGAGGGGGGGGGTGGGTGGGTTGTCTGGGTGGATGGGTTTTGGTGGGGCCGGAGGGTTTAGTTTTTGTAGGTGTGTACATGCCAGCAAACTAGTATAACACTTGAGTGAAGGTGGATTTTTGTACGCGAGGTTCTGGTATATCACTTGAGAGGTTTACCTGCTTTTACGGTGATTGGTGGGGATTGGAATTGTGTCATGGAAGGGTGATGTGGTTCCGAGGGGGGCGGGTTGTGTTTTGGGGGTTTTCTGCGGGATGTTTTTGCGTGATGTTGGAGCAGTAGATGTGCCTGTGACCGGTGAGTAGGGGATATGGAGTGAGCAGCACACTTTATGGTAGGGGATATAGGAGGCACGGGTAAGATAGGGATTTAATGTTAGGCAGGGCATAGGTGTGGTGAGGGTGGGGACTATCGATGTGGGTTTTTCTGATCATCGTGTGTTATAGCAGTTTGAGGGTAGATGGCATTGTGAGGGTTTATGCAGGATATTTGGATATTAAATGTGAGGTACTTATGGAAGAGGGTGACCCTACGGGGTTTGAAGATTGGTGGAAATCCTTGTGGGAGACTAGGAATATGGAAATGGTTTTGCTGGATTAGTGGGAAATGAGGGCTAAAGTTGAAATTGGGAAAAGTTTTTAAAGTTACGGGGTAAGGAGAATGGCTAGGTGGAGTATGGCTACAAAATTATCTTCAGAGGTCACGGTTAAATGACTGTTTATGCAGTGGAACGTGTGGGGCGGAGTGAGGAAGGATATGGAACGTTAGCGAAAATAGGTTGGCGGAAATGCACAATGAAAAATTTGAGGCAATTCGAGTTAGGGCAGGGTTGGGAGGATGTCTAAGGGGAGATTGGCCATCGGGTTTTGTTTAGGAGTTTAAGGAACGGGCAGGCGAAGACCTCTTGGCGGATATTGTGGCGGCAGGTACAGGGGGGGGTGCTTGGAGGAGGGTCAAGGCCTAACACAACGGTAAATATTAGTTTGTATGCAGATTTTTTGGTTTAGGGAGAAGTGGAGGAGGGTTGGCGGGGAGTGGGTGAGGGAAGGTTTGGGGTTGAAGGGTTTAATAGAGTATTAAGTGAGCAGGACAGTGACAGAATCGAGGGTAGTATTAATGTAGAGGAGGTGGAGGAGGCAGTTTTTGGGTTTGTGCCAGGGTAAAACCCAGGCATAGACGGAATACCAAACGATTTTTTAGGTTCATTGGGGAGGTGTACGGCATAGTCTGGTGGGGGTTTTGAATTGTATGTTATGTAGGGGGTGGATGGGGAAATCACAAAATAACGGGTGTCACGGTTTAGTGGCCCAAAATGATGGAATGCAGAGTTTGAATGATTACCCGTGCGATTAAATAAAACGGGGTTAATGTGCTCGGATTAACTAAATTTTTGCTAAGGTTTGGGCCACAGAATGAGGAAAGTGTTTGGGTTTAGTGTTACTTAGGGGACAGTTGGGAATCCAGGAAGAAGGATGAGGGATGGACATGTTTGATTAGGGATTTTCTAGAGGAGATGTACGGGGAGGTGGGAATACTAGGTTTAGTGGGTGAATGCTTATGATTGCGTGGGACAGTGTTTCTTAGGGGTTTGCTTAGAGAGGTTGGGGTTTCAGGAGGGGGTAGTGAGGTGGGTGAACACCCTGTATGATGGGGCAGGAGGTTGAGGGTACAGGTTAATGGGAGGTTGTGGTGAAAGTGTACCAATGGAGAGTGGTTTGAGGACAGGGCTGTCCGATGTCACAGCTGCTCTTTGCGTGTGTGCAGAATACCTTTTTAGGAGTCTGTGAGAGGGTAATGAAACAGTCAGGAGTGGAGGGGGGGGTGCAAACTGCAAGGGGGCATCGTTGGGTATGTGGATGATATACTGTTTTGCTAAGGGGTAAGGAGGAGTTAAGGGGGAGGGTAGAGTGATTCAGTGTTTGGTATGAATACCGGAAATGAGAGTTAATACGGTGAAATAAATGGTTACTAGAGGTCGGTAATTGGATAGGGGGGGGGCTTGAGGATAGGGTTGGATGGACAGTGGTTTGACAGATTCAAGGTATTGGGATATGGTATTTTGGCGGAAGTGCTGGCATGCAGAAGGGTAAATTCGGAGTCTGTCACGGGTAAGGTTTTTTTAAGTAACTAGGAGGTTTAAGTGCGAGGGAATTAGCTTTACATCAGAGGGTAGTGTTGGTAATTCATTGTCTATAGCAAGGTATGGGGGGGGGTGGCAGAGGTTTTTCCCTTAGAGGTCGAGATATTGTGGAAATGCAGAGGGGGTGTGAAGGGTTTGGGTGGGGGGATGGGGGAGGGCATGGTTCAAGTAAGGAAGGTAGTTATGACGGATGTTCGGAGAGGGGGTATAGGTTTGATTGCCTTTAGGACTGAGAGTAAATGGCTGTATATATCAAGTGGAGGTTTATGAGGGAAGGGGGTGTGAGGGCGCTAAAGTAGGAAGAGTTATGGGGGAGGCACGTAAATGTGGGGTGGGAAGGAATTGAGGGTTTGTGAAGAATGTTGAGATTTTTAAATTGGGCGTGCAACAGGTGGATAAAATCAAAGTGGAAAAAAGGTTGGTGAGGGTAGTGAAAGGTCAAAAAGGGTTTTTGCAAAGGGGGAGCCGGGGTATCCCCAAAAAAATGATTTTGGGGGGTTTTTTTGGAATTTTTTAGGGAAGCCTTTTTTTGGGTACCCGGTAGAAATAAGAGAATTTGTATATAGGTTTATCATGGGGGATTCTGGCTTCCCAAGGGGAAATGTTACGTAGTATGGGGTTTGTGGAAGAGGCTTTTTGTAATTTTTTGTGGTGGGTGTTGAAACGGGTTTCCCTGTGGGGGGTTTTTTTTTACTTCCTTGGGGGGGGGTGGATCATTGGGGGGGTGGGGGGGTTTTAGACTGTTGGGGGGGGGGCGTTTGGGCCCCTTTTTTTGGGGTTTATATGGGTGTTTAAAGGGGAAATTCCATTTTTGGGGGGTGTTGGGAAAAGGGGTATTTAAAGTATATCTAGTTTGGGTTAAATTTGGGCATTTCATGGGGAATGGGGGGGATTAAAAGGGTTTATATTTAGGATAAAAGCGGTTTGGGGGGCCAGATTCTTTTAAAACGAAGTGTAGGAATAAATTGGTTTTGGGGGTCTTTGGGAAAAAAAATTTTTCCCCGGGAAAGGTTTTAAAAGGAATTTTCACTGTGGGTTTTCCCCCAGGCGGGGGTCCCCGAGGTGGGCAAAAAAGGGGGGTCTTTCCCTTTTGGGGGGAAAGTAAAGGGGGGGGGGGGTTTTTGGTTTAAACTGGAAAATGATGTTGTGTTTTAAGAGGAAGGTAGTGAGAAAATTTTTTTTGGTATGGATGGGAAAATATTTTCACGAGAAGTTTGTTTATAGTGAGTTTTAAGTGTGGTTTTCCCGGGTTAATTTCTAAGCCTGATGGTTATGTTCAC
>NC_069427.1:42991715-43058540 GCF_026875155.1 Cherax quadricarinatus
GCACATAACTTGCTGTAAAATATTGGTCGATTCTAGAATGACCTTTGGTGATTAGTTCAGGAGAAACTGTTACATACCCGACACCATCTGGCGATTTAGAACCATCAGTGTACGCTATAATAGCATGTGACCGAGATCGGGAACGATCAGGAAAGAGTTGCAGTAAGCAATTGAGCTTTTGCACATGGAAGTAGGAAAGAGCAAACATGAATCATCGGAATTTCTCAAGGAGGGAGGAAAACAGTAAGATGCAGGGTGAAAATAAAGGGGAGGTCAATTAAGAGCAACCATGAGTGAATACGGAGAGGAAAGGGCGTAATAAATAGGGGCGACATTATTATTATTATTTGGAGAGCGCTAAACCCGTAGGGATTATACAGCTAAGATAATTCCCTTGACCAAGAGCTCCTTAACTGCATCAAGGCACATTCCTTTTAGGATCGTTTATCATGTTTGAAAAAATGGGGAAGCTCAAAATAAACTAAATAAAAAACTACCGACCCTTATTTTATTTTATTCATCGGAAGCACTAAACTCATAAGAGTCGTATAGAGTTTTGGCAATGGACGACAGTCGGAGTCGATCTAAAGAAAGGGATAATACACAAATAAGTCGCACATAAGAAAGAGAAACTTACGCCGACGTTTCGGTCCGACTTAGACCATTTACAGTCACACTAACAGAGTTAGGTTAGGTAAGGTTCGTCAGGAAACAGGACAAGTGTCTCCTGACGCGGGTCTTAGATGACCCGCTGTTGGAGCTTTAGGTCATCTGACCGAGGCCTTCCGCTGGCTTACCGTTCCACCCCTTTAAAAATTATGGTCATAGTTATAACCATTCAGACATTATTATAATAAAAAAGGAGCGCTAAACCTACAAGGATCATACAGCGCAACATTCTGACTACAAAAGAATGAGGGAGCCAGTATATATAGGTGTGGGGGACAGGGACGGGACAAGGAGAGAATTAGTGGTAGTGGTATTATTATAATCAAAACTAAGCACTAAACCCACCAGGGTCATACAGCGCTGCGGCAGGTAATGTGGTTCCCTGAAAACCGCTTCTTATTGTACCCGGTGCACTTCCGAACTGATTATTATAATAAAACAGAAGCGCTAAGCCACAAGGGCTATACGGCGCTGCACTTAAGAACTGAGCTATGCTCAGTGGAATTGCCCGATTAAACAAGATCACTAAATATGCAATAGTTTTTCCAGGTAATTGTAGCTTTGGGCGAACGGAAACAATGCCTAGTCAAACCTTCATTTACAACTCACGGAACTTCTTGCATTATTACCTGTCACAGGGGAGAGCTAAATGCTTAGGTGCCATACAACGCCGGGGGGGGGGATAATCGGAGGCATTTGTTTGATCCAAGGAAGGATAGAGCAGGTTCAATTTCTTGGATCAAGAGCCCCCCTCGTTGGCATGAAGGAACTTCCCTTGAGAGGAAACCTCGGGTAATACTTCCAGCATCAGAGGTCCAGCCAAATGGCAACCCGGTGCCTCACTTGACCTGCCTTCACATGATCAAATTTCCATTGACAGGAGAGGCGCTACCAACGTTTGAGTGAGGCTTCTAGTGGGCTTTTTCGTTCTACCTAAGAGTTTAGTTTCACAAGGAAATTTCATCATTAATATGACAATGGAGAGGGATGTGGGTGGTATTTTGATTAGATAGGTGGAAGACTATTCATTATTACATTCATGGGGAAGCACCAAACCCATAGGGGTCATACAGTGACACGGAATGGAAAGCATTCAGACTCGATTCAAGGAATTGGAACACTGGCCTAATTCCTTACATCAAGATCACCTGACCAAGGAACCTTCTCTTCTCCCATCCCCTTACATATAGGAGTATCGTCGCTATATTTTTTTTTTTCCACTTTTAGTCAGGTAAAGCGCTTGTGAAGCACTTAGGTTCGAGCCAAGGTGTGGCTAAATACAATTCCTTGGATCAAGAGCCTCTCAACGGCATTCGGGGATTTCCCTTGAGGTGCTCAACTTTTATGGGTCTTAAAACACGACTGTTAAGGAACTCGCTATCAGGAGTCAGACCTGCGGCGATACAGGGATGGTGGTTCAATCTTTCCCCATTATTATTATTATAATCAAAAAGAAGCGCTAAGCCACAAGGAAATCTTTCCCCAGCTCATTTGACTTTCCACTGATATAACATTTGTGGCGCGGGAACACTAACCCTTTAAGGATTATGCATTATGGTTAAGCGCTAACTCGTAAGGGTCAGGCTATGCCAAAGGGGCTGAAGCCCAGAAAAAAAAAATGCTGCTTCAAGCCTAGTCCCTTAGGTGCTCTTCCAACCAGACTGCCACACAAACTGTTCCTATATAAAACATCTGGAACGGCATCCGGACAATATATATTATCGTGAAGTGCCAAACTCGTAGGGGCCACACAATGCCTGGAGAATGGGAGGGAATTAGCCAAGACTTTCACCCTTCTCTCTCCGAACTTTTAACCTGTTTAGATTGAACAGATAAATTACTTAATTTGAAAGGCGCTGTAGAAGCTTAACTACCCCCCCCCCTTCCAATAAACACCAAGGATAATTACAACGACTCGAAAATAAGAGCATTCCGGTTCGATCCAAGGAAGATCAGGTCAAGTTCGTTGGATCAAGCTCCTCACTATGGTAAAGGAATTGCTCTTCATGGTAAATTTCCACACTGAAGAGGTTCCACGCTTTCAATTTAATTACGACTAAAGTTTCAAAATTGTTACAATCAAAATTTGAGCCCCAAAGCCCAAAAAGGTCATGCGGGCTGTAGGGGGCCGGATGTGCTAATGAAATTGCGTAGACCAAAGACCAGTGAGGGTTAGGAGTATGCAGTCAGTAAGGGTAAGGTAACTAAGGAAAAAATATAAAATTGGTGTAAATTATTATAATCAAGGGGAAGCACAAAACCCCGGGTAGGATTATACAGCGCCTGGGGGGGATGTTGGAAGGCATTCAGGCTTAATTCGGGGAACTGGAGCACAGATCCAATTCCCTAAATCAAGAGCCCCCCACCAACATCAAGGAACCCTTCCCCGAGGGGATTTGGTGTAAAAAAGCAGTCGCTGATAAGTTGCTTTAAAGGTCTAGCAACTACCATTATATTAACACTTAGAAGCACTAAAACTTGCGTTGGGAGCCACGCAACACCCGATATTATCATTATAATAAAGGGGGGGAAACGCTAAACCCGGAGGATTATACAGCGCCTGGGGGGGGGGAATGTGGAAGGCATTCAGCTTAATTCGGGGAACTGGAGCACAGATCCAATTCCCTAAATCAAGACCCCCTCACCAACAGAAAAGGAACCTTCCTTGAGGGGATGCAACACCCGAGAATGGAAAAAAATCATTGAAAGTTCAGTCCTGGGAAGCACAGTCAAAATTCCATGCCTTGAGCACTTAACCACATGTGGGGGGGGGGGGGGGGGGTAGCGAATCTGAGTGATACCTAGCCAGAGGACAGACTTGATTAATGCTCGTGCAAAGAAATTGTATTTGTATATTATAAACCTAAACTATTACTTTCAAGAAATTTACAAATCAGACTTAATGGCCCAGGATTACCAAAAATGAGAATGCTAAACCCAAAGAGGGTGTACAGCATGGCCCGGGATAAAAAAAAAAAAAAAAAAAAAAAAAAAGCCTCTTCCTCTGCTTTACCAGAAGCGGGGAAACTTTCCTCGGGTGTTTTACCATGTGTAAGAAGCGGTGGACCTGAATTTGCTGTAGTTGATTAAATTGCTGCTAGCCTAACTTGTCGTACCAGTTTAATTAGACATGTCTTTTTTTTTTTTTTTTTTTTTTTTACCAGAAATCTTAAAATGATGAAATCAAGTTATGCAAGCTGGAAATTAATCTTAAAATAATCACAATTAATACGCTAAATCCAAGCATACAGCGCTGGGTAACCATACAAAAAAGTGAATTCTAGTTTTGATATCACTTGTAAAGTCTGAATAAAGTTTAATCATTGAAATTATAATCACAGGATCGCACATTGCACATGTGGGGGCAAGGATGGACAGTATTCAGGCTCAATTCAGGGTACCGGAGCAGATCAAATTCTCTATTGCAAGAGCCCCTCATTAGCATCAAGGAACCTCCCTCGAGGGGTTAAACCTTGTACATTCCCATGTAGCACTAAACCCATTGGGGCCATACTATTCGATGAATGGGCAAAAGTCATTCCTTAGATGAGCCTCATCAGCAATACTATTATACAAACCTGTTACAAAACCAGCACAGGCTTAAGAAAAAAAAGCTTTAATACAGGAATACCTAAAACACTGGGCCTAAATTTGATTTAGAGGGTGAAACTGTATAGCAACTGTAAGGACAAGGTGTTCCAGCCTAGTCCAAGGAAGTATTTGTCAAGGATATCCAATTTCTTACATCAGGAACCCCTCAGGTTTAAAGGACACCATCGAGGGGGCATAGTTAATAGTATGGCATTTTCTAAAATTTACTTGCCATTTCATAGCCACAGCACTTCTGAAATTTATGAATGAATTAAATTCAAGTCTAGGATCACGTCATTCATAAAAGATGCACCTCCCTGCTGAGGTTGCAAATACAATTAAAATACAAAACATTAAGTATCACCTCTTGGCCTTTATTTCACACAATTACAAAATGGGAGAAAGTAAATTACACTAAGTAACTTCCATTTATTTTGCTCTAGTACATTATAAAAAAAATGAAAAATATTGGGGGGAAAAAAATACAGTACCTACAACTTAAAGGAACAAGGAGAAGTTATAAATTATAACATTAAGCCGAGAGAGTATTTGTCTTAAATTTTAACATTTACTGGCCGCCACGGAGCCGGAAGAACCAAGTGCAACGTAGACTCCCTTTTGAATGTTGTAGTCAGAAAGTGTGCGGCCATCTTTAAGCTGCTTACCAGCAAAGATCAACCTCTGCTGATCAGGGGGAAATCCCTTCCTTTTCCTGAATCTTTGCTTTTACATTCTCAATGGTATCTGAAGGCTCTACCTCCAAAAGTGTTAGTCTTTCCAGTAAGGGTCTTTACGAATATTTGCATGCCACCACGGAGCCGAAGAACCAAGTGCAAAAGTAGACTCCTTCTGAATGTTGTAGTCAGAAAGTGTACGGCCATCTTCAAGCTGCTTACCAGCAAAGATCAACCTCTGCGGGTCAGGTGGAATCCCTTCCTTATCCTGAATCTTTGCTTTTTCTTCTCAATGCTATCTGAAGGTTCCACTTCCAATGGGTTTTTGGTTTTTCCAGTAAGGGTTTTCCCCAAATATCTGCAGCCACCACGGGAGCCGAAGAACCAAGTGAAAAGTAGACTCCTTCTGAATGTTGTAGTCAGAAAGTGTACGGCCATCTTCAAGCTGCTTCCAGCAAAGATTAACTCTGCTGATAGGGGGAACCCTTCCTTATTTCCCGAATCTTTGCTTTTACATTCTCAATTGGGATCTGAAGGCTCTACCTCCCAAAGTGATAGTCTTTCCAGTAAGGGTCTTTACGAATATTTTCATGCCACCACGGGGCCGAAGAACCAAGTGCAACGTAGACTCCTTCTGAATGTTGTAGTCAGAAAGTGTACGGCCATCTTCAAGCTGCTTACCAAACAAAGATCAACCTCTGCTGATCAGGGTGGAACCCTTTCCCTTTTCCTGAATCTTTGCTTTTTTCATTCTCAATGCTATTGAAGGTTCCACTTCCAATGTTATGGTTTTTCCAGTAAGGGTTTTCACAAATATCTGCATGCCACCACGGAGCCGAAGAACCAAGTGCAACGTAGACCCCTTCTGAATGTTGTAGTCAGAAAGTTTTTACGGCCATCTTCAAGCTGCTTACCAGAAAAGATAACCTCTGCTGTCAGGGGGGAATCCCTTCCTTATCCTGAATTTTTTGCTTTCATTCTCTATGGTATCTAAAGGGTTCCACCTTCAAGCGTGATGGTCTTTCCAGTAAGGTCTTCACAAAGATCTGCATTGTGTCCCTGCAAAAAAAAAAAAAAAAAAGTTTAGTGATAGTATAATTTCAGTCCATCGGTTTAATTTCCAAACTCCCAAAGCAATCCATTAGTAAAATTTGAAGTAAATTTTAAAAGGTTCACCAAACCAACTTTTGCCTGTCAATTCAGGAATAGCAAATCTTATTTCATAGGTAGCAATAATTTCAACTAAAATTTGCATTTTAAAACTAATATGCCTAGTTTCCTTTAAGCCTTCATAATTTTTAAGGATTTAATAATTTATAAGAGTTCATTGCTCTAAAACAAGACACGAGTGCTTCCCTTAGTGCAAGGCTATAGGAAAGCATCTTACTTTAAGAAGTGGGGCATTCATTTACACAGTAATTTGTCCATTGTATAACTATTTATTCAAAAATTTAGTATATGATTTATGTAAAGAGGATTGGGTTAAAATCAAAATTTAAAACAGGATGCAAAGGTTTGGGCATTGATTTCGGGGTTTAAATTAAGGAACAATCCTTCCTTATGAGGCGGGAAACTTTTAGAAAAAGGTATAACTATTTATTTTTCATGCTTTGTAACAGTGGTTTTGTCCCATTGTAAATGTACTTATGGGGATGAAATGGTACAGTATTGATCCTTAAATCATACTTCTATTTTTCCTATTCATTCTTATCCACATGTATGCACTATAGATTTTAAGTTTTCATATCTATTTTCTACAATGTGAGCATTATATCAAATGTAGTATAATTATAAATTTTGTACTTCACAAACCAAATTTAAAAACTTTTAAAGGCAAGCATTATTTTGCCAACTAATTTATTTACCTTTTAAAATAGCTTAAATGTTATATACTACAAAGGGACAATCTATAAGGTTTCGTGGACCCAAGGCTTGGGTTATCCTAGGTAATTTAAACATTACTGTGCATAATTTGCACCTGTACCTAAATGAATTTCCCTAAATCTTTGGTATTAATAAATATGTTTTTAATGCCAGCAGTCTTAACATTTGTGGATTAACCACACAAAGTATAATTTGGGGGGAAGAAGCAGGGAGTGATAAAGGCATGGGTACACCAATCACTAGTGCCCTATAGCTTACAATAGTGGAGCCAGCAAAACGTATGGTTCATGTAGGTAGGTCTAACTCAAACCATCCACTCATGCCTGTCAAGACTTTTTTCAAAGCTACTGAAGTTTTCAATGCATCTGCATTATTACCAAACTAGGGCTTACCATAATCTCACTATGAAAATGAGACCAGACAGTTCAATACACTATAAAGGTTGGGACAATTTTTCCACAGATTATAGGGAGAGGTAACGAATTACCATGTGGGGGGGGGGGGGGGGGGGGGTAACCATCTGTGCAACCCCAGACTGAATATGGTTGCCATGTATTGGTCAGTTGTAAAAGTTGTTCAGGCAGCATTATTGAAACTTTTCAAAAACCGGACGACAGGATAGCACATTGGGTTCTAGTGGTTTGTAAAGTACTCAACTTTAATAGCAAGGAGGGGAAAAAAAAAATGCTCATGAACCCATTATAAGTGGCATGCCACAGTTTTCAGTGCTAACATTCACATTACAGAAGGAACCAATGTACTTAAAGTTTATCTCCTTTATCAGAAACTTTCTGCAAACAAGACAAGGCAATGAATTTGTGCCCTCTTTACAAGAGGGCAAACAGGAAGAGGGGCAAATTCAAGACCAGAATAAGGGGAGGGGGGGTGTCATAGCTTATGAAATCACCAGTAAGATTTGCCAGTGGATTAGACTGAACAGTTTATGTTAAAAAAAAAAAATCGTTTGGCAAGTTATGAACGAGACACCAATCATTAAGAGCTTTGTGTACCTTCAGGAACAGGTTTGACAGGTAAAAGACTGGATGGGTGCAGGTTTGATCTGCCTAAATCTTAATTTTTCTTTACAAGAAAAAATCATTAAACAGGTCTTGAAGAGGGACCTTCCCTACTGGGCTGCCTGTTTTACTAATTTAATGGATAAACTTTAAAATTCCTTCAGATGGACCTTTGCATTGGTAGGTATATAGTACATGGGTTAAGAATGCAATAATCCAACCTAACACTTCCCTTTAATACAGCACAGGACATACAATTTCCCCGACTGGCAAGTTTGCTGTTCCTGCAAGATTTTTCAGGGTCAAGTAAACTGTTGCTGCACACTCAAGTCCTTTAACAGATACTATACAAGCTAGTTTTAATTTTGATTTCTACGTCAGCTTTAGCCACAGGAAAACAGGACGCGATAAATTATAGTAGGTAATTACGATAGCTAGAAATCTAATCTGAATTATTAACGCACATCTTTAGGAATAATGGTAACTAGTCATGACCATGGAAAAGCATTAACCTGTAAGGGTCAAACCATCACCTGGGCAATGATGGGTGACGATTTGATCCGACAATTTTATTCAATGCCTTGACCCAATAGCTATATCTAAGAATTCCCCCCTTTTATATTCTGGGAGCTTTAAACCTGTAGGATTTACAGCGCTGAGGCTTTAGGCAATAGAGTTCGATCCTAAGAAATTCCATTGCTCTACTAAAACCTCCCTCTATCCAATTATAATAAAAAAAAAGCGCTAAACCACAAGGGCTATACAGAGCTGTCCCTCTATACAAGAGATTTCTACAATTCTACCATCACTAGTTCCTGACTAATCCATACGTAAAAGTACTTTAACACCCCCGTAAGAAATAAGCCGAGGCAAGATTTCGTTCGGATTTTTAACCCTGGTGGTTAGCCACCCAGGATAACCCAAGAAAGTCAGTGCGTCATCGAGGACTAACTTATTTCCATTGGGGTCCTCAATCTCGTCCCCCAGGATGCGACCCACACCAGTCGACTAACAACCAGGTACCTATTTACTGATAGGTGAACAGGACAATTGGTGTAAGAGTGTCGAAATGTTTCCACCCGCCGGGAATCGAACCCGGGCCCTCCGTGTGTGAGCGGGAGCTTCAGCCACCAGGCCGCCCCTCTACGGGAGTACTTAGAAAAAAAAAAATAGTTGACCTGGGATAAATCGCCTCTCACAGGCTTTAAATTTTAAAAGAAATCTGTATCTTGGCCCGTTTTAACTCGTTGAATAAATATTTTAGCCTTTAAAAGTACGGAGAAAATTTTAAATTTTAAAAATATAACCCCCTTTTTTTTCTTCAATATATAACCCCCCTTTTATTTTCCTTCACTTCATAAATGGTCCCAGTAATTGCTAAATAAAGGGCACTAAATCAAGCAAGGTCTGCTCTTACAAAAAAACCCACAAATAAATACCACTTTAAAGTTGTAAGCAAACCCCCTTAACATCTCGCCGTTTTCCCTCAGTGTGTGTGTTACTAACCGCCACGCGCCCTCCCCAATTATTTCGATAAGTCAGTGCTCGCATTGCAATGCCCCCCCACACCTCCCCTTTCCCCTTTATCTTCCCCTTTTCAAATTTCATTTCCCTATTCTCCTTTACCTTATCTCTTAAAACCCCAGTTCTTAAACCCACGTATTCTATGTAACCAGAGATTCTTTTGACATAAATTCGGGAAATTAGATGTTTAATATAGAAAAACAGGCTTGTAAGGTTTTGCGGCAGAGATGGGAAAGGGACGGTAAGGTTCAGGAGTCACATGGTGCGGCTTTCTTTCCCCGAAATTTTTCGTCACGTTGTTACTTTAAGAACATAAAAAAGAAGGAACACGCGCAGGCCTACGGGCCCCATGCGAGGAGGTCCAAGTCCCTACGGTTAAACCCAAATCCCCTAACCTTCGGGCAGGTCACTTTCACAAAGGGAAAGGGAAGGGAAATGCCCTAGTAGCCAAGCTAGTCAGGTCAATAAACCCCCACCCACCCACCATGTATTTATCTAATATTTTTTTAAAAAATACAAAGTTTTAGCCTCTAAATGTACTTGGGAGTTTGTTCCACTCATCCCAAACTCTTTAAAAAACCGTGCTTTCCTATATCCTTCCTGAATCTGAATTTTCCAACTTAAAACCTTGCAAGGTTCCTTTGGCTAGTTTTTCAGCACGTTATTTACATCCCTTTTTTTTTCTTTTCTTCCTTTATACACCCCAATCATATCCCCCCTAATTTACGCCTTTAGAGAGTGCAGTTCGGGACCCAGTCTATTATAGGGAAGTTTTTGTACATGGGATCACTTTTTTTCATCCTCCTTTGTATGTTTTGAGCAAATTTATATCCATTCCGTAATAGGTGCCGAACTGTGCAGCATAATTAAATGAGGCCCAACCGGATATAAGAGTTGTTAAATTGAACATGGAATCTTGGGGATCTTTATTGAGGAAACGTTTTTGCCACCGTGGTTATCATCCCCCGAAAGGATAAACTTGAAAAAACAGGGGGGAAAAGAGATAATCAGTCCCTCAACCTTGAGGCGTGAAGCCCCTGTGTGGCCCAAAAAGTTTCCTCAATAGATACCAAGAGTTGCACATGTGTTAATTTAAAACGGTCGGTTCTTTTAACATTATTACGATTTTGAGTTAAAAACAACCGAGGCTCCTATTATTTTTGCTTTTGATATCAAGCCCAAAGGGTTCTGTTAGCTTTTTTTGAACACTGATGCATGTTGTCTTGGTTTCAGATTACTGTAACAGAACTCTTAAATCTTTTTCGCAATCCGTTATTTTTATGTTAAAAAAATGTATATAAATTTTGGTGACTGTAAAAAATTTAGGGGGAGAAAAATTTCGGCGAAAAATTGGGGAAACAAAAAAGGTTTGGTTGTATTTTGTTGTTGTTGTTGTTGGTTGTGTTGTTGTTACATCTCTTGTTATTGTTGCTGGTTGTGTTGTTGTTATTGTTACTGATTGTGTTGTTATTGTTGCTGGTTGTGTTGTTATTGTTGCTGGTTGTGTTGTTGTTGCTGGTTGTGTTGTTGTTATTGTTACTGATTGTGTTGTTATTGTTGCTGGTTGTGTTGTTGTTGCTGGTTGTGTTGTTAGTGTTGTGGTTGTGTTGTTGTTGTTGCTGGTTGTGTTGTTGTTGTTGCTGGTTGTGTTGTTGTTATTGTTGCTGGTTGTGTTGTTGTTGCTGGTTGTGTTGTTGTTGCTGGTTGTGTTGTTGTTGTTGGTTGTGTTGTTATTGTTGCTGGTTGTGTTGTTGTTCTTGCTGGTTGTGTTGTTGTTATTGTTGTTGCTGGTTGTGTTGTTGTTATTGCTGTTGCTGGTTGTGTTGTTACATCTGTTATTATTGTGGTTGTGTTGTTGTTATTGCTGTTGGTTGTCTTGTTGCAGTTGTTGCTGGTTGTGTTGTTATTGGTGCTGGTTGTGTTGTTGTTATTGCTGTTGGTTGTCTTGTTGCAGTTGTTGCTGGTTGTGTTGTTATTGGTGCTGGTTGTGTTGTTGTTGCTGGCTGTGTTGTTGTTGTTATTGTTGCTGGTTGTGTTGTTGTTGCTGGTTGTGTTGTTGTTGGTATTGTTGCTGGTTGTGTTGTTGGTTGTTATTGTTGCTGGTTGTGTTGTTGTTGGTACCGTTGCTAGTTTTGCTGTTGGTTGTGTTGTTGTTTGTTATTGTTGCTGGTTGTGTTGTTGGTTGTGTTGGTATTGTTGTTGGTTGTGTTGTTGGTTGTTATTGTTGTGGTTGTGTTGTTGTTATTGTTGCTGGTTGTATTGTTGTTGTGGTGGTGGTGGTGGTGGTATACCTGGAGAGGGTTTCGGGGGTCAACGCCCCCGCGTCCTGGTCTGTGACCAGGCTTCATGATGGATCAGGGCCTGATCAACCAGGCTGTTACTATTGGCCGCACGCAACCCGACGTACGGACCAAGCCTAGCTGGTCAGGTTATACAGTAGTTGTTGTTGTTGTTCTTGTTCTTGTTGTTGTGGTGGTGTAGTTGGTGTTGAAAATACAGGAAATAAAAAATAGCACCAAGTAACCCACCTTAGATAACAGGAAATGTTACAGCTAGGAGACCTGGTCTGAGACTGGTCTGAGACCTAGTCTGAGACCTGGTCTGAGACCTGGCCGTGGAGAAGATAATTTCCAAAAAAACACAAACCGAGTCACTAACTTAGACAAGTGGTGCTCAGAATGCATGGATTTTTCTACCGCATTCCGGTACAGTATGTCGAGAACCCGTAGCTCAGTGGTTGGTTATAGATATAACATTTATCAGGAAACAGGACAAGTGTTTCCTGAGGCGGGTCTTAGTCATATGATGACCCACAGCTGGAGCTTTTGGTCATCTGACCAAGGCTTTCCACTGGCTTACCGGTCTACCTCTTTAAAATTCATGGCTATGATTATAACCATTAAGTATTAGTATTTGGTCGTGCGAGTCACTAGGCTAGGGTAAAAAACGCCTATTTATCCTCTCTCAGCTCATTTCAAAACCCAGCCCTGTCCAAGGAATACTGAATACAGTCAGCTAATACCTAGGTACCTAATTACTGCTAGGTGACCAGGGGCAACAGGTGTAGGGAAACATGATCAACGTTTCCACCTGTGCCGGGATCGATCCCCCGGTCCTTCAGCTTGTGAGCCGAGGGCGCTACCATTTGAGACCCAAGTCAACTACCTACAAACCCTACGGGACTGACCCACTTTTGCAGAATAAATAATAATAGTAATAATAATTTGCTTAAACCTGCTGCCCAGAGTTACTTAGCACAAAAAAAAGTGTATCTAGGCAGTGCTCAAACTAAAAAACTGAAATCAATGAATTATGAAAATATAATAATATAATAATAATAATATAATAATATAATAAATTTTATTATTATTATTTTATTTTTATTATTATTATTATTATTATTATTATTATTATTATTATTATTATTATTATTGTTGTTGTTGTTGTTGTTGTTGTTATATTATTATTATTATTATTATATATACATTTTTTATATTAACGGCATGTACATTTATTTTTTCTAATTTTCTGAATGTACTGTCTCATAAAAATACACTTGGCAACACCGCAATATGATGTTCAATGAGGACAAATTCCAACTACTCCGTTATGGAAAACTGGAGGAGATAATAACTAGAACAGAGTATACTACTGACTCCGGCCATTACAAATAATGGGAAAATAATTATGTAAGGGACCTGGAGTAGTAATGTCTGAGGATCTCACTTTCAAGGATCACAACAGTGCCACGATCGCACGTGCAAAGAAAATGATAGGATGGATAATGAGAACTTTCAAAACGAGAGATGCAAGCGACCATGATGTGATCCTTTTCAAATCACTTGTTCTCTCTAGGCTGGTTACTGCTGTACATTTTAACCTAACATACTATACAAGCAGGTGAATCAAGCAGCAAGAAAAATCTAGAGAGTGTACAGAGATTCTTTACTGCACGTATAAGTTCTGTCAAGCTACCTTATACTAACTGGGAACGCTTGAAAAGCACTTGCTTGTACTCATTGGAAACGCTAGGAGGAAGAGAAATCATAATCTTACAACTTGGAAAATCTTGGAAGGAATGGTTCCAAATCTGCACACAGAAATCACTCCCTACGGAAAGTAAAATGACTGGGCAGGCGATGACCAAAAAGCCACCAATAATAAGTAGGGGCGCATTGGTACACTAAGAAAAAAACACCCTAAATGCGGGCCCAAAATGTTCAACAGCCTCCCATCAAGCATTTGGGGAATTGCCATAAACCCTGGCTGCCTTCAAGGGCGAGCTGGGACAGGTACCTAAAGTTAGTGCCGGATCAGCCCGGGGTGTGGGGTCGTACGTCGGACTTTCGTGCGGCCAGCAAGTACGCCTTGGTTGATCAGGCCCTGATCCATCGGGACCGGTGGGGGCCCGGGGGGGTACCCCGGAATAAACCTCCCTAAACCCCATAACCTTGGGTCCCCTTTTACAGAAACTTTCTGAAAAAACAAGAAAAGGGCAATAAATTTTTGGGGCCCTCTTTACAAGAGGGAAAAAAGGGAAGAGGGGCAAATTCAAGACCAGAAAAAGGGGGGGGGGGGGTGCCCTGGGCTTATGAAATCACCATTTAAGATTTGCCAGTGGATTAGACGGGAACCCAGTTTATGTTAAAAAAAAAAATCTTTTTGGCAAGTTATAAACGGGGACACAATCTTTAAGGGAGCTTTGGTCCTTCAGGAACGGGTTTTGACGGGTAAAAGACTGGATGGGGGGCGGGTTTGATTCCCTAAATCTTAATTTTTCTTTACAAGAAAAAATCTTTTAAAAAGGGTCTTGAAGGGGGCCCTTCCCCTACGGGGCTGCCTGTTTTACAAATTTTTAAGGGAAAAAATTTTAAAAAATTCCTTAAGATGGCCCTTTTGGGCATTGGTAGGTTTTAAATTTTACATGGGTTAAAAATTGAAATAACCCAACCTAAAATTCCCTTTTTTAATCACCCACAGGACATCCCAATTTTTCCCCAAACTGGCAAGTTTGTGTTCCGGCAAGTTTTTCAGGGTCAAGTAAACTTTTTGCTGCACATCAAGCCCTTTTAAACAAAATACTATAAAAAGCTAGTTTTAATTTTGATTTCTACTTTTAAGCTTAGCCACAGGAAAACAGGACGGGGAAAAATTATAGTAGGGTAATTACGATAGCTAAAAAATTAATCTAAATTATTAACCCCATCTTTGGAAAAATTGGTAATAGTCAGGGACCATGGAAAAGCTTTAAAACCTGTAAGGGTAAAACCTTTCCCCGGGGGAAATGAGGGGTTTGGGGGGTTCAAATTTGACCCCGAAAATTTTTATTCAATGCCTTGCCCCAATGCTTATCTAAAAATTCCCCCCCCCCTTTTATTTTTGGGGGAGCTTTAAACCTGTGGGTTTACAGCGCTAAAGGCTTTAGGAATAGAGTTCGATCCAAGAAATTCCATTGCTCTACAAAAAACCTCCCTCAACCCAAATTTATAAAAAAAAAAAAGGGGAAAAACCCAAAAGGGCTAAACAGACCCTGCTCCTCTATACAAGAGATTTCTCCAATTCTCCCATCACTATTTCCCTGACTAATCCTTTAAAAAGAAAAAAAAAATACTTTAACACCCCCTTTAAGAAAAAAAATGGAGGAAGAGTTTCGTTGGGGAATTTTTAACCCTGGTGGAACCCACCCGGGGAAAACCCCAAGAAAGTAAGTGCGTATCGAGGACAAAACTTTATTTCCATTGGGGTCCTAAATCTCGTCCCCGGATGCGACCCACACCAGTCGAAAAAACCCATTTTTACTATTTCTGTAGGTGAACAGGACAATTGGGGAAAGATTTGTCAAAAATTGTTTCCACCCGCCGGAATCGAACCCGGGCCCTGTGTTTTGAGCGGGACCCTTCCCAGCCCCCGGGCCCCCCCTTACGGGGGGTACTTAGAAAAAAAAAAAAATTTTGGGACCTGGGATTTTGGGCCCTCCCAAAAGGGCCTTTTAAAAAAGAAAAAAAAATTATCTTAGGCCCGTTTTTAAACTTAGTCTGAATAAAATATTTTGCCTTTAAAAGTTTACGGGGGAAATTTTTTTAAATTTTTTAAACCCTTTTAACCCCCCATTTTTTTTTTTTCCCATTATAACCCCCCTTTTTTTTTTCCCTTTTCACTTCATAAGGGTTTTTGCCATTTAACTTGCAAAATTTAAAGGCGAAACAAAAAATCAATGAAAAGGTCTCCCATCTTTTCCCAAAGAAAACCACAAATACAATTTTTTTAAAAGTTGAAACCCAAACTGCCACTTGAAACACTCTGCCCCGTCTTCCCTCGTGTGTGTGCTGTACTAACCAGCCACAGCGCCCTCTCCCATTATATACGATTAGTCACGGACTCGCTTCTGCACATGCCCCACACCTTCCATTCCCTTCTATTTTCACCTTTACACATTTTTTTCCCCTATTTTTCCTTTACCTTTCTCTTCAAACCCCAGTTTTAAACCACGCTTTCTATGCCCCCAGAGATTCTTTTGACAAAATTCTGGAAACATATAGATTTTTAATTTTTAAAAAAAACAGGAAAATTGAAAGGTTTGCGGCAGGATGGGAAAGGGGGACGGTAAAGGTTTTTTCAGGAGCATCTTGGTTTGCTGCTTTCTTTCAAAAAAATTTTTTTTGTCAGTCTTTTTACAAAAGGGAACATAAGAAAAAAGGGAAAAACACTGCAGCGGGCCTACTGGCCCATGCGAGGAAAGGCCCAAATTTTCCCCTTCCCGGTTTTAAGCCAATCCCCTAACCAGTCGGGCAGGTCAAATTCATTTAAAGGGAAAGGAAACACGAAAACGGCCCCTAGTAGAAAAAAGCAAAGTCGGGTCCAACTCACACCCCCCCACCCCCACTCATGATTTATCTAACCTATTTTTAAATTTACACAACTTTTTTGCCTCTTAAACTGTACTTGGGGTTTTTTCCCCCACCCCCATCCACAATTTCTATTACCAAACCAGTGTTTCCCTATTTCCTTCCTGAATCTGAATTTTTCCAATTTAAAAAACCTTTGCTACGAGTCCTTTTTCTAGGCTAGTTTATTTTCAGCAGGGTTATTTAAAATCCCCTTTTTTTATTCTTGTCTTCCTTTTATTAACCTAAATTTTCATTTCCCCCTAATTCTACGCCTTTCTAGAGAGTGCAGTTTGGGGGGCCTCAGTCTATCCTCATGGGGAAAAGTTTTTTCTGAAAACATGGGATCACTTTGTCCCCTTTCCTTTTTGTTTTGTTTTCCAGAGCATTTATATCCTTTCCCGTAATATGGTGCCAAAAAACTGTGCAGCCTTAATCTAAATGAGGCCTAACCAAGGAAATATAAAAGTTTTTTTAAATTGGGACACAAAAAATCAACTCTTGGGAAAATTTAAGGAAGGAAAAACTTTTTGGCCACACATTGGCTTAAATCAGTCCATACGAAGGGTTAAACTTGAAAAAACAGGAAAATTTGAGATAATCAGTCCCCCCCCAACCTTGTTGGATTTGTTAAAGGCCCACTGTGGGCGAAACTTTTCCCTAAATTGACCCCAAAGAGTTGCCCCATGTGTCAAATTTTTAAACAACGGGGCGGTTTTTTGAACCATTTTTCTACGATATATAAAAGTTGAAAAAAAAAACCTGAGGACTCCTATTATTTTTCCCTTCTTGTTTCAAAAAAAGGGTTCTTTTTAGTTTTATTGTGAACACTGATGCACTGTTGTCTTGGTTTAGATTATTGCAAAACCCAAAACCCTTTTTAAATTTTTTTTCCCCAACCCGGTTTTTCTTTTATGGGAAAAAAAATGTATAAAATTTGGTGACGGTAAATATCAGGAGGTAGAAAAGTTTCGGCAAAAAAATATGCGGGGAAAACAAAGGGGTTTTGGGTTTGTATTTTTGTTGTTGTTGTTTTTGGGTTTTGGGGTTTGTTGTTTTTCTTTTTAATTGTTGTGGTTTTTGTTGTTGTTTTTTTAAATGATTGTGTTGTTATTTTGCTGGTTGTTTTTGTTATTTTTGTGGTTGTGTTGTTGTTGCTGGTTGTTTGTTTTTTATTGTTACTGATTGGGGGTTTTTTTTATTGGGCTGGTTTTTGTTGTTTTTTGGGGTTGTTTTGTTATTTGTTGCTGGTTGGGGGTTTTGGGGTTGTTGTTCCCTGGTTGTGTTGTTTTTGTTGCTGGTTGTGTTGTTTTTAATTTTTGGGGTTTGTGTTTTTTGTTGCTGGTTGTGTTGTTTTCCTTTTTGGGGTTGTTTTTTGTTTTTTGGTTTTGTTTTGGGTTTTGTTGCTGGTTGTGTTGTTGTTTTTTGGGCGGGTTGTGTTGTTGTTTATTGTTTTCCCCCGGTTGTGTTGTTTTTATTGCTGTTGCGGGTTTTTGTTGTTACATCTGTTTTTTTTGGGTTGTGTTGTTGTTTTTTGCTGTTGGTTGTCTTGTTCCCAAGTTGTTCTGGTTGTGTTGTTTTTTTTAGGGTGCGGGTTTTGTGTTGTTTTTTTGCTGTTGGTTGTCTTTTTTGCAGTTGTTGTGGTTGTGTTGTTATTGGTGGGGGTTTTTGTTGTTGTTGTGGCTGTTTTGTGTTGTTATTTTTGCTGGTTGTGTTTGTTTGTTTTTTGGGTTGTGTTGTTTTTGGTTTTGGTTGCTGGTTGTGTTTTTTGGGTTTGGGTTATTTTTGCGGGTTTGGGGTTGTTGTTGGGACCGTTGCTAGTTTTGCGTTGGTTGTTTTGGGTTGTTGTTATTGTTGCTGGTTGTTTTTGTTGGTTGTTTTGGTATTGGGGGGGGGGTTGTGTTGTTGGTTGTTATTTTTGGGGGGGTTTGGGTTTTGGGTTGTTATTGTTGCTGGTTGTATTGTTGTTGTGGTGGTGGGGGGGTTTTGGTTTTCCCTGGAGAGGGTTTGGGGGGGTCAAGCCCCCGCCCCGGTCGGGTTGGACCAGGCTTCATGTGGATCGGGCCCTGATCAACCGGGGTTTTTATTTTTGGGCCGCACGAAACCCCGACGTAGGGCCCAACGCCTAGTGGTCGGGTTTTATACGAGTTTTTGGTTGTTGTTCTTGTTCTTGTTGTTGTGGGGGTTTGGTATTTGGTTGTTGAAAATACAGGAAAAAAAAAATGCCCAAGTAACCACCTTAGATAACGGAAAAAAAATTTTTACACCCTAGGGGGAACCTGGTCTGAGCCCTGGTCTAAAGCCTAGTCTGGGGACCTGGTCTGAGCCCTGGCCGGGGGAGAAGAAAATTTTCCAAAAAAAACAAAAACCCAAATTTCACTAATTTTGCAATTTGGTCCCGGGGGGAATGAGGGTTTTTTTACCGCTTCGGTCCCCAGTTGCCGAAAACCCTTTGCCTAGGGGTTTGGGGTTAAATGGGGAAAATAACATTTATCAGGAAACAGGACAAGTTTTTTCCCTGAGGGGGGGTCTTAGCCCATTGATGACCCACAGCTGGGCTTTTGGTCTTCTAAACCAAAGGTTTTCCCACTGGCTTCCCGGGTCTCCCCTTTTTAAAAATTTTCATGGCTTTGATTAAAACCATTTAAAGTATTATTTATTTGGTCGTGCGGGGGCACTAGGCTAGGGTAAAAACCCCTATTTTCCTTCTTCGCCCTTTAAAAAAACCCAGCCCTGTCCAAAAATATTTGAATCCCCAAGTCAGTTATCCCTAGGTTCCTAATTACTGCTAGGGGGGCCCGGGGGGGCAAAAAGGGTGTGGGAAACATGTTCAACGTTTCCCAAACCTTTTCCCCGGGATCGACCCCCCGGTCCTTCAGCTTGTGGCGAGGGGCGCTACCATTTGAAAACCCAAGTAAAACTACCTAAAAACCCCTAGGGGGACTGCCCCATTTTGGGCAGATAAATAAAAATTAGTAATAAAAAATTTCCCTTTAAAAACCTGCTCCCCCAGAGTTACTTAGCAAAAAAAAAAATGTATCTAGGCAGTGCTCAAACTAAAAACTAAAACCCAATGAATTATGAAAAATTTAAAAATAAAAATAATAATAATAATAATATAATAAAAATTAATTATTTTTTTTATTATTTTATTTTTATTTTTTTTATTATTTTTTTTAAATTATTATTTTTAAATTTATTATTTTTTGTTGTTTGTTGTTGTTTTGTTATATTATTATTTTTTATTATTATATATACATTTTTTATTTTAAAAACGGCTTGTACATTTATTTTTTTTTTAATTTTCTAAAAGTCTGTCTCAAAAAATACATTTGGGAAAAAACAGCAAAATGATTCAATGGGAAACTTTTTAAAAAACTACTCCGTTAGGGGAAAACGGGAGGAGAAAAAAACTAAAAAAGGAGTATACTACTTGACTCCGGCCTTTACAATAGAGGGGAAAAAAATAATGTAAGGGAGGGGGGAGTAGTAATGTCTGAGGATCTCACTTAAAAGGATCACAACATTTCCCAGGGATCGCACGTGCAAAGAAAATTGATAGGTTTGGATAATGAGAATTTTCAAAACGAGAGATGCCAACCCCATGTTTGATCCTTTTCAAACCCACTTGTTCTCTCTAGGCTGGAAAAATCCCGGGCTTTAACCCTCTCCATAAAAAAGCAGGGTTTTGAAAGCCAGATCTAGAGAGTTTTACAGAGATCCTTTACGGAACGTATAATTTTTTTCAAGAATTTAAAAACAAATGGGCCGTTTTAAAAAGCACTTCACTTGTCCCTCTTTAAAAAACGAGGAGGGGGGGATATTTCATAATCTAATTTGGGAAAAATTTTGGGAAAAAGGGAATGGCCCAAAAAATCTGACACAAAAACCCATCCCTACAAAAGTAAAAGACGGGGGCAGGCGATGCAAAATCCCGCCAAAAAAAAAAGTGGGGCGCCTTTGGGTACATAAAAAAAAACCCCCATAAGTGTCCGGGGCCCAAAAACCCTTTTAAAACAGCCCCCCAATCAATTTTTTGGGGGAAATTTCCCAAAAAACCCCCCTGGCTGCCTTAAAAGGGGAGTGGACAGATACCAAAAGTTAGTGCCGGATCACCCGGGGGGCTGGGGGCTCGTACGTGGGGGACTGCGTGGGGCCCAAAAAGCAGTAACAGCCTGGTTGATCGGGCCCTAAACCCATCGGGGGGCCTGGTGGGTGGACCGGGCCGGGGGGGCGTTGTTCCCCGGAAAAACCCCCCAGGAAAACCTCCAGGTAACCGCTTTTAAGGAACGAGGTCATTTAAACTCGTGGCTTTGCATCTGTGATAAATTTACGCACTCTAGCAGTAAACAAGCCCGGCCCCTTCTGAGGGGTTTGGGCCCCTCAGGGCGGGAAAGGGGGGCTAAAGGGGCCCTAAAAGGGGCCCTAAAGGGGGGGCTGATACCCCCTCCGGGAAAAAAATTTTCTCCACGCTTGTACTTTTATTTTTTCTAATTTTCTTATGGAACTTTCTTTGATCAAAAAACCTTTTAGTTCATAAACAAACTTGTGGTCTCAGTTTTAAAAATTTTTTTTCTTGTAGGAAAAATATTAGAAAAATAGAAATACGGCCTAAAGGAGGGAAAGCCCGGAGCCAGACTAAGAGTCCACATCTTCCTGTTTAGGGGGTTTTTTACTCCGCAAAAATTTTTGGGAACGTAAAAAAAGGAGGAGCACTTTTAAACAGGGGCTTTTTCCCCTCTCTCTTCTCCTCTCTCCCTCTCTCTCTCTCTCCCCTCCTATCTATTATCTATCTATCTCTCATGGTCATACATGACATTTTCTCTTGGGTCTTAAGATAGGGGTTTGTAACAGTACCCTGAACAAGTCTCATGGGGCCCATGGCATGTTAAACCCACTGGATTATTTTTTTTTTATTTTTAATAGTGTTTTTAAGTAGTTGTAGTATTTATTATTTGGGGAGTAGAAAGTATTTGAGCAGTTTTTTGTAGTAGTAGTGTTTTGGGAAAGGGCTAAACCTTTAAGGTCGTACACACCCAGAAGTGATCTTTACAATTGTTTAAATTTCCCTGGCGAACAAAAAGGTCTTCTAAAGGGAAATCCCAAATTAAACTGTTATTATGTCTTATTCACACCTATGGGTTTTAAAAAATTATAAATTGATATGCAATCGGATTTAATTTTAAGGGAGGATTTTCCCCCAATTTCAGCAAATCAAGCCCTTTCCCCGGGTGTTAGGGCACCCCCCTGAGCCTTTGGTGGTATAATTTTTACCTTAACCCAGTAAAGGGGCCCTGGGCCCAGATGCCAAAAACCTCCAGCCCGGGGTCATCATGTGATTTGGCCCCAGGGTCGGGAAAACATTTGGGTCCTGTTCCCTGAAAAATTTTTACCTAACCAAAACGAATTTTCCTTGAAGCGGGGTTTTCATATATTATTCTTTCTAAATTCATTTCTTCCCAAAAAATATTTCTGGTTTTTTAAAAAGTCTGAAAGGGGCAAAATTCCTTTGACAAAAGCCCCGGTTAAAAGCAAAGTGAAAGAAGAAAAAACCCCTTACCCTTAAGAACTTGTTTGAGGGGGGCTGTTTGATTTTTTTTCCTCCCTGAGTTTTCATTTTTAACTTGAGAACGTCCCACCCTGATCGGCTTAAATTTATCAGGATTTGGGGCAGTGACACAAGTCAGAAAATTTCAACCGTCGGCTTTCCCGAGTTTAGTGAATTGTCTTTACTTTTATAATTTGTTCATGATTGTAGCCTTGTTTAAAAACTTTAAGAAACCATTTTTATGATTCGTCTCTGACCTGCGGGGGGGGAAACGCTTTACGGGTTTTTTCTTGCACGCCCCTGGGGGAGGAAAACATGTTTAGCCCCAAAGGGATGGGGGAAAAGGGACTTTTCCCGCGAAAAAATTACAGTCTAATTTCACCCGGGTTAGGGGAAATTTTAAGAAACGACACGATAAAACGTTCTCCTCCCAAAAGCATTATGGGGACTGTTAGGGCATCCCCAATGAAGAGCTGTATGGTGTGGCTTTGAAGGGAAAATGCCCAAGGGTCTTGTTGAAGTTTCTTTGAGGGCAAACTTTCTTACCTCGTAGATGAATTTCAAGAACGAGGGGAATGGAAACCCAATTCGGAAATTTGGAATTTATGCTTGCATGATTGTCAAAGTTTTTTATTTGGGGGGGGGAAGGGAAAGGAAAAGTCCCTTTTGAGGCAACAGCTTTACAGTTTTTCAAGAAGTATTCAGGGGTTTTGGAATTACACTGACGAGCAGGGGGAATTTTGGGGGGGAGGCCTTATGAGGGGATGCCGGAGGATCCTCCCAATTTTTGGAAAATGCCCCTGAGGAGACCGTTACCTTCATATGTTAAATTGCGTAACCATAGAACACGGGTTTTTTGGTACACTATGCGGGGCAAAAGGGAAAGGGACGTCCCGTTTTTGTAAACTTTTATGAGAAAAATGGTGGCAAAAAGGCCCCGGGAAACAGGAGCCAAGGCGTAAGGAGACAGCCTCTGGGGAAAAACGCCATTAGGCCACGGATGTTATGACGGGTGAAGGGAAAAGCCGGGGAAAGGGCCTAGGGAAAGTGAGGAGGTCGACGGGGAAAAAAGAGGGGGTTTTTGGAGAGGGTGGGGAAACACTCCCGGGGAAAAAAACGGGGGGGGGAGGGAAAAATCGCCGTCGGGGACGGGCCCGTTAGATAATGCAGGTCAGCTCGGGAAACGGGTTTTGGGGCTGTGCGGGAAGGATTTTTTGGAAGGTCGGAGATTGGTGGGGGAAAGTGATGTGGGGTTTCAGGTGATGAAAAGGGTTTGAGGGAAAGGAACAAAAGCAGGGAAAGGGAAAGACTTGGTGAGGTTCGAAAGGAGAGAAAATGTGGTGGTGGGGGGTCCTCAAGAAGATGTGGTTGCGGAAGAATTAGATGAAAGGGGGTAGCTCCTGCAAAAAGTTCGGGCGGGGGCATCAGACAGGGACGAGGCCCTCCACCAGCCCCGAGGCCTGGGAAAAGATGGGGGGCAGTTTGGGGTTTGAAAAGGCAATTTCGGGGGGGCGGGGGGGGGGCAAGGGGAAAGCTAGGGGGAAAAAGGGGACAGGGAGGGGTTGGGGGGCCCAGGAACGAGGGATTGATAGAGAAAAAACCGGCCCTATGAAAGGGAGGACCAAGTAAGCCTCGCGGCAAGGGGTAACCCGCCATTCTTGAAAAATTTTGGTGTGTAACTTTTAAATTTGTAAACGGTTTTTAAAAACGAGGTTAAAAAGGGGATGGTTAGAGTGGGTTTTGAGGGGGATTTAGTTTTGATTTTGGGTTTCTTGCGGGAAACAAAAACCCATAGGTTAGGGGGTGATTTGTTTTTTAAAGGGGTTATAGGTTGTTTACATGTGTGTTTTGAGGTTAAAAGGGGGTTTGGGGTTTGTGGCGGAAAAGGGGGGAACCAGCCCTTTGCGTACCTGGGTTGGGGGAGGGGGGGGGGGGGAGGGGTTGGGGGGTGGAGGGTTTTTGGGGGGCCAGGAGGGTTAGTTTTGAAAAGGGGGGGGGAAACACCCCAAAACTATTTTTCCCACTGGGGTAAAGGGTTTGGATTTTTTTCCGAGGTTCTGGTTTATCATTGAGGGTTTTCCCTGTTTTTACGGGGGTTTGGGTTGGGGATTTGGAATTGTGTCTTTTGGAAGGGGTTTGTGGTTCCGGGGGGGGAGGGGGGGGGGTTTTGTGTTTTGGGGGTTCTGCGGGATGTTTTGCGAGATTTTGGGGCCCCTTTGATGGGGGGGGAAGTAGGGGATTGGAGGGGAAGCACACTTTTTTTTTTTGGGGATATGGGCACGGTTAGATAGGTTTTATTTTTTAGGCGGGGCATAGGTTGGGGAGGGGTGGGGACTTTCGATGGGTTTTTTTTTGATCACCCTGCTTTTTATACCCAGATTTGGGGGTTTAGTGGTTTGGCATAGTAGGGTTTATGCGGGGATTTTGGGAAATTTAAAAATTGTGGGGGTATTTTGGGGGAAAGAGGGTAAAACCCTAGGGGGGTTTGAATTTTTGGGTTTTGGGGAAATCCTTGGGGAGACTAGGAATAGGGGGTTTGGATTTGCTGGATTGGGGGGAAAAATGGGGGCAAAATTTGAAATTTGGGAAAAAAATTTTTTTAAGTACGGGGTAAGGGGATGGCTTTGGTGGGCTATGGCCCACAAAATTTTCTTGAGGGTCAGTTAAAAGGGGCTGTTTTGCAGAGGGAAGGAAGGGGGGGCGGATTTAGGATATGGAAAAAAGGGGTTTTCGAAATAGGTTTGGGGAAAAATTTACAATTTAAAAATTTTAGGGGGAATTTGAGTTTAGGGCCCGGGTTGGGGGGATGTCCCCTTAAAGGGGGGTAGGCCAAAGGGTTTTGGGTTTTTAAAGGGGGTTTAAGGAACCCGGGAGGGAAGACCACCTTGGGTTATTGTGGCAGGTTTCAGGGGGGGGGGGGCTTTGAGGGGGTCAAGGCTATCCACAAAAGGAAAAAAAATTTTGTTTGTATGCAAAATTTTTTGGTTTTGGAAGGGAAATGGAGGGGGTTGGCAGGGGGTGGGGAGGGGGCGGTTTTTGGGGTGGGAAAGGGTTTTTAAAAGGTATTAAAATGAGCCGGACAGTGACAGAAAACGAGGGGGAGTATTAATTTTAGAGGAGGTGGGGGGGGCAGTTTTTGGGATGTGCCAGGGTAAAACCCCAAAGGGATAGACGGAATACCAAACGTTTTTTTTAGGTTTTCATTGGGGGAGGTTTTACGGCATTTTCTGGGGGGGGTTTTTTAAAATTTTATGTTAAAAAAATTTAAAAGGGAGGATGGGGAAAAAACAAAAAACGGGTTGGGATGTCAGGTTTTTGTGCCCAAAAAAGAAAGGGAAAAACCGGGGGGAAGAAAGATTACCCTGGGGATTTTGTTAAAAGTGCTCGGATTAAAAAAATTTTTGCCCAAGGTTTTTTGGGGGTAAGAAATGAGGAAAGTGTTGGGTTTAGTGTTTTCTTTTGGGGGGGAAGTTGGGAATTCCGGAAAAAGGATGAGGGAATTTGGGTTTTTTTGTTTTGGGGGTTTTTGGGGAGATGTAGGGAGGGGGGGTTACTAGGTTTAGATTGGGGGGAATGCTTTTGATTGGTGGACAGGAAAATTTTTTTAGGGGTTTGCTTAGAGAAAGGGTTTGGGGGTTTGGAGGGGGTTGTGAGGTGGGTGAAACCCTGTTGATTTGGGGGAGAGGTGGGGTACAGGTTAATGGGGGTTGGGTGGGAAAATGTAACCCAATGGAGAGGGTTTTAGACAAAGGGGTGTTCCCCATGTCACAGCTGCTCTTTGCGTGTGTGCAGGGTTTCCCTTTTTTTGAGTCTGTTGGAGGGTTGAAACCCGTCCGGGGGATTTGGGGGGGGGGGTGCAAAGGGGGGGTTTGTTGGGTTGTGGATGATACTATTTTTTTGCTAAGGGGGGAAGGGGGAGTTAAGGAGGGGGGGGTTTGATGATTCAGTTGGGTTTTGGGTTTTAATTTCCGGGGGAAAAGAGAGTTTAAAACGGTGAAATCAAGGTACTGGGTTTGGTAAATTTGGGTTTGGGGGGGGCTTGAGGGGGTGGGTTAGGATGGACATGGTTTACAGAAAACAAGGTATGTGGGATATGGTATTTGGCGGAAGTGCAGGGGATGCAAAGGGTAAAACGGAGTCTGTCACGGGTTTGGTTTTAAGTAGAAAAGGAAAGGTTTTTTAAATGCGGGGACTTAAACTTTACATCAGAGGGGAGTGGTGGTAAATTTCACTTGTCTATAGCAAGGTATGGGGGGGGGGCAGAGGTTTTTTTTCCCTTTGAGGTACGAGATTTGTGGAAATGCAGAGGAGGGTGCTGAAGTTTTTGTTGGGGGTTTGGGGGGCATGGTTAAAATAAGGAAAGGGAGTTATGACGGATTTTTCGGGAAAAGGGGGTTTAGGGTTTTTTGCCCTTTTGGACTGAGAGTAAAAAGGTGTTTTATTTAATTTTGGGGGTATAGGGGGGAAAGGGGGGGGAGGGGCGCTAAAATAGGAAGAGTTATGGGGGAGGCAGGGGAAAAAGGGGGAGGGGGGAAAGGGAAATTTAGGGTTTGTGAAGATTAGTTGAGATTTTTAAATTGGGCAGTGCAAAAAGGTGGATAAAAACAAAGTGGGAAAAGGTTGGGGAGGGTTTGTGAAAAGGGCAAGGAAATTTTTGCAAGGGGAGCCGTGTATCCCCAAAAAAATGGGTTGGGGGGTTATTTTTGGGGAAAGGGTTTTTGTAAGCCTTTTTTTGGGAAAACCGGCTAGAAATAAGAGGGAAATTTTTTTATAGGTTTATCATGGGGGGTTCTGGTTCCAAGGGGAAATGTTACGTAGTATGGGGGGGGGGAAGAGGCTTTTTGTAAGTTTTTTTGGTGATGTTTGAAACGGGTTTCCCTGTGGGGGTTTTTTGTACTTCCTTGGGGGGGGGTGGATATTTGGGGGGTGGGGGGGTTAAAAAGACTGTTGGGGGGGGGTTTTGTTTGCCCCTTTTTTTGGGGGTTTATATGGGTGTAAGGGGAAATTCCTTTTTTGGGGGGTGTTTGGAAAAGGGGTATTAAAGTATATCTAGTTTGGGTTAAATTTGGGCATTTCATGGGGAAGGGGGGAAATTAAAAGGGGTTTATATTTAGGATAAAACCGGGTTTGGGGGCCAGATTCTTTTAGGAAAGAAGTGTAGGGAAAAAGTTGGGGTTTTGGGGGTCTTGGGAAAAAGTTTCCCCGGGAAAGGTTTTAGGAATCTCACTTTGGGTTCCCTTAGGCGGGGGGCCCCGAGGTGGGCAAAGGGTGGTCTCCTTTTTGGGGGGAAAGTAAAGGGGGGGGGGGGTTTTTGGTTTTTTCTGGAAATGATGTAAATGTTTTAAGAGGAAAGGGAGTGGAATTAGGTATGGATGGGGAAATATTTTCCGAGAAGTTTGTCATAGTTTAGTTTTAAGTGTGGTTTTCCCGGGTTAATTTCTAAGCCCGAGGTTATGTTCACTGGGTTTTAAAAATTTTTGAAAGCCCGGATACCGAGCCCTTAGGAATTTTCGTTTTTAAGTAATTAGAATTTGGCCCCCGTTGGTATTTAACACAAAATTTTTCTGAGTTTGTGTCAGGGTTTTTTTGGGGGTGGCCCTTTCAGCGCCCAATTTTTTATTTAATACTCTTGTTTTTTTTTTTTTTGTCTCGGGTTCTTTAAAAAATTTAAAATAGCCTAGTATTTTACCGCCCAAAAGTGGGAAGTGGTGTATTATCTTGCTTTTTTTGGGGTGGAAAATTCCTATATGGGAAGGTTTTGAATGTTTGTAAGTCATGGTTAACAAATTTAAAATTTGATATCATATCCCCGGGGGGTAATTTTTTACTTTTTACAGTGTTGGTGTATATGAATTTAAAATTTCATATCTGTTTGAGTCTGTAAAATTTTGTGGGTTTTTTTTCTTGTTCATGCACTACCCAAATTTTAGGTTTTTTATGAGGTCCGGGTATGCCTTTCATTAGGGTATTCAATGTATGTTATTTAAAAAAGGGGACTGTACATACGGGGGGGGGGGGTTTGAAGTGTCAGCTTTTGTCTGCATGGCAATAATGTTATTATAAAAGGGGGGGGTTTTTTTGGTTATGGAAAAGGTTGTTGGGTTATGTATATGGTTGTAAAATGGCCTTTTTATGGGTTTTTTAAAAAGTTTCCGGGGTTGTGTTTCTAGAGGTTTTTAATATTTAGTATGGTTTTTAAAATTTTTTACTAAATCAAATTTTTTTATTTTCTTGTTTATTAAAAAACTGATTGTTTAAAGGGTTTTGGAAGGTTGGGTTTTTAAAATTGTTGGTGTATGGTTTAGGTTTGATGCTCCTGTTTAGCCCGTACTTGTTTACTTTCAAGTAAATAATGTATTTTTTCTGTATACCCAAACTGGTTGTATATTAATTTTTTTATAAATTTTGATGTTGTGTGTGTGTGATTATGTTTTTAATATGTAGGGGGTATGTATGTATTGTTTATCAATACAAAATACTTCTTAAAAATTTACCCCGTGGATGTTGGGTTTGGGTTTTTGACTAGTTTGTTTTGTTGGGTTTAAATTTTTGTTCGGAAAAAGGTTTTGAAGTTTACTGTATGTACCATTTTTTTTTTTTCACCCTGGTTTGTTTTGTAAGTCCCTAAAAAGTTTTATGTTTTAAGCAGTTATTTAAATAAAATATTAAAAAAAAAAACCATTCTTCCCGGATTAAATTTCCTTTGAAAATTGTGAGTTCATTTCCTTTGGGACCCGTTCAGTTCAAAAAAATTTTGGGGGCCCCGTCCCCGGACCCCTTACGTACCTCTGTAAACTGGGGAAATATCTTTGTACTTGTCATGATTTTTGCCAGGGCCTACCCGGACTTTATTACCTTTGTATATTTTGGTTCATTACCTTTGAAAAATTTTGAGTTTTTTTACCTTTGTAATTGCGAGTTCATTACCTCTGTAATTTTCCCGCCCATCAAAACTTTGGGTCCAAATCCCCGGACCCATTTTTGTTTCCTCTGGGAATCTTTTGCTACCGCCCACAGGAAGGGGGTTTTATGTGCATAATTTTAAAAAAAATTTTAAAATTGCTGGGAACTGGGAAGTTTGAATTTTGGTTTTTTTTCCCATCATTATCATGGGTTTGGGCGCATGTAGTGTTTTAAAAAGATTATCTCTTTCCCCATGGGTGTGTTTAAGGCACTCTTAATGGCAGAGGAAAAAAAATTAAATTTTTAGGTTTTTAAAAATTCGGCCCTTTCGCCGTGTCTGCTTGGGGTCACTCGATTTCTTTGGGGCCTCTTTTGGACCATTGGCATGATCTCAGTATTCGAGACAAAAAAAAAAGGGTTAAAACAGCGTTTTCTTGTGATAAAAAAAGGGGAAAAAAGTTTTCCAAATTTTTAAACTTAAATCCACACAGTTGTATACCTTTGTTAAAAAGAAAATTTCCAAATAAAAAAAGTTCACTCAATTTTTTGGGGGGATTTCCATACCCATAAGCCCTCTTTACCCCCGCTAAAAAACTGCCGGGGCCTTAGTTTGAATGCTTTTACCCAACCTCTGAAGCTTTTCTAACTCAAAGGTGGGAAAATTAAATCAAATTGACGCCAAAAAACCCCCCCCCTGGTTTTATGCAATTGGGCTGGAAATTTGCATGCTTTTGTTCACCTTTTTTTAAATTCTTTTAGAAAAATTTGGGGGGCCGCAGGGCAGGTGCGTAGCAAAATTTTGGGTTTTTTAAAATAGTAAAAAAAGGGGGCCCCCCCGGTTTTTTTAATTTCGTTTTAAAATTCAAAAAGGACTGCGGGGGCAGCATGAAAAATCGTTTTTCATGGGAATTTTTTTGACGGACAAAAAACGAGACAGCAGGAACCCTTTACCCCTGAAATTGCGGGGTTCAAATAACCACCGTTCAGAACCAAAAACAAAAGGGCCCCAAAAACCACATAAAACCTCACGTGTTCTATTCTTGGTATGGGGGGTTTTGGGTTTGGTGGCTGACGTCGGAGGGTTGAGTTGACGTGGGTGGGCGGATTGGGTGATTTTAAGTTTTTGGTGGTTTAAAGAGATGTTTTTAAGGTGTTGGGGGGGTAACGACAGGGTGTGGCAGTATAGGGGTTTGGGGATTTTGAAAAGGGGTTAGTGAAACGCTGGGGGAAGCTGGGGTTGGGTTTTCAACAGTGTACTTTTTTTTAAAAAATGGAATCAGAGTATTCCCACACTCTAAGATAGTTTCATAGTGGGTACAAAGGGTAGCTATTTTTCCTGTAAGAATTCAACACGGATGGGGTTTTTTACTAAGGTAAGGGTATCTGTCAAATTTAGGGTGGAGGACTTTGGTCAGGTGATGTTTTATATTTCCGTATCTGGGATCAGGCTTCCAAGGTTTTTATGATAAGGAAAACATTTTTTTTTTTTTTGGTCTTCATAAAATAGCGCAGAGGTTTTTATTAAAGGGAAATGCTCTCCGGATCGAGGGGGTGGCCCGGTTTGATAGCAACAGACATTTAAAAAAAGGGAGAGAAAGTGTAGATGAGTCACAAGTGGGATCCGCAGGAGTGAGATTTTCTCAAATCTCACGAGTGTAGCGGGCCATTAATTATTATTTTTTATACAGTTTTATTAAAAGCCGGTAATATACTTTATATATTGGTTGGTTTTTTTCCTCCCTTGGGGTTTTTCCTTTTTAATTTAAAACCCCTTCGTTCCAGTTAAAAATTTTTTTCCTAAAAAAATGTTCCAGTGATTTTACAAGTCTCTTTTGTTTACACATCTTCTAAGCCACGGGGGAAGGGGTGGCCCAAATCACGACTTAGTAAGAAATGTCCAAGAGTCCACAGTGATCAAGATTAAAGGGAGACGTAGATTCTCCCTTTTCCCCACTTAAACCTGTTTTTTTAACTGCCATGGCAACAAAAGAGGTTTTAATGTCATCTGTTTAGCCCCGCAACACCACAGTAAAATGTCGTGGCAAACCCCTGAGGTCACTGACTTTTTTTTCCCCGCAACACCACCCCGTAACTGTCGTGGCTCACTGAGGTCACTGACTTTCTTCCCGCAAAAACCACAGTAACTGTCTTTGGGATCATTGAGGTCACTGGGCTATCTTTCCCCGCCCAAAACCCCCAGTAACTGTCGTGGATCATTGAGGTCACTGACTATCTTCCAGCAACACCCGAACTGTTTGTGGCATCCCTTGAGGTCCCTTAAACGTCCGCCCGAAAACAAAAAATTTTACTGTGGTTTGCAGTAAAAACCCTTAACTTTCCTGCCAAAAGGCCCTTTAAAGGGGCCCCGTCAGTTCCCCCCGTTTTTTAATAAAAACGGGATATTTTTGGGGAAGAAAAACATATGCAACAGTTGGGGACTTTATTTTGGGAAAAGGTTTTGCCTTTTCACAGTAGGGTTCTTCAGTCAAGTAAGAAAAGTTGTTTGAAGCGGGGATTTCTTGAAGGGCGATGTTTAAACAGTTTCCCTCCCCCCTTAAGTTTTGAGGTGGTCAGTCCCTCAAATCTGGAAAAAGAGCATTGTTCCTAGTTTGAAACAAATTGGGGATGAAGTGACAGAATGGAGCTTTTTATTGCGCCAAAAAGGTGAGGGTAGGCCCTAGGAGGGTAAGAACTCGATGTTGAAAGGTCAGTCCCTCTCAAATCCGCCGCTCTCACTAGTGGTTGTTCCCCAAAAATTTTTGCAGGGGGGCCCGTATAAAGATACCCCGGGGGGCAGTGTTTGAAAAAAGATTGAAATTTAAAAAGGGATAAAATCCAAAAGGTTGTTAGGGGAAGACACATAGCAAAAGTTAGGTTAAACTTTAAATTTTGAAAAAGTTTTTGGGCCACCAGTAGGCTTCTTCAGTCAAGTACAGAAAAAAATTTATTAGAAGCAAAAAAGATAAAGGGGGAAAACGATTTTTAATCAGTCCTCACCCTTTAAAATTTTGAAGGGGGGTCAGTCCCTTTAGGGTTTGGGAAAAAGTTTTTTCCATATTTTGGAAAAAATATGGGTGAAGTGACAGAATGGAGCTTTTTATAGCGCCAAAGGGGAGAAGTAGGCCACTAAAGGGAGGTAAAAACCAGGGTGTTGAAAGGGGCGGTCCCTCTCAAATCGCCGCTCTCATAGTGGAAGTTGTCGAAGTTGATTGCAAAGGGCTGTACCCAAAATTCCTTGTGTTGCAGTGTTGACATTGGGAAATTAAAATGGGATAAAATTTCCGGGGCGGTTGTTAGGTAAGAACATATGCAACAGTTAGGTATCTTTTTATGAACGTTTTTGCCTTTAAAAAGTAGGCTTCTTCAGTCAAGTACAGAAAAGGGGGATAGAAGAGAAAAAAATTCTTGAAGACGTGTAATAGTCCTTTACCCTTTTAAAATTTTTTAGGTGGTCAGTCCCTCAGTCTGGAGAAAAAGCATTGTTCCCTTTGTATGAAACAATATGGGGATTTAAGTGACCCGAATGGAGCTTTTTATAGCGCCAAGGTGAGCGTAGGCCCCTAGGGGGGGGTAAGAACTTTAGATGTTGAAGGTCAGGTCCCCCTTTAAAACCGCCCCCTTCCACTAGTGGAAGTTTGGCGAAGTTTATTGCGGGGCTGTACCCAAAATACCCTTGTGTTTTCAGTGTCTGAAGATTGAAAATTAAAATGGTTTTAAAAAACCCACAGGTTGTTAGGTTAAGACAAATATGCAACAGTTAGGTATCTTTATTATGAAAAAGGTTTTTGACTACCCCCTTTGGCTTTTTCGTCAAGTTACAGTAAAAATTGATAGAAGCAGAAGATACTTGAAAAACGATTTTAACAGGGCCATCACCTTAAAGTTTTGAGGTGGGGCAGTCCCCCAGTTGGGGGAAAAAGGCCCTTGTTCCCTGTATGAAAACCCTATGGAGGGTGAAAGTGACAGGGAAAGGAGCTTTTTATAGGCCAAGAGGGGGAGGGCGTAGGCCAAATTGGGAGGTAAGAAAATCAGGGTTTTTGAAAAGGTCAGGTCCCTCTCAAATCCCGCCCCTCTCATAGTGGAAATTTTCGAAGTTTATTGCAGGTCTGTACCAAGATACCCCTTGGGGTTTCAAATGTCTGAAAAGATTTTAAAATTAAAATTTGGGTTTTTAAAAACCCACGGTTGTTTGGTAAGACACTTTTGCAACAGTTTGGGGATCTTTATTATGAAACGTTTTTGCCTACACAGTAGGCTTTTTCGTCAAGTACAGAAAAAATTGATTTAAGCAGAAGATAATTTTAAAACGATGTAATCAGTCCCTCACCTTAAAGTTTTTTAGGTGGTCAGTCCCTCAGTCTGGAGAAAAAGCATTGGGTTTCCTTTATGAAAAAAATATGGGGATGGGAAATGCAGAAAAGGAGCTTTTTTTTTAGCGCCAAGAGGTGAGCGTAGGCCCTAGGGGGGTAAGAAATTTAGATGTTGAAAGGTCCCGGGTTTCCCCCTCAAATCCAGCCGCCCCTCATTTTGAAGTTGTCGAAGTTTTATTGCAGGGCTTTACCCAAAATCCCTTGTGTTGCAGTGTTTTGACAGATTGGAAAATTTTAAAAAGGTATAAAAAAACCGGGCAGGGTTTTTAGGTAAGCCCCATATTTTCCCGTTAGGGGTATCTTATTATGAACGTTTCGCCTAACAGAAGGCTTCCTTTAGTAAGTACAGGGAAAAATTGATAGAAGCAGAAAATACTTGAAAACGATGTAATTCCCGTCCATCACCCTTAAAAATTTTGAAAGGGGGTCAGTCCCCCCGTTGGAGAAAAAGCCCTTGTTTTCCCTTGTATGGGAAAAAATTTGGGGATGAAGTGACAGAAATTTGGGGCTTTTTATAGCGCCAAGAGGTGAGACGTAGGCCACTAGGGAGGTAAAAAACTCAGATGTTGAAAGGTTTAGGTCCCTCTCAAATCCAGCCGCTTCACTGTGGAAATTGTCGAAGTTATTGCAGGTCTGTACCCCAAAATAACAACCCCGTCGGTATTTTTTACCCTTTTAAGTTCAAAACTGTCAGAAAATTTCAAACCCCAAGGGTAACTTTTGGTTTCAGACCTGCAAATCAACTTCGACAATTTCCACTAGTGAGAGCGGGGGTGGGAGGGGGGAGAGGGACCGACCTTTCAACATTGAGTTTTACCTTTCCCAGTGGCCCAGTCTACCTTTGGGGGCATAAAAAAACTCCATTCTGTCACTTCATCTCCATATTGTTTCTTTTCAGGAACAATTTCTCTTTCCAGATTTAGGGATGACCACCCCAAAACTTTTTAAAGGGGGATTTGGGCTGTTTTCATGTCTTCAAAATTCTTCTGCTTTATCAACTTTTCTGTATTGCCTTTAAGAAGGCCCCTGTGTAGGGGAAAAGTTTCTTTAAAAAAGTAAACCCAACTGTTGATATGTGTTTTCCTCAAACCCCCAGTCGGTATTTTTTCCATTTTTTTTGTTCAAAACTGTCAGAATACTGCAAACCCCCGGGGTTTTTTGGGGGACAGACCTTTTGGGGAAACAACTTCGACAAAATTCCCCTAGTGAGAGGGGCTGGATTTTAGAGGGACCTGACCTTTCAAAATCTGGTTCTTACCTTTTCCTAGTGGCCCACGTTTTCACCTCTTGGGGCTTTTTAAAAGCTCCCTTCTGTCACTTCATCCCAAAATTTTTTTCTTTCTATGGAAAAATGCTCTTCTCCAGACCCGAGGACTGACCACCTAAACTTTAAGGGTGATGGACTGTTTTTCTTTGTCTTAAGTATTTCTGCTTCTATCAACTTTTCTGTACTTGACGAAGAAGGGCCCACTGTGTAGGCGAAACGGGTTTTATAATAAAGATACCTAACTTTTTGCATTGTGGGCCCTTTCCTAACAAAACCCGTCGGTATTTTATACCTTTTTAAAAATTTAATACGTATTTATTTTTCCCTTATTTAAACTTTTCCCTGTCCATAATTTCTGTCGCATTTGCTTTGTCGTTTTCTTAAGGGTTTTAAATCTTGGGTCTTCCCTTATTTTAGGGGATACCTTTAAAAAAATCTTTGAGGACAATTGTTTTTGAAAAGAAAAAAAAATTTAAAACGGGCGGGGTTTGAAACCCCCGATCACTGGGGTCTCAAAAACTCCCAGACCGTCGATTTTGCCACTGGGCCAGCTTTGCCACAATAAGTTCCCCTCCCCCTAGGTTAAATTTTTTAACCATGGAAAGGGTTTTTATAGGCCCCTGTGACCCCAAATACAAGTTTTACAGACGGAAATTTTCCCCCCCAGCGTTTGGGCCTTTTTTTGCAGAGGTTTTTAGCTGAGCTTCGCTGTGTTTGGGAACCTTTAAACCCCCCTTCAGGGGAAGGGTCCCGCCGGGCGGGCTGTCCAAAGTCTTAGGGTTTCGCATAGGGTGACCTAGTCACGAAGGGGAACTTCCCCAAAAGGGGGACCATCAGGGGTAAACGAGGGTTTGGCTTCAAAACGAAGGACTCTCCCAAAAACCGCAGTTTGTAATTTTTTTTTGTCAGATTGTGACCAGACCTCCCTGGACTTCATTACCTTTGTATATTGGAGTTCATTCCCTTTTTGTAATTGTGAGTTCATTACCTTTGTAATTGCGAGTTCATTACCTCTGTAACTTGCTCAGCTATCAAAACTTTGGAGTCCAGTCCCTGGACCCATTATGTACCTCTGTAATCTTTTGACTACCGCCCAACAGGAAGGGTATGATGTGCATAATAAACATATTAAACTTGCTGAGAACTGAGAAGTTTGACATTGGTTATTGTCCCATCATTATCATGGTTGGACGCATGTAGTGTTTCAAATGATTCATCTCTTTCCTCATGGGTGTGTGAAGCACTCTTAATGGCAGAGGAAAGAAAAATTATTTTTCATGATTTTGAAGAATTCGGCTTACAGCCGTGTCTGCTTGGCTCACCTCGATTTCTTTGTGCCTCTTTTGGACCATCTGAGCTTGATCTCAGTATTCTGAGACAAAAATAAGGGTAATCAGCGTTTTCTTGTGATATAAAAGAGAACAGATTACCAAGTTTGAACTAAGTTCCACACAGTTGTATACCTTTGTTAGAAGAGATGCCAAAATAAAACAATGTTCACTCAATTTTTTGGGGGATGCCATACCTATAAGCCCTCTTTACCCCCGCTAAAATCTGCCTGTGCCTTAGTAGAATGCTTCACGATAACCTCTGAAGCTTACTAACTCAGGCTGACAGATTTCATCACTTGACGCAATAAACCCACCCCTGTGTGATGCAATATGACTGGCACATAGCATGCTTTTGTTCACATTATATAACTATCATATAGAATATGGTAGCAGCAGACAGGTGCTGTAGCCAATTTTGTTTAATAAAATAGTAAAAATGGGCAGTTTGATGCGTCCCCACCACAGAGACTGCGGCGGCAGCACTGAATAATCGTGTCATGGGAATTTTCCCTGACGGACAAACCAACGAGACACGCAGGAACATTTACACTGAGTTGCTGGGGTTCAATAACCACCGTTCAGAACCAAGCAAAGGTCCCAACGAACCACATAAAGCGCTCACGTGTTCTATTCTTGGTATGGGCGTGGGTAGGTGGACTGACGTCGGAGGGTTGAGTTGACGTGGATGGGCGGACTTGGGTGAGTCATGTTGTGGTGGTAATGATGATGTAGTAATGGTGATAAGGGTGGTAACGACAGGTGTGGCAGTATAGGTGGTGTATTTTGCAACAGGTGTTAGTGAAACGCTGGGGAAGCTGGGTGGGTTGCAACAGTGTACTTTTTGTTAAAAATGGATACATCAGCAGTATGCCTACACTCTAAGATAGTTACATAGTGGGTACAAAAGCTAGCTATATTTTCCTGTAAGAATTATCATCACACAGGATGGGTTTCATACTAGAGGTAATGATATCTGTCAACCTGAGGCTGGAGGACTTCGGTCAGGTGATGTTGATATTCAGTATCTGCATCAGCTTCCAAGGTTTCATGATAAGGAAAACGATTTTTTTTTTTTTGGTCTTCATAAAATAGCAGCAGCACGGTGTATTAAGGAGAAATGCTCTCACGGATCGAGGCGTGGCTGGTTTGATACGCAACAGACATTGCATAAATGGAGAGAAAGTGTAGATGAGTCACAAGTGGTATCCGCAGGAGTGAGATTGGTCTCAAGTCTCACGAGTGTAGCGAGCCATTAATTATTATTTTTTATACAGTTTTATTCCAGAGCCGGTCATATACTCATATATAGTGTTGTTTTCTTCCTCCATGGTTTCCTTTATAACTTATAAACGCTTCGTTCCAGTAAGATGTTTCCTAATAAAATGTTCCAGTGATATACAAGTCTCTTTTGTTTACACATCTATCTAAGCACACAGGAAGGTGGCTAAACATCACGACATTAGTAAGACATGTCAAGAGTCCACAGTGATCAAGATTAAGGCAGACGTAGCATTCTCTTGCTCACTTAAACCTGTTTTTGTAACTGCCATGGCAACAATGAGGTTATCAATGTCAACTGTCAGCCCAGCAACACCACAGTAACTGTCGTGGCATCGCTGAGGTCACTGACTATCTTCCCAGCAACACCACAGTAACTGTCGTGGCATCACTGAGGTCACTGACTATCTTCCCAGCAACACCACAGTAACTGTCGTGGCATCATTGAGGTCACTGACTATCTTCCCAGCAACACCACAGTAACTGTCGTGGGATCATTGAGGTCAATGACTTATCTTCCCAGCAACACCACAGTAACTGTCGTGGCATCATTGAGGTCGTTAACTGTCCGCCCAGAAACAATATAATTATACTGTGGTAGCAGTAAGACCATTAACGTTACCTGCACAATGGCGTTAAGGGGCACGTCAGTTCCCCTGTTTTTTAATAATACGTATATTGTTAGGTAAGACACATATGCAACAGTTAGGTATCTTTATTATGAAACGTTTCGACTACACAGTAGGCTTCTTCAGTCAAGTACAGAAAAGTTGATAGAAGCAGAAGATACTTGAAGACGATGTAATCAGTCCATCACCCTTAAAGTTTTGAGGTGGTCAGTCCCTCAGTCTGGAGAAGAGCATTGTTCCATAGTATGAAACAATATGGAGATGAAGTGACAGAATGGAGCTTTTTATAGCGCCAAGAGGTGAGACGTAGGCCACTAGGAGAGGTAAGAACTCAGATGTTGAAAAGGTCAGGTCCCTCTCAAATCCAGCCGCTCTCACTAGTGGAAGTTGTTCGAAGTTGATTGCAGGTCTGTACCAAGATACCCTTGTGTTGCAGTGTCTGACAGATTGAACACTAAAATGGTATAAAATACCGACAGGTTGTTAGGTAAGACACATATGCAACAGTTAGGTATCTTTATTATGAAACGTTTTGCCTAACACAGTAGGGTTCTTCAGTCAAGTACAGAAAAGTTGATAGAAGCAAAAGATACTTGAAGACGATGTAATCAGTCCATCCCCCTTAAAAAGTTTTGAGGTGGTCAGTCCCTCAGTCTGGAGAAGAGATTGTTCCTAGTATGAAACAATTGGAGTAAGTGACAAAAGGGAGCTTTTTTTTTAAGCCCCAAGGTGGACGTAGGCCATAGGAGGGGTAAAATCAGATGTTAAAGGGGTAGGTCCCTCTCAAACCCAGCCGCTCTCACTAGGGAAGTTGTCGAAGTGATTGATTGTAAAGATCCCCTTGTGTTGCAGTGTTGAAAATTTGAACATTAAAGGGTATAAAATACCGCGGGTTTGTTAGGAAAAGACACAATGACATTAGTTCTTTATTATGAAACGTTTTCGCCTACACAGTGGGCTTCTTCAGTAAAGACAAAAAGTTGATAGAAGCAGAGATCTTAAGACGAGAATCAGTCCATCACCTTAAATTTTGAGGTGGCACCCCTCAGTCTGGAGAAAGCATTGTTCCATAGTATGAAACAATATGGAGATGAAGTGACAGAAGGAGCTTTTATAGCCCCCAAGGGGTGAACGTAGGCCACTAGGAAGGAAAGAATCAGATGTTGAAAGGTCGGTCCTCTAAATCGGGCCGCTCTCACTAGGGGAAGTTGTCGAAGTTGTTGCAGGTCTGTCCAAGATCCCCCTTGTGTTCAGTGTTCAGTTGAACATTAAAATGGTATAAAATACCGACAGGTTGTTAGGTAAGAACATATGAAAACTTTATTTACTTTATTATGAAACGTTTGCCTACACAGTGGCTTTTCGTCAAGTAAAAAAATTGATAGAAGCAGAAGATACTTGAAGACGATGTAATCAGCCCATCCCCTTAAAGTTTTGAGGTGGTCAGTCCCCGTTGGAGAAGAGCATTTTTCCATAGTATAAACAAATGGGATAAAAGTACAGAATGGAGCTTTTTATAGCCCCAAGAGGTGAGAAAAGGCCCTGGAGAGGTAAAAACCAGATGTTGAAAGGGTTCGGGTTTCCCCTCAAATCCAGCCGCTCTCACTAGGGGAAGTTGTCGAATTTGTTTTGGGGTCTGTACCAAATCCCCTTGTTTTGAAAGGTCTGACAGATTGAACATTAAAAGGTAAAAAAATCCCGACAGGTTGTTAGGTAAGACAATAGCAACAGTTGGGTATCTTTTTTATGAACGTTTCCCCACACAGTAGGTTTTTCAGCAAGTACAAAAAAGTTATAGAAGCAAAGATACTTGAAGACGATGTAACATCCATCCCCTTAAAATTTTTTGGGTGGCATCCCTCTCGGGGGAAGAGCATTGTTCCATAGATGAAACAATTATGGAGTTGAAGTGACAGAATGGACTTTTTATAGCCCCAAGAGGGGACGTAGGCCACGGGAAAGGGGGTAAGAACAAGTGTTGAAAGGCGGGTCCCTCTCAAACCCAGCCGCTCTACTAGTGATTTGTCGAAGTTGATTGCATCTTACCAAGATCCCTTGTGTTGCGTGCTGCAGATTGAACTTAAAAGGTTTAAAAATACCGACAGGTTTTTGGGTAAAAAATATGCAAAGTTAGGTATCTTTATTATGAAATTTTCCCCTACACATGGGCTTTTCATCAAGTACAAAAAAGTTGATAAAAGCAAAAGATATTTGAAGACGAGTAATCGTCCTCACCCTTAAGTTTTGAGGTGGCAGCCCCTCAGTTGGAGAAGAGCATTGTTCCTAGTATGAAACAATATGAGTGAAGTGACAGAATGGGCTTTTTATGCCCCCAAGGGGTGAGACGTGGGCCCTAGGAGGGGGTAAGAACTCAGATGTTGAAAGGTCAGGTCCCTCTCAACCCACCGCTCCACTAGGGAAGTTGTCGAAGTTGATTGCAGGTCTGTACCAGATAAAAACCCTGTCGGTATTTTATACCTTTTAATGTTAATCTGTCAGCACTGCAACAAAAGGGTATCTTGGGGTCGGACCTGCAATCAACTTCGACAACTTCCATTGAGAGCGGCGGATTTGGGGGGACCTGACCTTTCAACTTCTGAGTTCTTACTCTCCAAGGGGCCTACGTCCACCTCTTGGCGCTATAAAAAGTCCATTCTGTCACTTCATCTCCAATTGTTTATACTATGGAAAAATGCCTTCTCCAGATGAGGGCGCCCACCTAAAATTTTAAAGGGGTGATGGAAAAATTTACATCGTCTTAAGTATTTTTGCTTCATAAAACTTTTCGTCTTGACTGAAAAAATACTGTGTGGGGAAAAACGTTTCAAAATAAAGATCCTAACTTTTTTGATATGTGTCTTTAAAAACCCTGTGGGTTTTTTTATACCTTTTTAATGTTCAATCTGTCAGACACGCAACAAAAGGGTATCTTTGGTACGACCTGCAATCAACTTCGACAATTTCCCACTAGTGAAGGGCTGGATTTGAGAGGGACCTGACCTTTCAAAATCTGAGTTTTACCTTCCTGGGGCCTACGTCTCCCCCTTTTGGGCGCTAAAAAAAGCTCCATTCGTCATTCATCCCCAATTGTTTCATATTGGAACAATGCTTTCTCAGACTGGGGATGACCACCTCAAAACTTTAAGGGTGGGGGACTGTTTTAATCGTCTTCAAGTATTTTCTGCTTCTATAACTTTTCTGTACTTGATGAAGAACCTACGTGTAGGCAAACGTTTCATAAAAAAGATCCCAAACGTTGCATTTGTTCTTACCTAACAAACCTGTCGGTTTTTATCCTTTTAAAGTTCAATACGTATATTATTTTTCCCTTATAATCTACCGTGTCCATAATTACTGTCGATTTGCTTTGTCTGTTTTCATAAGGTTAAGTCAGGATCTTCCCTTATTTCATGGTATACCTTAACAAATCTTTGAGGACAATTGTGTTGCAGAGAAAAAAAACATAAGACGGGCGGGTTTGAACCCGCGATCCAGAGTTAAAAAACCCAACCGCGATTTACCACTGGGCCAGCTAGCCACAATAAGTTCCATCCCCCTGGTATTTTTTTTACACCATAGGAAGGTTAGCATAGGCCCATGTGCCCAAAAAAAAAACAAAGTTTTTAAGACAATCCCCCAGCTAGCGGGGCCCGGTTGCAGGGGTTTTGAGTGAGTTCGCTGTGTTTGGCAACCTTTACCCACCTACAGGTAAGGGTCTGCGGTCGGGCTGTCCATTGTCTCAGATGCTCTTCGCATAGGGTGACCTAGATCACGAGAGAACTTCCCAAAGGTGACCCACTCAGTGGTATCGAGTTCGGCTCAAAGCCGAAGGACTCTCCTAACACCTGCAGTTCCTGGAAATAAATGGTATAAAATACCGACACAATGGAAATATAAACACAAATGCAGTATAATGTGATCCTTTATTGACAACGTTTCACCCACACAGTGGGCTTTTTCAAGTCACACGGATCTACCTGGGGTTGGAAGGTACGAGAGTATTTATAGGCATGTTCAGAATGTTGAGGTCAGGTGGAGAATGCTGCATCTGATGATCTACCGGGTAGATCATCAGATGCAGCATTCTCCACCTGACCTCAACATTCTGAACATGCCTATAAATACTCTCGTACCTTCCAACTCCAATCTACCGGGTAGATCATCAGATGCAGCATTCTCCACCTGACCTCAACATTCTGAACATGCCTATAAATACTCTCGTACCTTCCAACCCCAGGTAGATCCGTGTGTGACTTGAAAAAGCCCACTGTGTGGGTGAAACGTTGTCAATAAAGGATCACATTATACTGCATTTGTGTTTATATTTCCACCTGCAGTTCCTGCTCACCTCATGAAACAGGAGCCTGTGTGTAAGCCAGCTACTGTGGGTCGCATTATAAAAATATAATAATATCTTTATTTCTACAAGTACATGTACAAGGTATACAGTCCTAGCTGACATCAATGACACTACTATATAGAAAGCCGCTTGTTATGCAGAGCATGTCGGGCAAATTAGGTCAATTTTCTCCCAGGGTGCGACCCACACCAGTCGTGTGAAGCGAGAGCTTTGCCACCAGGCCACGGGCCTTATTAAAAGATCCACCGTTGAAATACGCCATACGGTTTGTCTTGGAGTTTCTTGTTATTAATTGTCCGGAGCTAATAATCCAAATAAAACCTTGTTTTTCCTTTCTCGAACAAAAAATAATGGCGAGTATTGATCAAAATGTTTTCCTATAGATCATGATTGTTATGTAATGATTAATGGTTATTTCAATGTGATCGATGTTGATGTCTAGATTAGTCCTTACACTATCGAGAGTGCCGGTCAGAGCATCGTAAGTGTTGCCCCAGAAGGCCTGGGGTAAAGCCTTGAAGTCCTGGGTAGCAACCGGAAGATGGTTGAGTTCGACGTTCGAAGAACCAGTTACCTGATTAAAGGAGACGGCAGGCATCGAACTGGAAAATCCGCTGGCTGAAGAAGAGGCGGTAGACATCAATCTGGACGGCAAGTTGGCTGGGGAAGAAATTGGAGACATAGAATTGGCTTGCCCGTTCAGCTAGCTTAGGGAACGCAGGTGGGAGAAGTCGTTCGAGGAAGCTCTTGAATCTGAATTTACGGCTCTATAAGAGTCTTGCTCGAGGAGGAACGTTCTTCGGGGTGACCGAAGGCAGGCTGGAGAGGTGTTCGTAGAGCCGTAGCTCACGATCCACTGCGACTCATTGTCAGGTATCTGGGAAGTGACCTTGGATGACCTGAGCGGTGATTCCTGGGAGGGGACCTTAGTCTCAGGATGCGGGGAGAGTACCTGGACCTCAGGATGTTGGGAGAGTACCTGGACCTCAGGATGCTGGGAGAGTACCTGGACCTCAGGATGTTGGGAGAGTACCTGCACCTCAGGATGATGGGAGAGTACCTGGACCTCCGGGTTCTGAGAGAGGATCTGGGTGCCCGGTGACTGCATGGCAGGAATACCCTGGTTGGACATATACTCACCCTTCAGCCTTTTGATATACTGAACAATATACCAGATGAGATATACCAACACCACCGCAGTGTATGCTACACTCAGCCCCACGAACATCACCAAGTACGTTATTAGTGTCTGTCTTCCCAAAACGGGAAATGACTCTGAAAGTGGGTGTCCCTGAGGCCAAAGGAGTCTTGAACGAGGGATCTTTGTGCCTCAACGAGTCCTATGGGAACGACTCCCCCATTGAGCACCCGCTGGGAACGACCACAAAAGAACGAAAAGTGTGAAAAAGTTAAACATAATTTTAACTTAAAAAAAATTCTTAACCTGACTGGTTAATAGATTATGGAGGACCAAACCTCTACCACTTCTTGCGCTGAATGATCCTCATGAGTTTAGTGCTTCATAATTATTATTATTATTATTATTATTATTATTATTATTATTATTATAATCAAAAAGAATGTGCTTCATAAGAATATAAGAATGGAGGAACACTGCAGCAGGCCTACTGGGCCACACTAGGCAGGTTTTTATTAAAACCAACCATGTATTTAGTTCTTCACACAAAGAAATTAAAAAATAACAGTCTTCTTCTTATATGGACTTCAGTAAGGCTTTTGACAGGGTCCCACATCAGAGACTATTGAGGAAAATTAAGGCACATGGAATAGGAGGAGAAATTTTTTTCCTGGATAGAGGCATGGTTGACAAATAGGCAGCAGAGAGTTTGCATAAATGGGAAGACTCAGCGTAGGGAAGCGTTAGGAGCGGCTTTCCACAGGGGTCAGTGTTAGGCCCCCTTTTGTTCACAATCTACATAAACGACATTGATGAGGGCATAAAGAGTGATATAATCAAGTTTGCCGATGACACCAAAATGGGCCGTCGAATTCATTCTGACAAGGTCATTAGAGCACTCCAGAAGATTTGAATAGACTGATGCAGTGGTCGGAGAAGTGGCAGATGCAGTTTAATATAGACAAATGCAAAGTTCTAAATGTTGGACAGGAAAATAACCATGCCACATATAAACTAAATAATGAAGATCTTAACATCACGGATTGCGAAAAGGATTTAGGAGTCCTGGTTAGCAGTAATCTGAAACCAAGACAACAGTGCATAAGTGTTCGCAATAAAGCTAACAGAATCCTTGGCTTCATATCAAGAAGTATAAATCATAGAAGTCCTCAGGGTTTTTCTTCAACTCTATATATCCTTGGTTAGGCTCATTTAGATTATGCTACACAGTCTGGTCACCATATTACAGAATGGGTACAAATGCTCTGGAAAATGTACAGAGGAGGATGACAAAGTTGATCCCATGTATCAGAAATCTCCCCATACGAGGATAGACTGAGGGCCCTGAATCTGCACTCTCTAGAAAGGCGTAGAATTAGGGGGGATATGATTGAGGTGTATAAATGGAAGACAGGAATAAATAAGGGGATGTAAATAACGTGCTGCAAATACTAGCTTAGACAGGACTCGTAGCAATGGTTTTAAGTTAGAAAAATTCAGATTCAGGAAGGATATAGGAAAGCACTGGTTTGGTAATAGAGTTGTGGATGAGTGGAACAAACTCCCAAGTACAGTTATAGAGGCTAAAACGTTGTGTAGTTTTAAAATAGGTTGGATAAATACATGAGTGGGTGTGGGTGGGTGTGAGTTGGACCTGACTAGCTTGTGCTACTAGGTCAGTTGCCGTGTTCCTTCCTTAAGTGAATGTGACCTGACCTGATTAGGTTGGGGCATTGGCTTAAGCCGGTAGGAGACTTGGACCTGCCTCGCATGGGCCAGTAGGCCTGCTGCAGTGTTCCTTCTTTCTTATGTTCTTATGTTCTTCTTCTACAGAGAATTAATTGATTACATTTTAAACAGTTGTAGACATTATGCCATTATTTATCCAAACTTAAAAAAACTAGTGTGAGAGAGAATATGAAATGCACAAATGGAGGAAAATCATAAAGAAAGGACATTGAAACTGATAAAATCAAAACTCGTAACAACAGGTTCCAAGATAAAGGATATAGGAAAGGATCGGCTGGGCAGTAGAGTTGAAGAACGAGTGGAACATACCCCCAGTGAAAAGGAGGGCCATTAGGACACTAAAACACAATAAGTGTCCGGGGCCCAAGACTGTTCAACAGCCTCCCACTAGCCATAAGGGGAATTACCAATAGACCCCAGGTTGTCTTCAAGAGGGAGCTGAACAGATACCTAAAGTCAATGCCGGATCAGCCGGGCTGTAGTTGGTACGTTGGACTACGTGCGGCCAGCAGAAACGGCTTGATTGGTCAGGCCCTGATCCACCAGGAGGCCTGGTCATGGGCCGGGCCACGGGGACATTGATCCTCGGGAATACCCTCCAGGTAGAACAACCTTCCAGGTAGCGACGTGGAAGCAGGTAACGAGTGCGGTCTTAAAAATAGGTTGAAATATGCATGGATACTGCCTAACATGGTCCGTTGGATCTGATTTTTTTTTGTTTTAATTTTTGACGATGTCCCCAGCATTTCCAATAAGTCTGGTTTTGGTGTAGTTTAAGAAGACACATGAGCAAATGCAGGACATAGTTATTAAACAACGGGGTTTAGTGCTGGGACCTTGATGAAGGTGTTAGGACCGTCAGTGCTGGGACCTTGATGATGTTAGGACCGTCAGTGCTGGGACCTTGATGAAGATGTTAGGACCGTCAGTGCTGGGACCTTGATGAAGATGTTAGGACCGTCAGTGCTGGGACCTTGATGAAGATGTTAGGACCGTCAGTGCTGAGACCTTGATGAAGATGTTAGGATCGTCAGTGCTGAGACCTTGATGGTGTTAGGATCGTCAGTGCTATGACCTTGATGAAGATGTTAGGACCGTCAGTGCTGGAACCTTGATGAAGGTGTTAGGACCGTCAGTGCTGAGACCTTGATGAAGGTGTTAGGATCGTCAGTGCTATGACCTTGATGAAGATGTTAGGACCGTCAGTGCTGAGACCTTGATGAAGGTGTTAGGACCGTCAGTGCTGGGACCTTGATGAAGGTGTTAGGACCGTCAGTGCTGGGACCTTGATGGTGTTAGGACCGTCAGTGCTGAGACCTTGATGAAGATGTTAAAGACCGTCAGTGCTGGGACCTTGATGAGATGTTAGGACCGTCAGTGCTGAGACCTTGATGAAGGTGTTAGGATCGCCAGTTTCTGAGACCTTGATGGTGTTAGGATCGTCAGTGCTATGACCTTGATGAAGGTGTTAGGACCGTCAGTGCTGGGACCTTGATGAAGGTGTTAGGACCGTCAGTGCTGAGACCTTGATGAAGGTGTTAGGATCGTCAGTGCTATGACCTTGATGAAGATGTTAGGACCGTCAGTGCTGAGACCTTGATGAAGGTGTTAGGACCGTCAGTGCTGGGACCTTGATGAAGGTGTTAGGACCGTCAGTGCTGGGACCTTGATGAAGGTGTTAGGACCGTCAGTGCTGATACCTTGATGAAGGTGTCAGGACCCTCAGTGCTGGGACCTTGATGATGTTAGGACCGTCATTTCTGAGACCTTGATGAAGATGTTAGGACCGTCAGTGCTGAAACCTTGATGAAGATGTTAGGACCGTCAGTGCTGGGACCTTGATGAAGGTGTTAGGACCGTCAGTGTGGGGCCTTGATGAAGGTGTTAGGACCGTCTTTGCTGGGACCTTGATGAAGGTGTTAGGACCGTCAGTGCTGGGACCTTGATGATGTTAGGACCGTCAGTGCTGAGACCTTGATGAAGATGTTAGGACCGTCAGTGCTGAACCTTGATGAAGATGTTAGGACCGTCAGTGCGGGGAACCTTGATGAAGGTGTTAGGACCGTCAGTGCTGGGACCTTGATGAAGGTGTTAGAACCGTCAGTGCTGGGACCTTGATGAAGGTGTTAGGACCGTCAGTGCTGGGACCTTGATGAAGGTGTTAGGACCGTCAGTGCTGGGACCTTGATGAAGGTGTTAGGTCCGTCAGTGCTGGGACCTTGATGGTGTTAGGACCGTCAGTGCTGGGACCTTGATGAAGGTGTTAGGACCGTCAGTGCTGGGACCTTGATAAAGGTGTTAGGACCGTCAGTGCTGGGACCTTGATAAAGGTGTTAGGACCGTCAGTGCTGGGACCTTGATGAAGGTGTTAGGACCGGTATGCCTTAGTTTGCTCACGTCTCTTTAAACCACTTGTCAGCATCAATCATCAAGGTTTATACCAAGTCTGGTGTAATATGTCATGGAAAAAAATAGATCATACTGTGACTTGAACTATTCGTAAAAAACACACACTTTGAAAAATGGTCTGGTGACGCCGACAAGGTGTGGAAAAAGCGCCACGAGTGGCTTATTCAGTCTTAGGACTACAAATTCCTCTGTACTCGACTGAAGAAGCCTACTGTGTAGGCGAAACGTTTCTGAATAAAGATATGTAACTTACCTGTCTTACTTATCAACATGTTAGTACAGCATACCATTTTAATAGTCATTCGGATAAAAGGTGTAAGACTTACCCATACGTCTCGTCCAGCACGGGAATCGATCTAGGGTCCTCCTGGGTGTGAACCAACACACTCAACAGGTGTCAGGTAGTGAACATACCTCTCTGGATCCTGACACCACAGCTGCCACTGCGTCAGTAGTCTTCTCACCTAGTAATGCAGTAGGGTTATTAATAACACAGCAGGGTCAAGTCTTGCTATTAACACGGGAGAATAAAGTCTTATTATTAACACGCGAAAGTCAGGTCTTATTATTGTACACGAAAGCCGTCTTATTATTAACACACGAAAGTCAGGTCTTATTATTGCACACGAAAGCCGTCTTATTATTAACACACGAAAGTCAGGTCTTATTATTAATTAACACACAAAAGCCATGTAATATTAACACACGAAAGTCAAGTCATATTATTTCCACAGAGGTCGTTTGGTCTTATTTCCCAGGATGCGACCCACAACAGTCGTCCATTTCCTAGATACTAACTTATTCCTAGACGAACAGGGATTCTAATTTGTCTGGCTGTTCTTGGGTTATCCTAGGTAATCTACACATATGGTGCTATGTATGATAATTTACATAATTGTATTTATGTGTACCTGTATCAGAATAAACTTGTATTTCGTAAAGCGCTAATTCTGTGTGAGTGTTTCTCATCTGTGAACCGATGGCGCTACAAGATCACCTCTGTGTGATGTAGTGTGACAGAGGAAACAGCAAGCTTTTGTTCCCATTATGTCCCGTAGATCGGTTGGTAGCTCACTCAGCTCACACACTGAGTGTCCATGGTTCGATCTCTCTCCCCGGTACGGGTGGAAATATTGAGCGTGTTTCCTTAAGACACCTGCTGTCCCTGTTCACCCAGCAGTAAGTTGGTACCTGGGTGTTAGCCGACTGGTGTGGGTCGCATTCTGGGGACACAACCTGAATGCAACGCTGTATGACCCCAAAGATAATAATAATAATAATATAATAATAATAATACCTGAAGTGCTCTGCATGACCAGAGGCTTTGTACATATTATGTCGTTGATATCAGCTATGGTCTGTATACCTTGTATCATATACTAGTAGAAATAAGGATTATTATTATTATTATTATTATTATTATTATTATTATTATTGCTATTGTTGTTATCTGGGTACCCACGCTCCAACCATGGGAAAAATCTGGATAAAAAACATGCATAAGTAAGTTTATTTAGGAACAAGTACACATAAGTACAAGTATCATACATAGTGTAAATTACAAAGCATAACCTTAGCAAATATGTTTACTCAGGTATAGGTACACACCCAAAACAGCTATATAAATTATCACACATAGCAGATGTGTAGATTACCTAGGGTTTGCCCCCACAAACAAGGTCAGGCGAAGTGACTTAACTTCCACTGGGGTCTTTGTAGTGTTCCAGGAAGTCATGGATTATTGACCGCCTGGCCTGAACTCAATAATTTTATCCCATGACTTGACGTGCGCAGTAGTCCAGAGGAATTTTCTGGCGTTGTTAGAAACCTAATTTGACGTTTATTCTGTGTTCTTGTAATACAATTAAATGTTTATATTACGTAGATGTTTAACTGACGTAGCTAATGTTCATCTGACGTAGTGAGATGTTTGACGTAGCTAGATGTTTATATGACGTAGCTAGATTATCTGACGTAGTTAATGTTTATCAGACGTAGTTAATATTCATCTGACGTAGTGAGATATTAATCTGACGTAGCTAGATGTTTATATGACTTACGAAATCGTAATGACACGATTGCAAACAAACCATACCCCGGCAGTGAAGGGACTTGAGCTAGAGTTCGTCACGGCCACGCTAGCTGGAGATTCGTCTGTAAAAACTTGCATTTGTGGTCACAGTGGTGCCTGTGCTAACCTTCCTATGGTGTAGAAACATACCTAGTTGGACGAATCTTATTGTGGCTAGCTGGTCTAGTGGCTAACGCGACGGGCTGGAGTTTTGAGACTCTCTGACCGCGGGTTCAATCCCGGCCGGGGTATGGTTTAGATGTTTATATGACGTAGCTAGATGTTTATCTGACACAGATGTTTATATGACGTAGCTAATGTTCATCTGATGTAGCGAGATGTTTATATGACGTAGCTAGATGTTTATCTGACGTAGTTAATGTTTATCAAACGTAGTTAATGCTCATCTGACGTAGTGAGATGTTTATTTGACGTAGCTAGATGTTTATATGACGTAGCTAGATGTTTATATGACGTAGCTAATGTTCATCTGACGTAGCTAATGTTCATATGACGTAGCTAGATGTTTATATGACGTAGCTAATGTTCATCTGACGTAGCTAATGTTCATCTGACGTAGCTAGATGTTTATATTGGCGTAGCTATGTTCATCTGACGTAGCTAATGTTCATCTGACGTAGCTAATGTTCATCTGACGTAGCTAATGTTCATCTGACGTAGCTAATGTTCATCTGACGTAGCTAATGTTCATCTGACATAGCTAGATGTTTACCTGACGTAGCCGGATGTTTACCTGACGTAGCCGGATGTTTACCTGACGCAGTCATTGTTAACAAAACAGTAATGGCAGGAGAGGCAGCATCAGGATGGTTCAGTCAAGAACTAGCTACCTTAGCGACAGCACCGCCGCAGGTAATTCTCACCCTTGTGGTCCCCTGGCAATAAGGCTTAAAATCCATCCAACAACTAGAGTTTTGGACATGGGATGTTGTTGCTTTGAGAGCTGCCATCATCGCTGTTTGAATTAATAAAACTGTCGCCTAACCTTCCTAGTCTTAACACGGGAATGAAAACTCAGCAGGTCTAAGTTTAACACTGGGAAGGGGAGAGGAATATCGCCTTTATATTCATCGGGGGAAAGGTGAAATAGGGTAACGTAGTATAGCGTTTAAAACGTCAATTTCGTACCTATGGAAGCCAACCATAAGGGTGATAACCTGATGTGATGTGACATCTCCTGAGTACACAGTGTAGCCAGACCTCACCAGCACCAGAGGAACCAATATATAAGAAACATCGATGTTTCCACTGCTTTGCTGTGCTCAGAGGTTGTTAAGGTAGACTCCTGCGACCATAAACACTACAAGTATACACTACAGCAGGTTTTTTTTTTTATTTTTAATTAATATTTTAATCTTGGGAAGGTTGTCCTGTACACTTGGCAATGGTTGAGGAGGTTGAGGGGAGGTACTCCCTGCTGAAGCACCATCCTCCTCCACCACCATCACTCCATTATACACATTTAACCTCTATACACATGCTATATACACCCACATGTGTATAGCGAGTAATGTATATATATTAATAAGTTTTTCTGATTTTCTAGCGCCTACGATTTAACAATTTTATCCTAGGTTTAATCTATATAATTCTCCATTTTTAATGGTCTAAAATATGTCATCAAAACTATTGTAGACATTTATTCTATATTTAAATTATTTTATAGATCATCTGAATAAATTCTTGGTTATAGCTTCTTGTAACACCAACCCATGACTATCACCAACACCAGCCTATGACTATCACCAACACCAACCCATGACTATCACCAACACCAGCCTATGACTATCACCAACACCAACCCATGACTATCACCAACACCAACCCATGACTATCACCAACACCAACCCATGACTATCACCAACATCAGCCCATGACTATCACCAACATCAGCCCATGACTATCACCAACACCAACCCATGACTATCACCAACATCAGCCCATGACTATCACCAACATCAGCCCATGACTATCACCAACACCAACCCATGACTATCACCAACATCAGCCCATGACTATAACCAACATCAGCCCATGACTATCACCAACACCAACCCATGACTATCACCAACATCAGCCCATGACTATCACCAACACCAACCCATGACTATCACCAGCATCAGCCCGCATACACCTGGTAGCTATTTCTTTTCCCAAGTCTTGGCAAACCGGTTGCTACCTTCCCAGGATGCATTGTGATGATGCTACGGAGGTCATCACTGCTACCTCCTCCCGCTCTCTCTCTCTCTCTCTCTCTCTCTCTCTCTCTCTCTCTCTCTCTCTCTCTCTCTCTTTTCTCTCTCTCTCTCTCTCTCTCTCTCCTCTTTTCTCTCTCTCACACACACAGTAGCGGTCAGTGAAGAGGCGGGGCCAGGAGCTATGAATCGACCCCTGCAACCACAAATAGGTGAGTACAAATGAGTACACACTGGGTAACTATCTCAGGTTCGATTCCCGGTTAGTTACAGTATTGTTATTTGTTTTGATACCACTTGTTTCGTGGATACACACTTATGTGAACTGTTCGTGAGACTGACATCCCAAACTACCACCCCCAGGATGCGACCCACAACAGTCGACTAACACCCAGGTACCTACTTACTGCTAGGTGAACAAAGGCAGTAGGTGTAAGGAAACAATTTTCCCTTGTTTGGCAAGAAGATCGTTGCTATTTAAGCCAAAATCGCAAGTCTTACCTATTCGGCACGACATATACATATATATGCACTAAGATCACAGTAAACAGGTGATATCACAATATACAGAACAACCACTGTGAAAAAGTGGTAAAATTCCAAGTGCTTTCGTGATTTCTCACATTACCAAGGAACTGAAAAATGTGAGAAATCACGAAAGCACTTGGAATTTCACTATTTTTTTTTCACAGTGGTTGTTCTGTATATTGTGATATCACCTGTTTACTGTGATCTTAGTGCATATATATGTATATGTCGTGCCGAATAGGTAAGACTTGCGATTTTGGCTTAAATAGCAACGATCTTCTTGCCAAACAAGGCAAGCGAAAATTTGTTTCCTTACACCTACTGCCTTTGTTCACCTAGCAGTAAGTAGGTACCTGGGTGTTAGTCGACTGTTGTGGGTCGCATCCTGGGGGTGGTAGTACACCTTAGATAGGGTTTTTTTTTATATTTATTTAAAACGTTGTATTACAACATAAAAGAATAAATATATAGAAGACCACAATCCCTTAACAAACAGGTATCCAAAATATAATTCATAATCACAGTACACCATATAATTCATAATCACAGTACCCCATATAATTACCATGCAAACATGCATCCTTATACCTGAACTAAACATTTCCCATAATATGGTAACTCGACAACATGATAATACACGAGGTCCAGTGAACCTTCTAACCCAACCATCCTACTTTACATGTGTCTGTTATATACAGTGCACCACTAAACACCACCTTGACCATCCCCAAAATGCCTTACACTCGAGGCTTCCTAACCATAATATTGTCACTTACGACGTACATTACATAATAATAACGGTAAGTATACCAGAACTATCAGTACTAACTTAGATATTTAATGAAGTGTTACATAACACTTAAGAACTTGTACTTATATGTTATTTAAAACCATACATAAGACAATAGGACAAAAAACAAACAGATTACATTTCAAGAACATTACCTTCACATTTTTTTTAACAGTATTTCTATTGCATCCTATTATACTTTTGAATTTTATATAGCAATCCCTACCCCACCTCCTTTGCTGGACTGACTGAGTGCCACACTTCTGGCGCAGCAAAGGATACATAGAAGAAAAATAACTAATAATTACATGATCACACCAACATACTATTACAGAATAACTAAAAGACGTACTAAGTAAATTTGAACCTACTTATAAATTACATTTCAACGCAAAATACACATTTAGTATCAAAAGGAGAACCCCATCTTCACCGTCTGAGCTTATTAGACATTTTCACCATTCTGACACATCAATATTATTATTAATAATAAACTTTCACATTTACATTGACTAAAAAAATTAACATATTCAAGTCCTGAGACAATAAAAAATTTACATCTACACTACAAATAACTTCTATCCTCCTAACAACTCCAGATACTTTTTTATTTTTCTCACTAATACAATTCCCATTTTTTTATGTATTATGTTCAACAAGATATATATATTTATTAACAATGTTCCAGAGCAATATCAGACTTACTCTGTCACGCACTAAGTTACACAATATAACTTATGGCTCCTAAATAAACATGTACCGGGCAGTACTACCTCAATCATTAACAAAACCAACTGGCAAAAGACACTTCAGAAAGCCACCCCCTGCCATCCCCTGACCCCATGCTATCTGTATTAAAAAAAAAACACAAACTCACGTTCCCTTCCATGCTCAAGTTCGTACCTGACGTCGAAAGTCATAAAACCCCTGTCTCTTAACCAAATGTCACCAGTTCACCCCCCCTACGCCCCCCCTTATTCCTAACGACTTTACACCCATATGCTCCACTACCACACACTTTTATTCCACCTTCCATCCTCCACTAGTCTCAAAAAAAAACAAGAATGCCAGTTTAGGGAGAACCAGCCCAATCCAGCTCTAAACTACACCCAACCCTAACATTACACCTACCGACAGATTACGATAACCCAAGGGAAAACTATTTACCCACAACCTCCCATATAGTAGCCTATTTCTGCATACTGTACGATACACACTCGCCGCAAGCGCCCGCACCCTACATTCACCCCCCACCTCCCGCATGCACCAAGACACATACAAAAAATCTGCCACAACATACATCACTGCCCTCCGAATGTCCTTGGAAACCCCTCCCACATCAAAATGCAAAGCCCTCAAAGTCGATATGTTTCTCCCCCCTCCTGCCACTATACCCAGAACTCTCGCTAACCATGCCCTTACTAAACCCAAGTTTTCACAAAAATATATGGCATGAAAAGCCGTCTCCTCTTCCTCACAATGCAAACAAGTGCCAGCACCTACATAACCCATTCTATATAGCACTGACCTTGTAGCTAAAATTCCCATAAAGAATCTATAAACCACTTCACGAACCCTTGGCTTTAATCTGATCTTCCGAAAGTCTTCCCAAATGCCCCTCCAATCATACATTGGGTATGTAGCTTTAGATAGGGTTGGGCTTTGAAATGAGCTGACGTAGGGTAACAGTTCTTAATCTGTAAAACTGTGTACAAAAAAAAAAGTCTAATGCGAGAGACTTGGGAGTAATAATGTAAAAAGATCTCACACTCAAGGTACAACAATATTATCGCAACCGTAAGAAAAATGATAGATTGGATAACTAAATCCTTCAAAACAAAAGATGCCAATCCAATGATGATTCTCCTTAGGTCACTCATCCTCTATTGACTGGAATATTGTTGAATACTAACGCCTTTCAAGAAAGGTTAAATTACAGAACTGGAAAATATATAGAGAACCTTCATAGCTTGTATAACGTCAGTCAAGCACCTAAATTACTGGGTGAGCTTGATGTTCCTTGAACTGATCACCTGAGGATGTAAGAGAGAAAGATACCTTATTATCCAACACCTGGAAGTGTCTGGAGGTACTGGTCCTAAATCTGCCCACCAAAATCACTCTATATGACAACACAAGGCCTGGAGTATACCTGGAGGTTTCGGGGATCAACGCCCCCGCGGCCCGGTCTGAGACCAGGCCCCGTGGTGGATCAGGGTCTGATCAACCAGGCTGTTACTGCTGGCCGCACGTAAACTGACGTACAAACCACAACCCGGCAGAAGGTGCAAGATACCATACCTTCTATGAAAAGCAGATGCGTGGTGAGTACACTGAAGGAGAACATAACTAGTGTAAAGGGATCGCGACTCATCAACATTCTTCCATCTTGCATAAGGAGAATTACCAACAAATCCCTGGCTGTCTTCCAGAGGAAACTGTCAGTTCTTCAAGACAGTTCCTGACCAGCTGGGCTGTGGTGCATATGGCTGGACTGCGGGCGGCAGGCAACAGCAGCATGATCGATCAGGTCGGCAACCAGAAGGACTGGTCTGGGACCGGTCCGGGGTGGTTATGACTCCTTGGGCCCTCCAAGGGTAAAGTGCTCTTGATGCAAGAATTGGAGCTACCCTCACCTTCCTTGGCTCGAACCCAATTACATCTCATTTCCCAGGCGCTTGTAACCCATAAAGGTTCAGCGCCTCCCTTGTGACTATAATACTGATTTAGGTAATTTTAAAAACAGATCAACGGAATGTAGAAATGAGAATGAGTGAGTAGGCTCAGCCACGGAGGCCAGCCAGTAGGCCTCAGCCGTACCCACGCAGGTAGACACACCTACGGTAGCGTATAATTACCAGAGGTAAAACGAGGCATGGCTGAAGGTCAACTAGCTAGTACAAGTCAGATCTAATTCATGGTTACAAAAAGCCACATTTCTAACTAGAAAAGTTAAAGGTAGGCCGAGTACCTGGAGTTTACTGGAGAGGGTTTCGGAGGTAGTTTCCTGTGACTGCTTTTCCTAGTTACAAACTATGAGGAGAGGTACTTAAGGACTGGCAGAGCAAACATAATTCCTTTGTATAAGAGGAAAATAGGACATCTTATAAAGTTCAATGAGGTCAGGTTAATCATCCGGAAAGATTACTTAGGCAGATGAAATTGTGAAGACTGCCCTAAATGCTGTCAGTAACGACTGGCCTAATTGCTGTCAGTAACACAATCCTTCATTAATCCAGTAGTTTCAACATATCCAAAACTCTTTTTTTTTTTTTATATTTTTTTTAAAGACCCATACATTTTAACATAAAAATAAAGAAACAGTTAGAAACCTAAATCAAATGAACTGACAAACGGTTGAAACTTACATGCTCGCAAGATATTACAAAAAAAAACTTATATCAAGAAACATAACTAAAAACAAAATTACATGTACATGGTCATGAATTGACTTATACAAAACCTTGCATATATATAAATTGTACATATAATGACATCTGACAAAGGTTCAATACACTTGAACATACAATATACAAAGAAGTTTTTATCAGTTAAATCCATCCTTCACATTAATCAAAAAACCAAAACCTAACATCATAATTGACTAGATAATCTACATACTTATCCCTAACAATACAGTAAAACGTATCCCAACTTACAAATAACAGAAAAGAATACAGCTTAGAACACAATAACAAGCTCTATACTGTTACAATACACCCATATAAAACTTTCAGACAAATGGACTACGTCACTAAACTGTCTAGATATGTCTGTATACCATACAGACTAAAACTTAACATCAAGAACTTGCATGAACACCAAACCGGTATCAGGGTACAGACCTTATTATAAACTTTAAAAAGATCAATCATGCGTATATAAAGTATGACAAAAACGTCTGCCCCATGAAAAAGGGGCTCAATACAATAGAAAGAGATATATATTTATATATATACCATACACACCCACACACCCAAAACCCACATCCACACACACACACACGTACACAAAAAATTTTCAAAAAATCACATTAATCATATGCACTGTATGCACAATGAAAAAAACAGGATATAAGTATCTCTCATCGTGCAAAAACCCAGCAGTAACATAAATACAAACTAAAAACACACTGCATGTCGCAAATAACTTATTTCTCAAGAATCTTTGTTTTTACCAGAGGGATACACATCATAATTATACATAAAAATCTACTATATTATACCTACATTCTGAAAAGTGTTATATCTACCATAACGAGACCTTGATCTCTACATCCACACTTGGATGCCATAAAGTCCCAATGAAAACCAGGAAACCATTCCAAACCCACATTCAAAAACACTCTCACGACCCCCCCCCCCAGGGAGGCGAGCCCGCTGTTGCCCCCTGACTCCCTCCAACCTATAAAAAACCCCTTCATTCACTCATATCCAATCACAGATTTACGGAATCCTAACGTTAGCATTCTATACCCCTCTGAGAAAGCCTGATCCCACCTCCTCCCATACAACTCTCTTTTTACGACACATCGTACTATAGAACGTTGCCGCAAGAACCTTTCTTCTCTCCTCACTATCCCCTCTCCCCCTCATCACCCACGACATATATATATAATCTACCATGATATAACCTAAAGCTCTTATGACACCCTCGTCTAACCCACCCTATCTAGACTTAGAGCACGCAAACCGTCACCCCCGGCCCCCCACCCTCTGAACCAACTACTTAACCAGCCCCTAACCTCCTCTACCCCTTCACAAAAGTAAACTACATGGAACGCTGTCTCATCCCCTCCACGATACCACACCCCCCACCCTCTACAACCTGTCTGTTTCGTAATATCTCACCAGACGGAAGGATCCCATGCAGAAAACGAAACATCACCTCACGCGCCCGAGGTTTTAACTTAAAATTTACTAAAATCTAAACCAAATTACTTTTCCCCACGCATACATGGGGAACAAACCCTCAACTGGGACACACACCTACCTAAAAAGAAACCCTTTACACAAAACCCTTATAAGAACCTTTCTTTTTTCCCCTAACCAACATAACAGCCCTCAAAACTATTTCACATTCCCTCAACTCCATTCCTCGATACCACGTACCCAGCCTGTCGTGTATCCTTCCCAAACGCCCCGCGTTCACACCCTCACGCAACACTTCCCATTTAATGAACACACATTTAGCCCTCCGTCTCAAATCCAACAACCCAACCCCCCCTTTGACTTACAGGTAACATTACAACCTCCCTCCGTAACCAATACAACGTGAACCCCATAAAAATTTGTCACCCGTCTTAGTATCCGCAATCGTTTGTCCCTGTAATTGGGAACACAGCTGCAACATACCAAACCTTACTATACAATAAAATGTTCACGACTATCACTCGCTGTATCAGAGTTAGGTGCTGGGGTCTCAGAACACCTAGACGCCCCACGATCCTTTCCAATAACCCATCCGAATTTTCCTCCCGCGCCGCAACCCATGTCATCCCTATAAATAATACCACAAATTTTTTAAAGACACCGCCCATTCTTTAACACATTACATCTCCCCCCCACACCCCCCACCCAGAACCCAACCCATGCACCTTGACTTCGCACTATTTAAACCTTGCATACCGTGGCACTTCCAAATAATTGCACCACCTCGTCCAACAACTCATTGAATCCCTCCCCACGAAAGAGAACAGTGGTGTCGTCAACATATCAAATTAACCCCGGCCAGGCCCTCCCACCCCCCACACTTCCCGCACATGGCGTACATAAGCTACGGTCAACCATTTTTTATAAAAGGGTTCCTGGAAACACGCAAACATATTTGGGACATGGGGCATCCCTGTCTAAGGCCTCTTCCCATTGCAATTCCCTCCCCATACCCCCATTAATCTGTATCCTCATTTTCCCCCCCTTGTACAACGTATTTACCCATTCGACTATTTCCTCCCCAAAACCCTGTCCCCTTTAAGTATAACCTGCAAAACTCCCCTTTCCACTCTATCATATGCTCCCTGCCAGTCTAGAGCCAACAAAGCCGCCCCTCCACCCCCACCCTTAGCTTCCACAAAACTTCTCAGTATCCCATGTCCTTCAATCATCGACCTTCCCGGCAACCCGAACTGAGATTTTGACACCACCCCTCCACTACACATTTGAACCTATTAAATAAAATTTTTGCAAAAACCTTATAGTCTGCACACATCAGTGATATGGGTCGGTACTCCCGAAGGGTGGGCTGCCCCTTGACCTTCGGGGCAGCACTAATACTGCTGTTTCCTGCTTCTCCCCAACTTAACCCCTTCTCCTTCATACTATTAAATAACCTAACTATAAATTCCTTTATCAACGCCCAATGTTGTAAATAAAATTCTACGGGAGAGACCATCAATACCGGGAGCTTTCCCCTTCCTCATTCCCCTTAAACGCAAATTTTCTATTTCCTCTGCCGTAATCTTCCCACCTAAAGCCTTTCGATCCCCTATTTCCTAAATTACACGTCACATACGTACACACCTTGTCCAATGCCCGTCACCCCACCCCCACTGTTCCAGTATTTCTCGTACCAAGCCTCCGCATACGCACACATCCCCTTCGTGGTTCGTATCTCCTGCCCTACTCTATAATTCCCAACCATCTCCGTTACCTCTAAACATGGTATAGCCGTCAGCGCCGCCTTTGCTTTTGATGCCGCAAACACACGCTGACGGCTTGTGCCCCAAAGCACTTTCCCCCACCCCTGCCTGCATCCTTACAGCTTGAAAACCTTTCATTTTGCAACACCCTCAACCTCCCTTTATTTCAGCATTTCATCCGTAGGAAAAATTATTTCCACCACCCCCTCCATAGCAAATCTTAAACTATCCTCTAAATATTAGCCATCCATATTTAAATTATTAATACGTTTTCTTTCTCACATAAAACTTTCGAATCTTTCCTTTGCGACACTATCCCACCAAAGTCACAATGTCACACTCCCTGTTTTCCACACTAACTCCCTCCATAGGATGAAAAACCCCTCCAAAACCCTCCTATCTCTAACACACTTATATTCAATTCAATAACTTTATATATGTCCGCGAGCGTCCCCCACCCAACTCACACCAGCCCATGATCTGACTTGTAGTCTCAACAGTACTGAAAATTTACTTCATCCCTGAGAAAAGTTTCACTCTATCTAGTCTCGCAGGCATAACACTCCCAACAAACGTATATTCAGTCTCCCACACCGCTCCCCAAAGGCATCACGTTACCCAACATCCCTTAATAAATCCCCAAGAGCCACAGACTATATCCAGCTCCTCTTGGGTTTCCCCATCAGCCACCCTATTACACTATTCAGTCCCCCACCAAACTATGCCACTCGAGTGCCTTAAAAAACACAGATCCTCCACCCAAAATCATTCTTTACCTTTATGTTATTTTCTGCCGGCGCATACACACTCCAAAAGACACAACGCTTACCCATCCACCACCATCCACACGCAACACCCTTCCTCCCCTCCCCCCTCGCTTTTCTGCCCAAAACAAACGGCTCGTCTCCCTTATTAAAATTTCCCCAAAACCACCCTTTTGACGGAGATGGCAGGGTAACTACCCGAAATCCTGCCACCTCAACACCCTACCCCCTTTGAATTGTGCTCCTGCAGAACACAACATTTCCACTCTAGATTTATTAGAAAATTACGAAACCAATCTCCTTCATACGTACATAACCCATTAACATTTAAGCATACACCTAAGGCCTTTATAGTTTCCCACCCCTGCTTCTCTCATCCACTCTTACAACTCCCGAGGGTTGAATTTACTTCAACACCTTCAGAGTGCTCTCTTTCCCTCCCCCCTTCTTTCCCGGTGCCCCCTATCATGGCTACCCCCACCTACCCACCCACTTCACAATTGACCCAAATCTTTTTCCCAGCCTTTGTGCAGGGTAAGGACGTCACAGAATCTGATGTAGCCGCCCTCCCTTTTTCGTGCAGTCATGTTTACCAAATCTTGATCAGATGTTACCCCTCGTGAACTCCACCTTCCACCTGAGAATGTGTAATGAGTCAATTTATGACTCCAAAACCACCCCTCCCTCCCAAATTATCATGTCTCCCGACCCTTTCTGGAAACGACGATTTCAATGACTCACGCTCAGATGTAACATCCCTCTCTGGTGGTTGACAACGTCTTCAACACCTCCACCAATTCCTCCTCAATCTCATGAACCTTCTCTTGTACTTGCTGCTCCTCCCTTATCCACAGAGACGACACCGTCAGGCAGTTGGGGCGGGACTCCAACTCACCACCAGTCCTGTGTGCCGATCCACTTATCTCGCTCCACAAAACACCAGCCCTTCCATCCGATGTTTTTCCTCACCTGCCACCTTTTAAGCAGGGGCTGCGACATCCACCACGGTCCAGGCACATGTCTCGCTTTTCCCCAGGTCCCGCTATGTGATCATACTCACCACAGGCGGCACGTACTCGTTGTCCTGGGTACATTACCATACCTGCGGTCCTGAAATCTTGTAGGTACACATAGGATGGTATTTGGTGCCTCAAAGTCATTTTGAGGTTGAAAGAACCCTCTGGAAAACCAGCATAGGCTCCTGCCGCCCACGTACCATGTTGAGCATAATGCACCGTCCCATACTTCTCAAAAACTTTCCTTATATCTGCCTCGTCCGCCTCAAAGGGAACGTTGCGTAAAATTGATCCACGTATAATACCGTGAAACATCTATCATTCTTACAGTGACAGCTGGTGTGACGTTAAGACTCACGTCCTGAAACCTGGTGATTAACGATTCATAAACCGTTGCAGTTAGCAGTTTGACGAAAATTCGTTGTCCTCCGTTCAATGCTACACCATACAAGTCACAATCTTGTACTCCATAAGTCTCCCGTATGATCTTTGGCAATAAGACTTGCGCAGAACTGGTCGTTATCGTTCCTTTAAGTAGCTCGATGCCTACAGTATTTATCCTTCGTCTCAGACTAACCGCCATCTTGACGATCACAGTGCACCTAAGTTGTTAGCCGAGGTGTGACAGCACCACTTCACACCACTGCAGCCAGGTAACTGACAAGGGCGCTCGCCTACACACAGCAGAGGGGTGCAGAGCACTACCGCACACTACCATGGTCAGGCAGCGAATGCCCCCGAACTCTTGGCTAACAGAACATTATCCATTTTGGAGACAGCTGTCACATGAAATTAGCTCATGCTGCTGCTGTTGCTGCTATTCCTTGGTGGCCCGTGGGCTGGTAAGCAATGCTCTCGCGTCACACGCTGTGTCTGTAGGTCTATTCCCGGCAAGAGTGGTAACATTGGGCGTGTTTTCTTATACCTGCTGTCCCGTTCACCTAGCAAGCAAGTAGGTACCTGGGTGTTAGTCGACTGGTGTGGGTCGCATCCTGGGGGACAAGATTAAGCACCCCGATGGAAATAAGAGACAGTCCTCGATGTCGCACTGCCTTTCTTGTGTTATCCTGAGTGGCTAACCCTCCGGGGTTAAAAATCCGAACGATATTTGATCTTACCACCGTCTCCCTGCATACCCCTTGTGCAACACTTGAGAATCTTTATCCTGGAAACGTTTCGCCACTTATGGCAAAACATTTCCTGATCTGTACATTACGTTGTCGAATCTTCAGAACACCAGCGACTTGACCTGACCTTTGTCACCTCCTCTCCTCTCTCTTCATTTGCTTTCTGTATTTTTTCTTTACCATTCCAGTCTTTTGCCTTAGCGGGTTTTGTCCAGGTTTTTATTCCATGGTGGTTTACACTGCACCTGTGGGCCAGTAGTCCTCCTGCGGTGATCCTCTGTTCTCTAGTTGTTACACTACTACTACTATCATTAATTACTTCACTACTACTACTACTCTTCTGTTACTTCTATCAATTGTTTTGCCATTACAACTACTGCTGCTGCTGCTTCCTCCTCACTACTGCTAACATCACTGCTGCGTTACTGCCACAACCACTACTATTTCTACTTCTACAGCTGTTATATACCTTTTGTGTCCTTGTATTGTTTGTAACAGCTTGACAAAGTTCCTGGAGAGCGAAACGTTGTCACAATAAAATGTCACATTAGTTACATCTATTTTCTTTTACGTAACATAATTCTAACATTATTACTAGTTTAGAATAACTAAGGTAAGCACAAAAAAACTTCAAATTATCTAAATAAATATTTTATTGTTAAAGATATTTAAATAGATAATAAATTTGGTATGTAAAAGGAAATGTACTAGGATATAGTATTAAATTCTTTCAAAGCTTTCTCAGTTTTGGTCTCTCATTAATACAAAATGGACCTAAATTAAATGGAAGGCAAACACAAAAAATACAAAAACCCCTGTAACAGAAACTTACCTATAAGGATTGGACTCAAATTTGTTTAATATTGCATTCAATTTTAAGCAAAAATCCGGCGGGAAAAGAAAAAATAACCTAACCAAGGGACTTTTTCTTACTTTGCACTGTAATATTCACGAGGAAGCGCTAAACTCATAAGGGATCATACCACGTGAGGATAAGACGTAATCAGATTTGATCTATGAAAGACGGGGGGCGAGAGGGTAACTCCAATTTCTTGTATCAAAACCTTTTTTCCAGTTGAAGTGGTGAAACTTGTCGTAAACATTTTATTTGTCAGGAAACAGGGGCACGTGTTTCCTGAGGTGGGTTCTAGCCATGGCCCCCCACTGGAGCTTTTGGTCCTCTAACAGAGGCCCTTTAGCTGGCTTACCCGGGCCACCCTTTTAAATTTTTAAAATTTCTGGGGGGTTTGAGATCTCCGAGCTTGCATTCTTGGGGGGCAAAAAAATGTGGCAGATATGATGGACATGTCCAAGTGGAAGACAGACATAAAGAACCAAGAAAGAATTTGAAACAATGGCTTCAAGCTGGATAAATTAAGATTTAGAAAGGTTGCCGGAAAACACTAGTATGATAACAGGTTTACAGACGAGTGAGATAAACTGTCAGGTAGCGTCATTGAAGCTAATACTTCAATAACTTTAAAAGTACGACTCACGAAATCGTATTAACACGATTGCAAACCACGCACTGGCCTGGAGGTTTAGGTCTCACTTGCCATGGGTTCAAATCCCACCCGTTTCGTGTTTTTATTTTTTTTTAATATATTAAACATATATGAGTTGGGAATGGATGAGTGTGAGTAAGACTTGCCTGTATGGTATAAACCTTAGTAATAGATACCCACAAACTGGTTTAGAAAGACACATAAGCAAACACTTGGACGTATTTATTAGAAAAAGTTTTAGTCCTGGAACCTTGATCCAGTCCCAAGACCAAAACTTTTTCTATGTCCTAATGTTTACTTACGAGTCTTTCTAAACCAAGACTTGCCTAGTATTGTCCAGGCGGCATACCGCAGTGCTCTTCTATTTTGATGTTCTTATGGTCATACATGGCTTGTGGTGGTGCTAGGGAATGGTGCAGCCCCTGGCCCTCAAACTCACTGATTTCCTCCAGCTCAGCTTCTACTATTAACTGAGATATTTTCAATTTTACTAATGCTTGCCTTCTCTTAGAAAAAGATTTGACAGTTTTTGCATGACTTAAAAACAAATGTTCGGTGGCATCCAGTTCTAAACTTTCTCGATCCAGTCCTCCTGCGAAATTTCAAGAGTATTATCAGCAGAGTTGATCACAGCGGCAGAGGTATTATTTCTAGTCGGCTTTTTCTTTCGGGGAGGTTCAATTATTTTCTCCAGGATGTCAGTTTGGGGTTCTGCAACAGTATGGTGCAGGTCATCCAGCTCTTTGAAAGCAGCCTGACTACTCTCCTGCACGTTTTCTGTCCTGAAAAGAGAATTTCAATGTATAAAAATTACAAATTTACTTGTGAATGTTAGGTAAAAGGACACATGAATAACTAATGTGACATTTTACTGTGGCGACGTTTCGCTCTTCAGGAGTTTTGTCATGCCGTTACCAGACTATGGAACAAAACTCTCCTCCAGTCTGAGGGACTGAGGTGACCATGGGCCAGTATGCCTACTGCAGTGCTTATTTGTCCTCTTTAACCTCACATGGTACTTACTCCTCCGTGTCCTTATATTGTTTATAACGGCTTGACAAAGCTCCTGGAGAGAGAAATGTTGCCACAATAAAATTTTGAATTATTATAATGTGAGTAGACCTGACGCTAAATTAATAATTACAGTATTAAAACCAGCTACTCTGGTAAATTAAATTTGTGGACAGTATATGATTAGGCTTGTTGGGTACACAAAAGAAATTTGTATTACCACTTACCATTTAATTACTGTAGATGAATCACGCCACACCTGCCTGACACCTAGACCCTACACTGGCCAGCTAGAGATCTAAATGCAAATACTAATGGTGCACTTCCCTGTCAGTGATGTTCGTATCCCTTATCATCCACCATCCACATCTAATACTTGAGGTCCCACAAATTTCCTGTCCCAATTCTTCAGCAGGAATGTGTCAGCAATTACTAAATTATGGATTGAGGCTGATATACACCAACTGACCTTGGAGAGCACCTGACTACACTGCAAAATTTAGTCCAGTGCTCACACGTTAATTAAATTCAGTACAGCGCCTCCCTCTGTGGCGCCACTCCACTGGCTGTTCTACATCCCCCTCACTCAAAATTTCTCGAAGGGTCCAAATAGCATCACATTTTAATACACAATTATAATCATTTATATATTCTACATTTTGGAAATAAGTAAAAAATTTCCACAAAAGTGTCACATTAGCTACACATTTCCTTTTACTTAATATTTTGTTGGTAATTCTACCATTCTTACTCCCTCTGTATGGCCTTAGTTTTATGAAAATAAAAGCTAACAACTGGGCTCACTTTCAAAAATTATGGAAAAAAATTTCTCCACATTTAAATTTACTTTGTTATGTTTTTAAAACCAAAAAATTAATTATAGTACATACGGAACCAACCCTTTCTGTGAAATTTTTTTTTTTTAAAAAAGTTGGCTGCCCCACCCAGGGGAGGGTGACCCAAAAAAAAAGGGAAAATCCACAAAAAAAAAAATATTTCATCATTCAAAAACTTTAAAATCACCAAAATCATTCTTTGCAGAGGGGACCGATAGACAGTTTAGAAGTCCTCCCCAAATGTCAAAATCCCAAACCCCCCCCTTTATTATTTTGAGCAAATCACCCGCAGAGACTTACAGGCTATTACCAATGCCCTTTTTGTTAATTTCACCTTTTATTTATAAATATTTATTCTTCCTCAGAATCCTGAGTGCATGAAAAAAGATCGATCGATCAATTCCATCCCATATTGTACAATGATTTGTTTTATAGTTTTTTAAAGAATTTTTTAAAATGATACTTAAAACCCATTACGAAAACTATTTTAATACCCTTATGAACCATCCCTTAGTTCTAAGTTACATATGAAATTTTTTATTGTATAGAATCAGCCCCGAAACCCCTGCCTGTTCATCTATGCATATAGTGTATGTCGGGACGAATACGTCATAACGAGCTGTCACATAGTTTCTGTTTTCCCCCTTTTATGTGTTGTATGCGTTACATAGTACCACCATGGCTTTTATAGAAATCCCTAGGCCGAGTGACTGATGACATCCGGGGGACGCATGAGTCAGTGAGACAAGCTGCCCCCTTAGTTTACGCATTTGGGATGAAAAAGGCGGAACACGGCAGGCTGGGGTCCCCCCATCTCCCCCTTACCACAGCTGCAAAAAATAGCGTCCACCAACAAGTGAGTTTACCTTATCCTCAAACTCCCACCGAACCCCCCACGACAAAGGTAAGTGGGACTTATGGCAGTAGGTCCTGAACTGTCACTCCTTCAATGCCCAAATTTTTCATCACTCACAAAACTGACCTGACATTAAATTAAAAAATTTTAATATTAAAAAAAGTACTCTGGGAATTAAAGTTGGTGGATGTATGGATTAGGTTTGTTGGCACACAGAATAAATTTTTTATACAAAAAATTTTTT
>NC_069427.1:43059040-43077014 GCF_026875155.1 Cherax quadricarinatus
AGGTTTTGTATATATGTCAATTCATGACCATGTGACATGTAATTTTGTTTTTAGTTATGTTCTTGATATAAGTTTTTGTTGTAATATCTTGCGAGCATGTAAGTACAATCCGTTTGTCAGTTCATTTGATTAGGTTCTATACTGTTTCTTTATTTTTATGTTAAACTGTATGGGTCTTAAATAAAATATAAAAAAAAAAAAGAGTTCGGATATGTTGAAACTACTGGATTAATGAAGGATTGTGTTACTGACAGCAATTAGGCCAGTCGTTACTGACAGCATTTAGGGCAGTCTTCACAATTTCATCTGCCTAAGTAATCTTTCCGGATGATTAACCTGACCTCATTGAACTTTATAAGATGTCCTATTTTCCTCTTATACAAAGGAATTATGTTTGCTCTGCCAGTCCTTAAGTACCTCTCCTCATAGTTTGTAACTAGGAAAAGCAGTCACAGGAAACTACCTCCGAAACCCTCTCCAGGTACTCGGCCTACCTTTAACTTTTCTAGTTAGAAATGTGGCTTTTTGTAACCATGAATTAGATCTGACTTGTACTAGCTAGTTGGCCTTCAGCCATGCCTCGTTTTACCTCTGGTAATTATACGCTACCGTAGGTGTGTCTTACCTGCGTGGGTACGGCTGAGGCCTACTGGCTGGCCTCCGTGGCTGAGCCTACTCACTCATTCTCATTTCTACATTCCGTTGATCTGTTTTTAAAATTACCTAAATCAGTATTATAGTCACAAGGGAGGCGCTGAACCTTTATGGGTTACAAGCGCCTGGGAAATGAGATGTAATTGGGTTCGAGCCAAGGAAGGTGAGGGTAGCTCCAATTCTTGCATCAAGAGCACTTTACCCTTGGAGGGCCCAAGGAGTCATAACCACCCCGGCCCGGGTCCCAGACCAGTCCTTCTGGTTGCCGACCTGATCGATCATGCTGCTGTTGCCTGCCGCCCGCAGTCCAGCCATATGCACCACAGCCCAGCTGGTCAGGAACTGTCTTGAAGAACTGACAGTTTCCTCTGGAAGACAGCCAGGGATTTGTTGGTAATTCTCCTTATGCAAGATGGAAGAATGTTGATGAGTCGCGATCCCTTTACACTAGTTATGTTCTCCTTCAGTGTACTCACCACGCATCTGCTTTTCATAGAAGTATGGTATCTTGCAAACCCTTTTGCCGGGGTTTTGGTTTGTACGTCAGTTTACGTGCGGCCAGCAGTAACAGCCTGGTTGATCAGACCCTGATCCACCACGGGGCCTGGTCTCAGACCGGGCCGCGGGGGCGTTGATCCCCGAAACCTCCAGGTATACTCCAGGCCTTGTGTTGTCATATAGAGTGATTTTGGTGGGCAGATTTAGGACCATACCTCCATGACACTTCCAGGTGTTGGATAATAAGGTATCTTTCTCTCTTACATCCTCAGGTGATCAGTTCAAGGAACATCAAGCTCACCCAGTAATTTAGGTGCTTGACTGACGTTATACAAGCTATGAAGGTTCTCTATATATTTTCCAGTTCTGTAATTTAACCTTTCTTGAAAGGCGTTAGTATTCAACAATATTCCAGTCAATAGAGGATGAGTGACCTAAGGAGAATCATCATTGGATTGGCATCTTTTGTTTTGAAGGATTTAGTTATCCAATCTATCATTTTTCTTACGGTTGCGATAATATTGTTGTACCTTGAGTGTGAGATCTTTTTACATTATTACTCCCAAGTCTCTTCGCATTAGACTTTTTTTTTGTACACAGTTTTACAGATTAAGAACGTTACCTACGTCCCGCTCATTTTCAAAGCCCAACCCTATCAAAGCTACATACCCAATGTATGATTGGAGGGGCATTTGGGAAGACTTTCCCGGAAGATCAATTTAAAACCAAGGGTTCGTGAAGTTGGGGTTTATAGATTCTTTATGGGAATTTTTAGCTACAAGGTCATGCTATATAGAATGGGTTATGTAGGTGCTGGCACTTGTTTGCATTGTGAGGAAGAAGGAGACGGCTTTTTTATGCCATTATATTTTTGTGAAAACTTGGGTTTAGTAAGGGCATGGTTAGCGAGAGTTCTGGGATAGTGGCAGGAGGGGGGAGAAACATATCGACTTTGAAGGGGGTTTGCATTTTGATTGGAGGGGTTTCCAAGGACATTCGGAGGCAGTGATGTATGTTGTGGCAGATTTTTTGTATGTGTCTTGGTGCATGCGGGAGGTGGGGGGTGAATGTAGGGGGCGGGCGCTTGCGGCGAGTGTGTATCGTACAGTATGCAGAAATAGGCTACTATATGGGAGGTTGTGGGTAAATAGTTTTCCCTTGGGTTATCGTAATCTGTCGGTAGGTGTAATTTTAGGGTTGGGTGTAGTTTTAGAGCTGGATTGGGCTGTTCTCCCTAAACTGGCATCTTGTTTTTTTTTTGAGACTAGTGGAGGATGGAAGGTGGAATAAAAGTGTGTGGTAGTGGAGCATATGGTGTAAAGTCGTTAGGAATAAGGGGGGGCGTAGGGGGGGTGAACTGGTGACATTTGGTTAAGAGACAGGGGTTTTATGACTTTCGACGTCAGGTACGAACTTGAGCATGGAAGGAACGTGAGTTTGTGTTTTTTTTTTAATACAGATAGCATGGGGTCAGGGGATGGCAGGGGGTGGCTTTCTGAAGTGTCTTTTTGCCAGGTTGGTTTTGTTAATGATTGAGGTAGTACTGCCCGGTACATGTTTTATTAGGAGCCATAAGTTATATTGTGTAACTTAGTGCGTGACAGAGTAAAGTCTGATATTGCTCTGGAACATTGTTAATAATATATATATCTTGTTGAACATAATACATAAAAAAATGGGAATATGTATTAGTGAGAAAAAATAAAAAAGTATCTGGAGTTGTTAGGAGGATAGAAGTTATTTGTAGTGTAGATGTAAATTTTTTTTGTCTCAGGACTTGAATATGTTAATTTTTTTTTAGTCAATGTAAATGTGAAAGTTTATTATTAATAATAATATTGATGTGTCAGAATGGTGAAAATGTCTAATAAGCTCAGACGGTGAAGATGGGGTTCTCCTTTTGATACTAAATGTGTATTTTGCGTTGAAATGTAATTTATAAGTAGGTTCAAATTTACTTAGTACGTCTTTTAGTTATTCTGTAATAGTATGTTGGTGTGATCATGTAATTATTAGTTATTTCTTCTTATGTATCCTTTGCTGCGCCAGAAGTGTGGCACTCAGTCAGTCCAGCAAAGGAGGTGGGGTAGGGATTGCTATATAAAATTCAAAAGTATAATAGGATGCAATAGAAATACTGTTAAAAAAAATGTGAAGGTAATGTTTCTTGAAATGTAAATCTGTTTGTTTTTGTCCTATTGTCTTATGTATGGTTTTAAATAACATATAAGTACAAGTTCTTAAGTGTTATGTAACACTTCATTAAATATCTAAGTTAGTACTGATAGTTCTGGTATACTTACCGTTATTATTATGTAATGTACGTCGTAAGTGACAATATTATGGTTAGGAAGCCTCGAGTTGGTAAGGCATTTTGGGGATGGTCAAGGTGGTGTTTGTGGTGCACTGTATATAACAGACACATGTAAATTTAGGATGGTTGGGTTAGAAGGTTCACTGGACCTCGTGTATTATCATGAGTTTAGAGTTACCATAAATGGGAAATGTTTAGTTCAGGTATAAGGATGCATGTTTGCATGGTAATTTATATGGGGTACGTGATTATGAATTAAATGGTGAAATGTGATTATGAATTATATTTTTTTGGGTACCTGTTTGTTAAGGATTGTGGTCTTCTATATATTAAATTTTTTTATGTGTAATACAACGTTTTAAATAAAATATAAAAAAAAAACCCTATCTAAGGTGTACTACCACCCCCAGGATGCGACCCACAACAGTCGACTAACACCCAGGTACCTACTTACTGCTAGGTGAACAAAGGCAGTAGGGGTAAGGAAACAAATTTCGCTTTGCCTGTTTGGCAAGAAGATCGTTGCTATTTAAGCCAAAATCGCAAGTCTTACCTATTCGGCACGACATAAAACATATATATGGCACAAGACACAGTAAACAGGTGAAAATCACAATATACAGAACAACCACTGTGAAAAAAAAATAGTGAAATTCCAAGTGCTTTCGTGATTTCTCACATTTTTCAGTTCCTTGGTAATGTGAGAAATCACGAAAGCACTTGGAATTTTACCACTTTTTCACAGTGTTGTTCTGTATATTGTGATATCACCTGTTTACTGTGATCTTAGTGCATAATATGTATATGCGTCCCCAAAAAATAAGACTTGCGATTTTGGCTTAAAAGAAACGATCTTTTTGCCAAAAAAGGGAAAAATTTTTTTCCCCTTACACCTACTCCTTTTGTTCACCTAGCATAAGTAGGTACCTGGGTTTTTAGTCGACTGTTGTGGTCGCATCTGGGGTGGTGTTTGGGTTTTCAGTCTCAGAACAGTTCACATAAGTGTGATCCACAAAAAACAAGGGTATCAAAAAAAATAACAAAACTGTAACTAAACCCGGGGAAACGAACCTGAGATAGTTACCCATGTGTACTCATTGTACTCACCTATTTGTGGTTGCAGGGTCGATTCATAGCTCCTGGCCCCGCCCTTTCACTGACCGCTCTGTGTGTGTGAAGAGAGAGAAGGAGAGAGAGGAGAGAGAGAAGAGAGAGAGAGAAGAGAAGAGGGGAGAAGAAAGAGAGAGAGAGAGAGAGAGCGGGAGGAGGTAGCAGTGATGACCTCCGGCATCATCCAATGCATCCTGGGAAAGGGAGCAAAACCCCCTTTTTCCAAGACTTGGGAAAAAAAAAGCTACCCGTGTAAAGCGGCTGATGCGGGGAATCTGGGTTGGTGTTGGTGATAGTCATGGGCTGATTTTGGGGATAGTCTGGGTTGGTGTTGGTGATAGTCAGGGCTGATGTTGGTTATAGTCATGGGCTGATGTTGGTGAAAGTCATGGGTTGGTGTTGGTGATAGTCATGGGCCCCGAGTTGGTGATAGTCAGGCTGATTTGGGTAGTATGGGTTGGTGTTGGTGATAGCATGGGCTGATGTTGGTGATAGTCAGGGCTGATGTTTTGGGGATATCATGGGGTTGTGTTGGGGAAAACATGGGGGGGTGTTGGTGAAGTCTGGGTTGGTGTTGGTGATAGTCAAGGTGTGTTTGGGGATAGCATGGGTTGGTGTTGGGGAAGTCATAGGCTGGGGGTTTTGGTGATATCATGGGGTTTGGGGTTACAAGAAAAAAACCCAAAAATTTTTTCAAGACTATAAAATAATTTAAATATAAAAAAAATGTCTACAATATTTTGTGACATATTTTAGACCATTAAAAAGGGGAATTATATAGATTTAAAACCCAGGATAAAATTGTTAAAACGTAGGGGCAAAAAAATCAAAAAACTTTTTAATATATATACATTACTCGCTATACACATGTGGGTGTTAAGCATTTGGGATAGAGGTTAAATGGTATAATGGAGTGAGGTGGGTGGAGGAGGATGGTGCTTCACAGGGGGTACCCCCCCCAACCTCCCAACCCATTGCCAAGTGAAAAGGAAAAATTCCCAAATTAAAATATTAAATTAAAAAAAAAAAAAAAAAACCTGCTGTAGTGTATACTTGTAGTGTTTATGGTCGCAGAGTCTACCTTAACAACCTCTGAGCACAGCAAAGCAGTGGAAACATCGATGTTTCTTATATATTGGTTCCTCTGGTGCTGGTGAGGTCTGGCTACACTGTGTACTCAGGAGATGTCACATCACATCAGGTTATCACCCTTATGGTTGGCTTCCATAGGTACGAAATTGACGTTTTAAAACGCTATACTACGTTACCCTATTTCACCTTTCCCCGATGAATATAAAGGCGATATTCCCTCTCCCCTTCCCAGTGTTAAACTTAGACCTGCTGAGTTTTCATTCCCGTGTTAAGACTAGGAAGGTTAGGCGACAGTTTTATTAATTCAAACAGCGATGATGGCAGCTCTCAAAGCAACAACATCCCATGTCCAAAACTCTAGTTGTTGGATGGATTTTAAGCCTTATTGCCAGGGACCACAAGGTGAGAATTACCTGCGGCGGTGCTGTCGCTAAGGTAGCTAGTTCTTGACTGAACCATCCTGATGCTGCCTCTCCTGCCATTACTGTTTTGTTAACAATGACTGCGTCAGGTAAACATCCGGCTACGTCAGGTAAACATCCGGCTACGTCAGGTAAACATCTAGCTATGTCAGATGAACATTAGCTACGTCAGATGAACATTAGCTACGTCAGATGAACATTAGCTACGTCAGATGAACATTAGCTACGTCAGATGAACATTAGCTACGTCAGATGAACATTAGCTACGCCATATAAACATCTAGCTACGTCAGATGAACATTAGCTACGTCAGATGAACATTAGCTACGTCATATAAACATCTAGCTACGTCATATGAACATTAGCTACGTCAGATGAACATTAGCTACGTCATATAAACATCTAGCTACGTCATATAAACATCTAGCTACGTCAGATAAACATCTCACTACGTCAGATGAACATTAACTACGTTTGATAAACATTAACTACGTCAGATAAACATCTAGCTACGTCATATAAACATCTCGCTACATCAGATGAACATTAGCTACGTCATATAAACATCTGTGTCAGATAAACATCTAGCTACGTCATATAAACATCTAAACCATACCCGGCCGGGATTGAACCCGCGGTCAGAGAGTCTCAAAACTCCAGCCCGTCGCGTTAGCCACTAGACCAGCTAGCCACAATAAGATTCGTCCAACTAGGTATGTTTCTACACCATAGGAAGGTTAGCACAGGCACCACTGTGACCACAAATGCAAGTTTTTACAGACGAATCTCCAGCTAGCGTGGCCGTGACGAACTCTAGCTCAAGTCCCTTCACTGCCGGGGTATGGTTTGTTTGCAATCGTGTCATTACGATTTCGTAAGTCATATAAACATCTAGCTACGTCAGATTAATATCTCACTACGTCAGATGAATATTAACTACGTCTGATAAACATTAACTACGTCAGATAATCTAGCTACGTCATATAAACATCTAGCTACGTCAAACATCTCACTACGTCAGATGAACATTAGCTACGTCAGTTAAACATCTACGTAATATAAACATTTAATTGTATTACAAGAACACAGAATAAACGTCAAATTAGGTTTCTAACAACGCCAGAAAATTCCTCTGGACTACTGCGCACGTCAAGTCATGGGATATATTATTGAGTTCAGGCCAGGCGGTCAATAATCCATGACTTCCTGGAACACTACAAAGACCCCAGTGGAAGTTAAGTCACTTCGCCTGACCTTGTTTGTGGGGGCTACCCTAGGTAATCTACACATCTGCTATGTGTGATAATTTATATAGCTGTATTGGTGTGTACCTATACCTGAGTAAACATATTTGCTAAGGTTATGCTTTGTAATTTACACTATGTATGATACTTGTACTTATGTGTACTTGTTCCTAAATAAACTTACTTATGCATGTTTTTATCCAGATGTTTCCATGGTTGGAGCGTGGGTACCCAGATAACAACAATAGCAATAATAATAATAATAATAATAATAATAATAATAATAATAATCCTTATTTCTACTAGTATATGATACAAGGTATACAGACCATAGCTGATATCAACGACATAATATGTACAAAGCCTCTGGTCATGCAGAGCACTTCAGGTATTATTATTATTATATTATTATTATTATTATCATTGGGTCATACAGCGTTGCATTCAGGTTGTGTCCCCAGAATGCGACCCACACCAGTCGGCTAACACCCAGGTACCAACTTACTGCTGGGTGAACAGGGACAGCAGGTGTCTTAAGGAAACACGCTCAATATTTCCACCCGTACCGGGGAGAGAGATCGAACCATGGACACTCAGTGTGTGAGCTGAGTGAGCTACCAACCGATCTACGGGACATAATGGGAACAAAAGCTTGCTGTTTCCTCTGTCACACTAATCACACAGAGGTGATTCTTGTAGCGCCATCGGTTCACAGATGAGAAACACTCACACAGAATTAGCGCTTTACGAAATACAAGTTTATTCTGATACAGGTACACATAAATACAATTATGTAAATTATCATACATAGCACCATATGTGTAGATTACCTAGGATAACCCAAGAACAGCCAGACAAATTAGAATCCCTGTTCGTCTAGGAATAAGTTTAGTATCTAGGAAATGGACAACTGTTGTGGGTCGCATCCTGGGAAATAAGACCAAACGATCTCTGTGGAAATAATATGACTTGACTTTCGTGTGTTAATATTACATGGCTTTTGTGTGTTAATAATAAGACCTGACTTTCGTGTGTTAATAATAAGACGGCTTTCGTGTGCAATAATAAGACCTGACTTTCGTGTGTTAATAATAAGACGGCTTTCGTGTGCAATAATAAGACCTGACTTTCGTGTGTTAATAATAAGACTTTATTCTCCCGTGTTAATAGCAAGACTTGACCCTGCTGTGTTATAAATAACCCTACTGCATTACTAGGTGAGAAGACTACTGACGCAGTGGCAGCTGTGGTGTCAGGATCCAGAGAGGTGTGTTCACTACCTGCCACCTGTTCAGTGTGTTGGTTCACACCCAGGAGGACCCTAGATCGATTCCCGTGCTGGACGAGACGTAAGGGTAAGTCTTACACTTTTTATCCGAATGAATATTAAAATTGTATGCTGTACTAACATGTTGATAAGTAAGACAGGCAAGTTACATATCTTTATTCCGAAACGTTTCGCCTACATAGTAGGCTTCTTCAGTCGAGTACAGAGGAATTTGTAGTCCTAAGACTGAATAAGCCACTCGTGGCGCTTTTTCCACACCTTGTCGGCGTCACCAGACCATTTTTCAAAGTGTGTGTTTTTTACGAATAGTTCAAGTCACAGTATGATCTATTTTTTCCATGACATATTACACCAGACTTGGTATAAACCTTGATGATTGATGCTGACAAGTGGTTTAAAGAGACGTGAGCAAACTAAGGCATACCGGTCCTAACACCTTCATCAAGGTCCCAGCACTGACGGTCCTAACACCTTCATCAAGGTCCCAGCACTGACGGTCCTAACACCTTTATCAAGGTCCCAGCACTGACGGTCCTAACACCTTCATCAAGGTCCCAGCACTGACGGTCCTAACACCATCAAGGTCCCAGCACTGACGGACCTAACACCTTCATCAAGGTCCCAGCACTGACGGTCCTAACACCTTCATCAAGGTCCCAGCACTGACGGTCCTAACACCTTCATCAAGGTCCCAGCACTGACGGTTCTAACACCTTCATCAAGGTCCCAGCACTGACGGTCCTAACACCTTCATCAAGGTCCCAGCACTGACGGTCCTAACATCTTCATCAAGGTTCCAGCACTGACGGTCCTAACATCTTCATCAAGGTCTCAGCACTGACGGTCCTAACATCATCAAGGTCCCAGCACTGACGGTCCTAACACCTTCATCAAGGTCCCAGCAAAGACGGTCCTAACACCTTCATCAAGGCCCCAGCACTGACGGTCCTAACACCTTCATCAAGGTCCCAGCACTGACGGTCCTAACATCTTCATCAAGGTTTCAGCACTGACGGTCCTAACATCTTCATCAAGGTCTCAGCACTGACGGTCCTAACATCATCAAGGTCCCAGCACTGACGGTCCTGACACCTTCATCAAGGTATCAGCACTGACGGTCCTAACACCTTCATCAAGGTCCCAGCACTGACGGTCCTAACACCTTCATCAAGGTCCCAGCACTGACGGTCCTAACACCTTCATCAAGGTCTCAGCACTGACGGTCCTTACATCTTCATCAAGGTCATAGCACTGACGGTCCTAACACCTTCATCAAGGTCTCAGCACTGACGGTCCTAACACCTTCATCAAGGTCCCAGCACTGACGGTCCTAACATCTTCATCAAGGTCATAGCACTGACGATCCTAACACCATCAAGGTCTCAGCACTGGCGATCCTAACACCTTCATCAAGGTCTCAGCACTGACGGTCCTAACATCTTCATCAAGGTCCCAGCACTGACGGTCTTAACATCTTCATCAAGGTCTCAGCACTGACGGTCCTAACACCATCAAGGTCCCAGCACTGACGGTCCTAACACCTTCATCAAGGTCCCAGCACTGACGGTCCTAACACCTTCATCAAGGTCTCAGCACTGACGGTCCTAACATCTTCATCAAGGTCATAGCACTGACGATCCTAACACCTTCATCAAGGTCTCAGCACTGACGGTCCTAACACCTTCATCAAGGTTCCAGCACTGACGGTCCTAACATCTTCATCAAGGTCATAGCACTGACGATCCTAACACCATCAAGGTCTCAGCACTGACGATCCTAACATCTTCATCAAGGTCTCAGCACTGACGGTCCTAACATCTTCATCAAGGTCCCAGCACTGACGGTCCTAACATCTTCATCAAGGTCCCAGCACTGACGGTCCTAACATCTTCATCAAGGTCCCAGCACTGACGGTCCTAACATCATCAAGGTCCCAGCACTGACGGTCCTAACACCTTCATCAAGGTCCCAGCACTGAACCGTTGTTTAATAACTATGTCCTAGCATTTGCTCATGTGTCTTCTTAAACTACACCAAAACCAGACTTATTGGAAATGCTGGGGACATCGTCAAAAATTAAAAAAAAAAAAATCAGATCCAACGGACCATGTTAGGCAGTATCCATGCATATTTCAACCTATTTTTAAGACCGCACTCGTTACCTGCTTCCACGTCGCTACCTGGAAGGTTGTTCTACCTGGAGGGTATTCCGAGGATCAATGTCCCCGTGGCCCGGTCCATGACCAGGCCTCCTGGTGGATCAGGGCCTGACCAATCAAGCCGTTTCTGCTGGCCGCACGTAGTCCAACGTACCAACTACAGCCCGGCTGATCCGGCATTGACTTTAGGTATCTGTTCAGCTCCCTCTTGAAGACAACCTGGGGTCTATTGGTAATTCCCCTTATGGCTAGTGGGAGGCTGTTGAACAGTCTTGGGCCCCGGACACTTATTGTGTTTTAGTGTCCTAATGGCCCTCCTTTTCACTGGGGGTATGTTCCACTCGTTCTTCAACTCTACTGCCCAGCCGATCCTTTCCTATATCCTTTATCTTGGAACCTGTTGTTACGAGTTTTGATTTTATCAGTTTCAATGTCCTTTCTTTATGATTTTCCTCCATTTGTGCATTTCATATTCTCTCTCACACTAGTTTTTTAAGTTTGGATAAATAATGGCATAATGTCTACAACTGTTTAAAATGTAATCAATTAATTCTCTGTAGAAGAAGAACATAAGAACATAAGAAAGAAGGAACACTGCAGCAGGCCTACTGGCCCATGCGAGGCAGGTCCAAGTCTCCTACCGGCTTAAGCCAATGCCCCAACCTAATCAGGTCAGGTCACATTCACTTAAGGAAGGAACACGGCAACTGACCTAGTAGCACAAGCTAGTCAGGTCCAACTCACACCCACCCACACCCACTCATGTATTTATCCAACCTATTTTAAAACTACACAACGTTTTAGCCTCTATAACTGTACTTGGGAGTTTGTTCCACTCATCCACAACTCTATTACCAAACCAGTGCTTTCCTATATCCTTCCTGAATCTGAATTTTTCTAACTTAAAACCATTGCTACGAGTCCTGTCTAAGCTAGATATTTGCAGCACGTTATTTACATCCCCTTTATTTATTCCTGTCTTCCATTTATACACCTCAATCATATCCCCCCTAATTCTACGCCTTTCTAGAGAGTGCAGATTCAGGGCCCTCAGTCTATCCTCGTATGGGGAGATTTCTGATACATGGGATCAACTTTGTCATCCTCCTCTGTACATTTTCCAGAGCATTTGTACCCATTCTGTAATATGGTGACCAGACTGTGTAGCATAATCTAAATGAGGCCTAACCAAGGATATATAGAGTTGAAGAACAACCTGAGGACTTCTATGATTTATACTTCTTGATATGAAGCCAAGGATTCTGTTAGCTTTATTGCGAACACTTATGCACTGTTGTCTTGGTTTCAGATTACTGCTAACCAGGACTCCTAAATCCTTTTCGCAATCCGTGATGTTAAGATCTTCATTATTTAGTTTATATGTGGCATGGTTATTTTCCTGTCCAACATTTAGAACTTTGCATTTGTCTATATTAAACTGCATCTGCCACTTCTCCGACCACTGCATCAGTCTATTCAAATCTTCTGGAGTGCTCTAATGACCTTGTCAGAATGAATTCGACGGCCCATTTTGGTGTCATCGGCAAACTTGATTATATCACTCTTTATGCCCTCATCAATGTCGTTTATGTAGATTGTGAACAAAAGGGGCCTAACACTGACCCCTGTGGAAAGCCGCTCCTAACGCTTCCCTACGCTGAGTCTTCCCATTTATGCAAACTCTCTGCTGCCTATTTGTCAACCATGCCTCTATCCAGGAAAAAAATTTCTCCTCCTATTCATGTGCCTTAATTTCCTCAATAGTCTCTGATGTGGGACCCTGTCAAAAGCCTTACTGAAGTCCATATAAGAAGAAGACTGTTATTTTTTAATTTTTTTGTGAAGAACTAAATACATGGTTGGTTTTAATAAAAACCTGCCTAGTGTGGCCCAGTAGGCCTGCTGCAGTGTTCCTCCATTCTTATATTCTTATGAAGCACATTCTTTTTGATTATAATAATAATAATAATAATAATAATAATAATAATAATAATAATAATAATAATAATAATTATGAAGCACTAAACTCATGAGGATCATTCAGCGCAAGAAGTGGTAGAGGTTTGGTCCTCCATAATCTATTAACCAGTCAGGTTAAGAATTTTTTTTAAGTTAAAATTATGTTTAACTTTTTCACACTTTTCGTTCTTTTGTGGGTCGTTCCCAGCGGGTGCTCAATGGGGGAGTCGTTCCCATAGGACTCGTTGAGGCACAAAGATCCCTCGTTCAAGGACTCCTTTGGCCTCAGGGACACCCACTTTCAGAGTCATTTCCCGTGTTGGAAGACAGACACTAATACGTACTTGGTGATGTTCGTGGGGCTGAGTGTAGCATACACTGCGGTGGTGTTGGTATATCTCATCTGGTATATTGTTCAGTATATCAAAAGGCTGAAGGGTGAGTATATGTCCAACCAGGGTATTCCTGCCATGCAGTCACCGGGCACCCAGATCCTCTCTCAGAACCCGGAGGTCCAGGTACTCTCCCATCATCCTGAGGTGCAGGTACTCTCCCAACATCCTGAGGTCCAGGTACTCTCCCAGCATCCTGAGGTCCAGGTACTCTCCCAACATCCTGAGGTCCAGGTACTCTTCCCCGCATCCTGAGACTAAGGTCCCTCCCAGGAATCACCGCTCAGGTCATCCAAGGTCACTTCCCAATACCTGACAATGAGTCGCAGTGGATCGTGAGCTACGGCTCTACGAACACCTCTCCAGCCTGCCTTCGGTCACCCCGAAGAACGTTCCTCTCGAGCAGACTCTTATAGAGCAGTAAATTCAGATTCAAGAGCTTCCTCGAACGACTTCCTCCCACCTGCGTTCCTAAGCTAGCTGAACGGGAAGCCAAATTCTATGTCTCATTTCTTCCCCAGCAACTTGCCGTTCAGATGATGTCTACCGCCTCTTCTTCAGCCCAGGCGGATTTTCCAGGTTCGATGCTGCCGTCTCCTTTAATCAGGTAACTGGTTCTTCGAACGTCGAACTCAACCATCCTTCCGGTGCTACCAGGACTTCAGGCTTTACCCCAGGCCTTCGGGGGAAACATTACGATGCTCTGACCGGCATCTCGATAGTGTAAGACTAATCTAGACACAACTTCGATCACATTGAAATAACATTAATCATGACATAACAATCATGATCTATAGGAAAACATTTTGATCAATACTCGCCATTATTTTTTGTTCGAGATAAGGAAAAACAGGTTTTTTTTGGATTATTATCTCCGAAACAATGAATAACAAGAAAACTCCAGACAACCGTTTGGCGTATTTCAACGTGGATTTTTAATAAGGCCCGTGGCCTGGTGGCAAAAGCTCTCGCTTCACACGATGGTGTGGGTCGCAACCTGGGAGAAAATTGACCTAATTTGCCCGACATGTCTGCATAAAAGCGGCTCCTTTTCTTATATAGTAGTGTCATTGATGTCAGCTAGGCTGTATACCTTGTACATTGTATTGTTAGAATAAAGATATCTATTATATTTTTTAATGCGACCCACAGTAGCTGGTTACACACAGGCTCCTGTTTCCAAAATTTGAGGTGAGCAGGAACTGCAGTGGAAAAATATAAACACAAATGCAGTATAATGTGTGTCCTTTATATGACAAGTTTCACCCACACAGTGGGCTTTTTCAAGTCACAACAACGGATCTACCTGAGGGTTGAAGGTACGAGAGTATTTATAGGCATGTTCAGAATGTTTGAGGTCAGGTGGAGAATGCTGAATCTGATGATCTACCCGGTTAGTTTGGAGTGGAAGGTTCGAGAGTATTATAGGCATGTTCAGAATGTTGAGGTCAGGTGGAGAATGCTGCATCTGATGATCTACCCGGTAGATCATCAGATGCAGCATTCTCCACCTGACCTCAACATTCTTGAACATTGCCTTACAAAATACTCTCGTACCTTCAACCCAGGATAGATCCGTTGTGACTTGAAAAAGCCCACTGTGTGGGTGAAATGAAACGTTGTCAATAAAGGATCACATTATACTGCATTTGTGTTTATATTTCCATTGTGTCGGTATTTTATACCATTTATTTCCAGGAACTGCAGGTGTTAGGAGAGTCCTTCGGCTTTGAGCCGAACTCGATACCACTGAGTGGGTCACCTTTGGGAAGTTCTCTCGTGATCTAGGTCACCCTATGCGAAGAGCATCTGAGACAATGGACAGCCCGACCGCAGACCCTTACCTGTAGGTGGGTAAAGGTTGCCAAACACAGCGAAGCTCAGCTCAAACCTCTGCAACACGGCCACGCTAGCTGGAGATTCGTCTGTAAAAACTTGTATTTGTGGTCACAGTGGTGCCTATGCTAACCTTCCTATGGTGTATAAATATACCTAGGTGGATGGAACTTATTGTGGCTAGCTGGCCCAGTGGCTAAATCGACGGTCTGGAGTTTTGAGACTCTGTGATCGCGGGTTCAAACCCCGCCCGTCTTATGTTTTTTTTCTCTGCAACACAATTGTCCTCAAAGATTTGTTAAGGTATACCATGAAATAAGGGAAGATCCTAGACTTAACCTTATGAAAACAGACAAAGCAAATGCGACAGTAATTATGGACACGGTAGATTATAAGGGAAAAATAATATACGTATTGAACTTTAAAATGGTATAAAATACCGACAGGTTGTTAGGTAAGACACATATGCAACAGTTAGGTATCTTTATTATGAAACGTTTCGCCTACACAGTAGGCTTCTTCAGTCAAGTACAGAAAAGTTGATAGAAGCAGAAGATACTTGAAGACGATGTAATCAGTCCATCACCCTTAAAGTTTTGAGGTGGTCAGTCCCTCAGTCTGGAGAAGAGCATTGTTCCATAGTATGAAACAATATGGAGATGAAGTGACAGAATGGAGCTTTTTATAGCGCCAAGAGGTTGTGAGTAGGCCACTAGGAAGAGAGGTAAGAATCAGGATTGTTGAAGGTCAGGTCCCTCTCATAATCCAGCCGCTCTCACTAGTGGAAGTTGTCGAAGAATTGATTGCAGGTCTGTACCAAGATCCCTTGTGTTGCAGTGTCTGACAGATTGGAACATTAAAAATGGTTTTTAAAATACCGACAGGTTGTTAGGTAAGACACATATGCAACAGTTAGGTATCTTTATATGAAACGTTTCGCTACACAGTAGGCTTCTTCAGTCAAGTACAGAAAAGTTGATAGAAGCAGAAGATACTTGAAGACGATGTAATCAGTCCATCACCCTTAAAAGATTTGGAAAAAGGTGGTCAGTCCCTCAGTCTGGAGAAGGAGCATTGTTTCATAGTATGAAACAATATGGAGATGAAGTGACAGATGGAGCTTTTTATAGCGCAAGAGGTGAGACGTGGCCACTAGGAGAGGTAAGAACTCAGATGTTGAAGGGTTCATGGTCCCTCTCAAATCCAGCCGCTCTCACTAGTGGAAAGTTGTCGAAAAAGTTGATTGCAGGTCTGTACCAAGATACCTTGTGTTTGCAGTGTCTGACTGGATTTGACATTAAAATGGTATAAAATACCGACTGGTTGTTATCTTAGTACAGAACTTGCAATCAACTTCGACAACTTCCACTAGTGAGAGGGCTGTCTGGATTTGAGGGGACCTGACCTTTCAACATCTGAGTTTCTTACCTCTCCTAGTGGCCACGTTCTCACCTCTTGGCGCTTATAAAAAGCTCCATTCTGTCACTTCATCTCCATATTGTTTCAACTATGGAACAATGCTCTTCTCCAGATAGGGACTGACCACCTCAAACTTTAAGGGTGATGGACTATAACATCGTCTTCAAGTATCTCTGCTTCTATTCAACTTTTCTGTACTTGATGAAAGAAGCCTACTGTGTAGGCGAAACGTTTTCATAATAAAAAGATACCTAACTGTTGACATATGTGTTCTTACCTAACAACCTGTCGGTAATTTTATACATTTTAATGTTCAATCTGTCAGACACTGGCAACACAAGGTATCTTGGTACAGACTGCAATCAACTTCGATCAACTTCCATAGTGAGAGCGGCTGGATTTGAGAGGGGACATGACCTTTCAACATCTGAGTTTTACCTCTCCTAGTGGCCTAAGTCTCACCTTTGGCGCTGGCTAATTAAAAAGCTCCATTATGTCACTTTCATCTCCATATTGTTTCATACTATGGAACAATGCTCTTCTCCAGACTGAGGGACTGACCACCTCAAAACTTTAAGGGTGATGGACTGATTACATCGTCTTCAAGTATCTTCTGCTTCTATCAACTTTTCTGTACTTGACTGAAGAAGCCCACTGTGTAGGCGAAAAAGTTTCATAATAAAGATACCTAACGTTTCATATGTGTCTTACCTAACAACCTGTCGGTATTTTTTACCATTTTTTAAAGTTCAATCTGTCAACACTGCAACACAAGGGGATTTGGACAGACCCGAACAACTTACAATTCCACTAGTGAGAGCGGGGATTTTTAGAGGCCTGACCTTTCAAAATCTGAGTTTTCCTCTCCTAGTGGCCTACGCTCACCTCTGGCGCATAAAAACCCTTCTGTCACTTATCTCCAATTGTTTCATACTAAGGGAAAAAGCCTCTCCAGACGAGGGACTGACCACCCAAAACTTTAAAAGGGGGGGGACTGATTACATCGTCTTCAAGTATCCCTTTTCTTTTACAACTTTTTTTGTACTTTCCCGAAGAAGCCATGTTAGCAAACGTTTCATAAAAAAGAACCTAACGTTGCATAGTGTCTTTCCAAAAAACCGCGGTATTTTATACCTTTAATTTAAACTTCAGACACTGCACACAAGGGTATCTTGGGAAACCTGCAATCAACTTCGACAAATTCCACTAGTGAGAGCGGGTGGGTTTGGAAAGGGGCCTGAATTTCAAAACTGAGTTTTTACCTCCCTAGTGGCCTACGTCTCACCTCTTGCGCTAAAAAACTCCATTCGTCATTCATCTCCCTATTGTTTCATACTAAGGAACAATGCCTTCTCCAGATGAGGGACCCGAACCCCCTCAAAACTTTAAGGGTGATGGACTGATACACGTCTTCAAGTATTCTCTTCTATCAACTTTTTTGTACTTGACTGAAAACCTACTGTGTAGGCAAAAATTTCAAATAAAGTACCTAAAAGTTTTCATATGTGTCTTACCAACAATCGGGATTTTTTTAAAAAAAATTTTTAAGCCCCAAATTTTCCCCGAACCAAAGGGTTTTTACCCTGC
>NC_069427.1:43077514-43096709 GCF_026875155.1 Cherax quadricarinatus
AAAATACAAAAAAATTTTAATTCTCCCTCTAATTAGAAAGCAACCATAAACCCTTTTCCAAATTGTTTACTGTAGTACCAGTAAGCTGAGCATCATGAAATGACTCGCCTTACCGTTTCTGTTTCTTCACTTTCCAGTGGTTCTTCTTCTACAAGTTCCTCTTTAACTTCCATTTCTAAGCAAATGTCTTGTTCAGTTTTAATATCTGAAAAACAACAGCAACAGTATAGATTAATTTTCTACTACATACTTAATAAAGTATTTAAGTTAAATATTTTTGTCAGGAACTACATTATTAACCCTTTGAAGCTCGACAGGCCTCTCCGAGACTTGTTCTCAGGGTCGGCCAAATTTAAAAAAAAAAATTATTTTTTCTTATGAAAAGATAGAGAATCTTTTCCCGATCATGATGACACCAAAAGTATGAAATTTGATGGAAAACGTACGTAATTATGCTCTCGCAAAGTTAGCGGTCTCGATGATGTTTACTCATTGGCGATTTTGCCCACTTTGAGCCCTATTTTCGGCCAATTCCAGTGTACTAGTCGACAAAAATCATAATTATTTCTCTAGAACTCCATTTTTTCTATTGAATGAGTACAAGAAACCACCCATTTACTGATTTCAACTATCCAATACAGTGGTCAGAATTTAGCAATTTTGCCAATTTCACACAAATTTCAAAAGATGCCAGTTTCCAAATAGGGTCCAGAATAAACAAGAAAGACATTCCTGGCACTAAAATAACATTTCCTCTGTTCGTTAGTCACATCCCCAGGCCCCTCTTACATTTCTGTGGCTTTCCACTTTCAATTTTTATTCTTACAAAAATAGAAGATTTATGTTATGCAGACTACTGCATTAGTGTAGAAATGGTATAAATAATATCAGCGCACTTGTGAAAGAATATTAGACTCACCAGTTGACGTGTATTGGACGCTTGGCATGATTTGTTTACTTTTGAACTTTGGTAAAAATCGAACATTTCTGCTACTTTGAGCTCAATTTCAAGGTACTTTTCATTGTAAAACCAGTCAATATCATCTCAATTTTTCGTAATAGTTTTCCTTCTATAGAATAAACCCAAGAAAACTGAATATAACAATAAAATACCATACAAAAATACAGGCAGTCCTTTTTATTCCAAAAACACGGTCATTTTTTTTTTTCATTATCACTGTGTGTGCAGATTTTTTTTATACTGCGCCACTGACCACATAGCCCTATTTTTTCATATGATCCCTCCCCAGCTTTTCCCACAATTTGGGGGCGTTTGAATTTAGGCTACCAGTACGTAAAAAAACCCTGGGGAAAGCCGTACTAGTACGGCCAAAACCCTCAAAGGGGTTAAAGTACTGTAATGCAAAAACTCTTGCAGGGTTTAAATGCATTCAAAAACCGCTTTTCCATTACTTTCAAACCCTTATTTTAAGGGTTTCCCAATGAACTTTCAAGTTTTTGACATGACATTAATCACAAGACATGTTTGCTTTAAGCCACAAGAGTACTGGTACTAGAAGAGGTATTGCAATTTTTACGAAATCCCGGGTCCTGATGCAATTTACCACACCTCATCTTGGAATCTGTGCTTGGGGTTTACCCAGTGCCCCCCTCAAATCAATTATAAAAAAAACACGATGAGTACATTAGGATGTGCATTTTTTTTAGAAGGGTAATGATACTAATTTTTATTTTTTTTATGCCATAAAAAAAATACATTTACATAATTAACCCTTTGGGGTTGGTGCCGACTAGTAGGCTTGAGTCGGGGTTGGTGCCGTACTAGTACGGCTTGCAGTCGGTTGGTGCCGTACTAGTAGATAAATTCACACCTTCAAATCTAGTGGAAAAAATGGTAGGCCTAATATGAAAAAGGGGTCTATGGGGTCAGTGTGCCAGTAAAAAAAAAAAAAAACCTGCAGCACACATGCATAATGAGAAAAAAAAAAAAATTTTTGGTTTAAAACAGCGACTTTGAGTGTATTTTCATAGTATTTAGGGTTGATTTAGTTTTCCTGGTCTCATTTTAAAAAGGGAAAGACATATTATGGAAATTGAGATGTTTTGGGACGGGTTTCACAATAAAAATACCTTGAAATTTGAGCTCAAGTAGCAAAAATGTTCGTTTTTTCCCAAAAGTTCAAAGGAAAACAAAATATGCCCGCACCCAATACACATCAAACTGGTGGTGAAATATTTTTAAAGTCCCCTGATATTTTTTTTACCATTCTATGTCATTTCTTGGAATGCGTAGTTGCATAACATAAATCTTTTTTTTTTTGTGAGAAAAAAAATTCAAAGGGGAAACAAAAAGAAAGAAAAGAGGCCGGGGCAGAGTAATGAAAAGGAAATTTATTTTAGTGCCAAAATGTGTTGTTTTTCGGGGATTTTGGAAATTGGCATCTTTTGGAATTTGGTGAAATTGGCAAAACGCCAATTTTACAACGTTATTGGATATGGAAATTTAAATGGGGGTTTCTTTTTTTTCATTGATAAAAAAAGGGGATTTTAAAGCGAAGTAGGTATGTTTTTGTTGAGGTACATGAATTGGCTGAAAATGAGCTAAAATGGGCGAAATCCCCGATACGTAAACATTGTCGAAAAGCAAACTCGGAAGCAAACCCCGGGTTTTTAAAAATTTTCATACTTTTGGTGTCATTATGTTGGGAGAAAGTTTATCAAATCTTTTCATAAGAAAAAAAATTTTTTTTTTTTTCAAAAAAAATTTCCAACCCTGAAAAACATGTTTAGGAGAGGCCCTCCCCCCTAAAAGGTTTAATAAAGGCACAAAAAAAGCCACTATTTTTGCAGTGCACTTCTCGAACTAATTAAAAATTTAAAGTTACTTAAGAGTTTGCTGGACTTTTAAAACCTTTTCACTGTCTAGCGTCCATTTTTTTAACCCCTTTTCAGGGTCCGTCCCGTAGATCTACGGCTTTCCTCAGGGTCCAAACCGTAGTTACGTCATGAGCTCAGCTCATCTGATAAACTGTGAGGGGTACTTTTGGGCCTAGATATGAGAGAATACATCTAGTGGTAGTGTGCACCACATAAAACGACCCTGCAGCACACTTGATAAGGGAAAAAAAAACTGAAATCATGTTTTTTCGATTAAAACAGCGATTTGCATTTTTTTTTTCGTATTTTTTTTTTATGTTGTATTTGCAATTTTCTTGGTCTCTTTTGTGAAGGGAAGACATTTTAAAAAAATGAGATTTTTTGATTGGTTTTAGTTAAAAAAATGGCTTGAAATGAGCTAAAAATAGCAAAATGTTAAATTTTTCCCGATTTAAGAGTAAACAAACGACTCCACGTCTAATACACCCCAGTGGGGGGTCTAATATGATTCAAAATATGGTGATGAATTTATAAAATTTTTTACAATATTCATAACAGTAAATCTTCTATTTTTTGGTGTGAATAAAAATTCAATATATGAATAAAAAAACAAAATGGAATTTATTTGTAAACCCCAAAAACGTAACAAAAGAACAGGGGAAATTGTTGTTTATTTCCCGGGAAATCCCTAATTGTTTTATTCGGGGCCCCTTTTTTTAAATTGGAATATTTTGAACTTTTGTTAAATTGGCCAAATTCAAATTTCCGATCATTTTAAATTTGTTTTTGAAAACAGTTGATTTGGGCTATTTTTTTGTGCTCAGTCAATAGAATAGATAATAAGTGAAATAGCAAAGAATTTGGTTGACTGGAAAAAATGAATTGGCCTAAAATGGGAGTCAAAGTCGGAAAAATCGCCGTTTTCGAAAATTTTGCTGACCATAAAAATTCGGGGGCTATTTCGTCAATTTTCCCTCAAATTTTGTCTTTTGTTTTATTACCTTCAAAAAGATTTCTTCTACATTTTATAAGAAAAAAAACAAATTTTTTTTTTTTAAATCTTTGGGCCTGGGGCACCCCTTCAGATTTGGGTTGGACCCTGAAAGGGTTAAAAAAAAGTAAACAGTGGTCCCCCCTTTTCGTAGTTCCCGGCAATCGTAAATTTCGCCAATCTAGGGGGTATTTTGTATAAACAGGACTCGCTTTTTATAGGGTTACTCGCGAGTCGTAGTTCGTCCCGGGGCCGTACCCCCGGCGGAGCGGGGCAGCAGCCAGTTTGGGATTTTTTACCAGTGAGGAAGGGCCCCCCAGTGTTCCAGCGAAATATTTCTAATTTCCTTTATTTTTGTGCTTTCAAATATAAATAAGCTCCATGGCTCCAAAGAAAGCCCTGTGCCCAAACCTGTGTAAAGAAAATGAGAAAAACGATTGAATTTAAGAAAACCATCATTGAACAATATGAAAGTGGGAAAGTGTGGCCGAATGTCCAGGATGTATAAAAACCCTAAACAAAATTATGTTTCCCTATGGCCAAGAAAGGGAAAAAAAGGGGCTGTTGTTTCAAAGGAAGTAACTATGCGACAAAAAAAAGATCCCAGTACTGGAAAAGGTTGAGAAGTTTTATTGGGGTGGATAAAAGAGAAAAAATTGCATGAGAACTCATGGGTTTGATTTTTTGTGAAAAGGCTAGGAGTTGAGAAGTTTGGTATGAGAGATTTAAGAACCTACGGATACACGTGTGGTAAGGGTGGTGAGGTCCGTTCGGACCACAAGGCGGCTGAAAAATATGTGCATGAATTCCAGGAGTAATAGAGGCTGAAGGGCTGAAACCTGAACAAGTGTTCAATTGTGACGAAACAGGCTCTTTGGAAGAAAATGCCAAAGAGGACCTTATTACACAAGAGGGGAAAAGGGATGCCAGGCACAAGCCCATGAAAGACAGGGTGACCTAAAGTTCTTGCATGCTAGTGGGGGGTTTTTAAAGTGAAGCCATTTAGTGTACCATTTAAATCCCGAGTGTTCAGGAAAAAAAAAAATGTTATGAAGAGTAAATTGTGTGTGTTTTGGAAATCTAATAGTAAGGCATGGGGCATGAGGGAAATTTTTGCGAGTGGGTTTAATGAATGTTTGGCCCCCAGTGGAAAAAGTATTCTGGAAAAGAAATTTGGCCAAATGCCCGTAGTAATGGGCAAAGCACCCGCTCACCTCCAAACTTGGGTGACCTAATTTCGAGGAGTTTGGGTTCATCACAGTAAAGTTCTTGCCCCCGAATACCCCTCCTCTCCCCCAACCCATGGACGAGGTTATTGAAAAATTTTAAAAAACTCTACACAAAAGCAATGTTTCACAGGGGCTTGATGTGACCAGAACACCCCTTGACCCCAAGGGAATTTTGGAGAGAAAAATTTAGCATCCCCCATTTCATAACCCCTTTTAGGTATGGCTTGGGGGGGAGTGATACCCGGACTTTTTAAAATTCCTGGGAAAAAATTGTGGCCAGTTGGCGCAAAAGGGATTTGAGGTTTGGGGGAGCCTAATGAGCCATTTTTGTTTTTAAAAATCAATTGTGGCACGGGGGAGTTCCATGGGGGTTGGGTGTGACTTTTTGGGGGATGTGGGGAATTGGTGGAAGACACAATGAAGACTCACCACTGAGGAGCTGCAAGAGTTCAGCAGGAAAAGCAACCATCACAGCCAGAATTGCTGCAGAGGGGGGAGGGAAAAAATTAAAGAAATTTTTACTTTGGGGTAAGGGTGGAAAGCTTTATGGAGAAAAAACACCCCAACAAGTTGTTGAAGCCAGGTTGAAAGTAAAAGTGACAAAGTCTTGGGCCTTTTAGGGAAGGTTTTAAAAAGACGCCAGGAACAGAGCTCTTCCCCCAGTTATTTTGCGAACAGGATCCGGTGAAACTCGGTGGGGCCTAGGGCATTAAGAAACAAGAAGAAACAACCCCAGAAAAACAAAAGGTACCTGAGGTGTTGATGGAAGGGGTTTTCCCCCTTCCTATATAAACAAAACCCCCCTCTCCCCCTTCCCCCGTCTCCCAACACAAGAAGAATCTCCAATAAAGGTAGTGTTTCTGTTAAGTTTCATTCTCATTTCCTATTGACTGTTTTTGTACACATGTATTTTCATGTAAAAATTTTTTTGTTTTAATACTTCTGGGTGTCAGGAACGGAATTTTTAAATTTCATTTACTTATTTTAATGGTTAAAAATTATTCTAAATCGTAAATTTCTTTTATAGAAACGGCCCAGGAACGGATTAAATTACAAAAAACCGGGGGCCCCACTGTAATAATAAAAAAAAAAAAAAATTCTTCTGAAATGGAATTTGTCTTTTAAATTGCAAGGGGTAAGGCAATCAAAATCATCACAAATTTTAAATTTTTTGGTTAACAGACTTCCCCCTTTTCAAATCCTTAAGCCTAAAAAACATAAATGTCCTGTATATTTTCTATTTGTTCACTTCCACATTTTAAAACCCTACATAATATGATCCGGGACCTTGGGACTTTTCCCCAAAATTTCTGTGGGGGAACATGCGGGGTATCACATTTAAAATAACTTATTTGATATTATTTCATTTTTTGCCTGAACCTCTAAAGCAACTATGTAAATAAAATACCAAAAGTGTAACCCCTGTGTATCTTTATCTGAGGGACTTTTCCTAAACCCAGGATTTAAATTAAATAATACATGATTAGGGAAGACGTAGAAGATGAGGTAACCAGTCCCTCGGCCTTTTCAAACTATAACCAAAGACAGCAAAATAAGGGGTAATAAGTTTTTCACTTAAAAGCTTGTTTTTCAGTCTATTACAACCCAGGTTTCCAAAGGGCCGGGTTACCCGGGGTATGGGAGCAAAATAAACACACAAAAAAATTTTAAAGGAACTTATATTACCTTCCCAATTTATAACAGCAATTTTTAAAACCTAAAAAACAGGAAAAGATAATGCACTTGACCCGGTAAGCAAGGCAGAAATAGAAGCCACAAGTAGCAGGCCCGTGCTTCAACCAGTTTTCTAAAAGGGGAAATGAAAAGGGCAGACGGAAAGTGGTACCCAAAAACCTCGCGTTTCCCAAAAAACCAACCAATTTATTGGCTAAAACCCTTTGGCCCACTAGTTGAACACGGGGCCCCCAAACATCAATCTTTAGAAAACCTGGTTCGCGGGTTGGGGGAGATAGCCTGTAAATAAAGGGTGTGTACATGCGCCAAATAAAGGTTTTTTTACTCTTTGCATGCCACACCCCCCCCCCGAGAGGCTCAGGATTGGGCTGCCACCCCCCAGGGGAAAACCGTGCCACCTGGCACAAAATAATGGGGCCCCCGGCCTTTCCCTCCACCACCCAAACCCTTTTAGAAAAAGGGGCTCAGTTTTTCTCGTGGACAAAAAAGCCAAAACCCAAAACCCAAAAAATTTTGAGACGGGCAGTCAGCGGGCTAGCTTTGGGTTTCCAAGTTTAAAGGCGGACAGAGCCCGCTTTCCCCTCACAAAAAAAAAAAAACCCACCCCAAAGGGGATAAAAAAAAAAAGCGTAAAAAGGGGGTTTACCAAAAAAATAATAAAAATTTCCTAACCTAAATTTAAAAAAAAACATTGTCTAGAGCCCTAGTAAAGAGCCCCCAACAAAATTTTCTTTCCCGGCAAAAAATTTTTAAAATTTCTGAGTGATTTGGTTTGCAGTCTTAGCCCCAGCGCATAAACCCTTGTTTTTGGGGGTTTCTTCAGGGTTTTGGGATATACTAGGGGATTGTGATCACTGTAGCTGTGACCCCCTGCATGTCTGACCCACAAAAAACATCAAAAATTTGCCCCCAAAGCCGTACCAGCGCGAGGGGTCTTTTTCAATGGTAGAGTAACCCTTTTGTTGTGGGGGGAACGGGTTTGAAAAGTATGTACGGGGCTGCAACCTCTTTCCCCTCATTTGTAATAGTACGGGCCCCAAACCCCAAAAACTCAAAAGAAACAACCTGTAATAAAAAAGTTTTGGAAAATTTGGAGAAAAAAAGAATGGGTGAAAAGTACAAAATTTAAATCTTTTTGTTTTATTAAAAGCGGGTGTTACAGTCTGAGGTCCACTTAAAGGGAACTTGGTGACTGGAAAAAGAGGTAAGAGGGGCTACAAAAATCTGAGAAATTTTTAAACGGGGAATCTTCTGAAAATCCAAACATGCCTGGGGGAAAACGTTTAAAGAGATTTCCTACCCTGAGGAACTGGATAATTTTTTTAATAGCAAGAACTTTAGAAAGGGTTTAGGTGGCAACTTTACCATCCCTATTCATGGCCCTAAAAAAAGTACATTTGGCCCCTGGCCAAAAGGAAAATTTAGATAAATTAATGTTAAAGGGGAACTCGAAAGGTCTCAAAAAGACCCTTTAAAGGGTCAAAAAGTAGGTGTTGACCCCAATACCCAAGAAACCCAAACAATATCATCTAGGTACGCTGCCGTGCCTTTCAGTCCTTTAATAGCCGATGGAAAGTTTCGGGGAATAAAGAGGGGGAATTTTTCTTTTCCAAAGGGGGGTTTAATTTGTTAAATTTGATAATACCCCCTGGAATTACGAAGGCAGAGATTTCCTTCCCCCTTTTACCCTTTTAAAAAGGTACCTGACGGGAAACCCTTTTAAAGGAGATCTAACGGGGACACAAAAGTCCCTTTACCCAAAAAGGGGTCAATTATTTCACCCCAGACGGGGAAGGGGGTTTAAGCATCTGTAATTGTGCCCTATTCCCCTTTTGGGTTAGTCGTACACATACGAAACTCTCCACCCAGCCTTTTTCACAAGGATCCCACGGTAAAAACCCCATGGATTAGATGCCCTCCACTAAACCATGTTTTAAACCCAAAAAATTCAAAATTTTTTCCCTGAAGTAACCTTTGCTTTTCAGGATTAGCTCTGTGGGGGGAGATTTTAAATTGGGTTTTAGAGTTTCCCACTTTAACTTTTTTTGGATAACCTAACGTACATTTTTTGGGCACACCCAAAAAAAAAATTTTTAAGGATTGACTGTAGAAGCTCATTTAAAATTTTTGTTGCTTGCGTTTCAGTAGTCCCTCCAATTTAAAAGGGTAAAGGGTCCTTTTTTTAGGACAGAATTTTTAAAGTTTAATATTTAAAAATTTAGAGATAAAAAATGCCCAAAAAATCAAGTCGTTCTCAGAGGTAAGGGCAGATCCTTTTTGGGACTTATAGGTGTATGAAAAGATTTTTAAATTTAAATTTATTGGAAAATTTTTGTTTTTGAGGGGCTTTTCAATGGGGGCTACCCCCATAAATTTTTCATCAGATAATCTTTCTTACAATCTGCATAGGGCCCCCTAAATTTTAGCTTTCAAAAGGGGTGGCCAGGGATATTCCTGCAACCCAAAACCTTGTCTCCGGATGGAAGGGCAGAATTTTTCACTTTTGTCATACCCCGTTTCATTTTCTTTTAGCTGTCTTTAGGTTAGCCTTGGGTTAAAATGACGTGCCACCTGCAAAAATTTAAACGGGTTTTTTAGAGGGGTTGGGGCCCAACGTTTCCCCATCCCCTCCTTCTTTTAGCACCCCAAAAGGGGCCCCGAAAATTGTGCCCAAAATCAGCCCCAAAGGGGCTATACCCTGTAGACTCTTGCACCGTCTCTCGTACGGGGAACAGCAACAAAAGGGAGTGATTCATCCCCCGTCCTGTAAGGGGAAAATGCCCTGCCAAAAAATTTCAATTTAAGTTTTTAAAGTCTGTGGAATCTTTTTCCAAAAGGGACCTTGGGACTGAGGGTGATAGGGAGTGGATTGTTGGATTTTCCCTAACCTAGTTAATATTCCCTAAATGCTTTGGCAGTAAAGTTGTACCTTGATCCCCTTTTAATAGTTTTAGGGAAAGCCAAAAAAAGAAAAGAATTTGGTTAAAAACTTTGAGAAAAGCTTTTGTTTTTAATACTGCGCATGGGAATTTTCTTCGGGATATCGGTTTTTTAATCCATAATCGTAAATAAATATTTATTTCCAGACTTTTTAAACCCCCCAGGGGGGTTTTGGGCCACACAATCTATAATTAAATCTGCAAAAGGTTTTTCCCTTTAGCAGGTATAGGTTGGAGAGGGGCAGGGTTTTAAAGAAATGTCCGGTTTCCCTACTTTCTGACCCTCTCGGTAAAACCTTTAAAATGATTTTTCACAATCTTTCTTTAATTTTGGCCCAAAAAATTCTTTTGGATTCTTTACAAGGTTTTTGTAATTCCCAAGTGGGCCCCCCCCTAATGAAGTATTATGAGCTATATTTAATTTTTGAGGTCTAAACTTGGTTGGAACCACTAACCGTCATACAATTGCCAGCCCTCTATCTCCTTACCAGTCTCAGTGCAGATCAAATCGTTTTTTTTAAAATTTATTTTCTTACCGGGTGACCCAAAGAGGGAAATTTTCCCCCGGCTGCCGAAAAGGGGGGAATTTTAAAAAAGGGTCCTTTTGTTGTTCCTCCCCGGAAAGGGGCAGTCCCTCGGGGATGGAAAAAAGAGCCCTCTGGCAATCCTGCAACCTGGGAAAAGGAAAGGGTTGATCGGGGGCTGTTCACTTGATTTTCGGGCCTTTCCCCGGTTTTTGCCCTAAAAACAACGTGGCTATTCCCAGATCGGAGTCGTCCAAGGATTTGGGCCCAAAATTTTTTCTCCCAAAAAACCCTTGGGATGTTGCCCGAGTTATGGCCAAAAACCCGGGGAAAAAATTTCTCCCTTTTTGGTTCAGGACATGCACTAACAGTAGTAATGTTAAATTTCCCCGTAAAAACATGGGTCTTTCATGGGGAACCTTCGGGGACACCTACAGTCAAGTATCCAGTGTAATATTTGCACTGTACATAAATTTTTTTTGCAAAGGGACAGAATATATAGCTCCTCCCAAAAGCCCTTTCCCAAAAAAACAGAAAGGGAAATTTTAAGGGAAATGGTTTTTCCGAAGCGGTAATATTCCTTCTCTTTTAAGTGGGGCAATATGCTCCAGTTTCAAGGTCTTTACTTCAGTTGTTTTTTTGGTTTTCCTGAAGGGGAAAAAAGACTTTTTTCAATAATAAAGGGGGCCTACCTTTTTTTACTTCTCTAGGGGTTTTGTTTCTAGGGATATTAGAGATTTTCCCCAAAGGGGGGTGGGGTTTTGGGGGCATTTGGGGGGGGATGTGACCTACTTTATTACACAGGAAGCAGACGGCAGGCTTTTCCCTTTTCTCCCTGCGACGTTGCAAATGGGGTCGTTCTGGCTTTGGTTTTCTCTTGGGGTACGTTTTCGAGATGGGACCCCTGATATTTTCCTCCCGCAGGTGGGCCATAAAATTTAGAAGCGTGGCCCCACCAGGTGAAATTGTTGGGTGACGTAGACGTTTCTCCCTCCGGTGGCACTTTTATTCTCCAAAGGTTTACGATCTTGCTCATGGCCCCGGCTGTGAAAAGAGGACGGGGCCCCCCGGAAAGGAGCAGTTTTGTTTTTGAAGGGATCAGCCAACCTGGTGCCTCCAATGCAGTGGGCAATCACGATCTGCAGAAAGACTCGAACCTCTGGTGGCCCCAGGGCTCCAGCAGGGTTTTCAATCCGAATAAGCTGTACACCTCAAAAGGGAGAGACACCAAATTGCTTTATACCCGGGTGGTAAAAAACTTTTGGTTTTTCTGTCTAAAAAAGTCCCCTAGGGATTGACCAAGTGTCCCTCTGCCCCCTTAAAAATTTTTTTTTTTTTGGCTGGGATACATGTAATGCTCCCCAAAACTGTGGTCTTCACTACTTTATAATCCAAAAATTTTAGCGTTTATTTAATACTGACGTAAATTTCCCGTGCCTTACCCCCCAATGGGTTTATAAACCAACGGTGCCCAAAGCTGTTTTCCCGGCCACCTCCCAAACTCGACCTGATTTTTGAAGCTTTCGAAAAATTGTTCTGGTTCGGCCTCATTGAAGCGGGGAACAAACTGTACTGCTTTCTGTAAACTAAAATTATTTACAGAATGCGAAAACTGCCTCCTTTCTCTTTCCCTATGAAATTCTTCCCTTGCGAATGCTCTCTGTTCCCTAGTTTGCTCAAGATTGATTTTTGCCAGCTCAAGTGCCAACGACGCTGATTCACCTTGAGACAACCCAGCTGCACTATACTGACCATTTTGCTCCGTAGATGTATCATCTTCCTCCTGCGAGAACATAGTAGTTTTTGCCCTAGCTCCCGTAAAGGGAGGAGTCTGATGTGCCATCTCTTCTTCTATAAGTTTGTCAGCAATCAGTGAACGCAGTTGCGCAGCTGTGAAAGTGCGTTTGTATTTAATGCCAATGGAACGAGCAATTTGCCAACAACGCTGTAGGGACAATTTAGGTAGGTTATGCAAAGTATATGCCGACACCAGACGTCTGACTCGTCTAGGTGGCATAAGTTATTCGCTATGCACAGTACGATTGCAGAATACCCCAACATAACACGTTAATTTGCAGAACACGCTTAGCTATGCACAGTACGATTGCAGAATACGCATACGAGCAAAGCCGACTGCAAAATTCTCCACACCGAACAGGCTAGTAACAACTGACACGCAAAATTTGCAAAGCAATGCCAGACAGCTACACTGCTCTAGAAGATTGACCGTAGCGAAGCGAGCACACCGAACAAGCTAGTAGCGAGCTGTTGAACGATCACACAATAGCAAGGCTGACCATAACAGTAACTGACACGCAAAATTTGTAAAGCGTAGGCAAAGCTAATGCAATGCCAGACAGCAAGCTGCGCAATGTTCCTGCTACGAGCTTCACCCTAAGCTCAACCGTTTCTCTAAGTCCAGCTCCAGCTCTCGGACAGGCTACCCATATTACAACCCAGGATTCCAAATGGCCTGTTATCCCGGGTGTAATGGGAGCAAAATAAACACAGCAGAAAAAGTTTAGACTTATATTATCCTTCACCAATTTAGAACAGCAATATGTACACTATGTACAGTGATAAGTATAGTGCACTCCACGGTAAGCAAGGCAGAAATAGAAGCCACAAGATAGCAGACCGTGCTTCAACCAGCTCTAAAATGGGAATGACAAGGGCAGACAGGAGAGTGGTACCCACATAACCTCTGCGATTGCCAAAAACCACCATCTTATTGGCTAGAACCTGGTCACTAGTTGAACGACGGGGCCCCATCATCAACTCTTAGCAACCTGGTTCGCTGGTTGGGGGAGATAGCCTGTAAATGAGGGTGTGTACATGCGCCGAATAAAGGTTACGTACTCTTTGCATGCCACAAGTACCTTATTCTTGATGAATCTGAAGCACAAACAGGAAAATGGACTCTTATATACTGAGTAAATAAGGTGCAGCCACTGAAGTCATCATTACGGAAACAGAACCCTAGGGGAAAATTTTCATTCCAAAAATTTTTGGAAAGATTATAAATGGGTTTTGTAATATTTTCTGAACCAAGATGGCAGTTTTACCAAAAAAATTCCTCAGTTGGCGTACAAAAACCTAACATTTTGAATGATACTTTTCTGACACAGAAAACCAAAAAATCATGGTACGATATTTCTCCTGCAACCTTTTTGTCAACCTCTGGCCCTACTCTTGGGGCATGGCCTACTTACACTAAGGGGCCCCCCCACTACCAAAAACTTAACTGCTATGCCTATCGCTCCTGTAAGAAGAAGGATTGAGGGAAAGGGGGGCTGGGGGGGAACAGGAGGTTTAAAGATTACTTGAAGGTGTAGGGGAGTACTGGGGGGGGAACATTCCCACGGGAGGAGACACTGTTTTTGTTATTTTAAATTTTAAATACATGGCCCCCCCGCATAGCGATTTTAATCCTGCAAGGGGGCTCATTGTTATGCAAATGATCGGTAGGGCGAATGAATTTCCCATAAGAAATAAGGGAAATAAAATTAACCGTGCAAGACCCCCAAAATATAAAAAAAAAATTTTTTTTTTACCACATAAATGTTAATTTTAATACACCAAACTAAAAAGGCATGCACAATTACATACACTTTCTTTTTTGAAGATCTGGTGATGATTGTGGGATGGGAGGAGGGGGGGAGAGTTTAGTGTTTTAAAGGGAATCCCTCCATTAAGACTTGAGGTGTCGAGTCCTTTTCTGGGTTACTCCCTTCTTCTTTTAATCCACTAGGACCAGTTCAGAGTCACTGGACTTCTTTTTGCACAACATATCTGTCCTAGTGGCCCGTAACCGTTCCTTTTTGATTCCCTAAAATGTTTCACAACATTGTAGTGTCAGGTTTTCCAACACGGCTTGCAATACTTGGGGGAGGGTGATTTTCATCCATAAGGTTTGCACTTAAGCCACTTTGCACAGATTTCCTAATCTTTTTATAGGCAACTTCTTTATTTTCTCTTCCCCTCCTCTAACCATTTCCCCGGTCTGCCTCTTGCTCTTGAAGTTGATCTATCAGCTATCATGGTTAGTTCTTCTTTTCCTCCTCCACCAACTCTTCCCCCATCCTCCCCCCTAACCTCCAACCCAAAGACTTTCCCAAGCCCCAATGGGCCTCAACTGGCATAACCCTCAGGGGTTTGCCCAAACCCTTCAAAAAACCCCTTTTTTTACACATTTGGCCACAGTTTCTTCCCAAGCAGAGTTCAGGGCTTTTTATCATCCCCCCAAGCCTTACCCTTAAAGGGTTTTTTTACAATTTGGGGTATTTAAAAGGGTCTTCCAAAAAACTCTCTTAGAGTCAGTTTTAGTTTCGGGTCACTACAAAGCCCTTTCAAACAGAGCTTTTTTTGTACATTTTTTTTAAGTTTTTCAATGACCTGCTGGGCTGGCTCAGTAGAGGGGGTGTATTAGGGGGCAAAAACTTGATGTTAATGAATTTCATGTCCCATAAAGTCGCTCTGCCCCGTTGTGGGTGCCCGGGGCATTGTCTAAACCAGGGGGCACTTAAAATTTTAATTTTTTTCAGTTTGGTAACTTTCCATTGGGAGAAAAGCAGGGGTTTAAACCCGTCTAGAAAAAGTCCCTAGACCCTGCCTTCTGTTTGCCCCCCAAGCACACACAATTTTCCTTGGGACATCTTTTTCCTGAACGTCTGGGAGTTTCAGAGTGATACACAAAAAAAACTTTACTTTGCAATCACCATAGCATTGGAAACATCAACAAAATAAGCCTGTCTTTCATAGGGTTATGTCCTGGGAGTGCCTTTTCCTCCTGAGTATGTAGGTCCTGCTTGGCATTTTCTTCCAAAACGGGCCCTGTTTCATCACAATTAAACACTTTTTTCAGGTTTCAGTCCTTCACTGTCTATGTATTTTCTTGAATTCCTGCACATATTTTTCAGCTGCTTTGTGGTCCGAACTGGCAGCCTCACCATGCCTAAACACACTAAAGTATGCCACTACGCTTTTAAATCTCTCAAACCAACCTTGCTGGCCTTAAATTCACTCACATCAGCACTAGTTGCAGGCATTTTTTTAATTAAATCCTCATGCAACTTCCTAGCCTTTTCGCTTATGATCGCTTGAGAGACGCTATCCCCCTGCTATCTTGTTTTTCATTTTTTCCACACCAATAAGAGTCTCTCAACATCTTCCATCACTTGCGATCTTTGTTTTCGAAAACACAGTTTAAACCTTTGGCAAGAACAGCTTCCTTGATTGCCTTTCTGGTGCCCCCAATAGTAGCGATGGTTGATTGGGGTTTTTTGTACAACCTGGCCAGGGCAGCAAAAACGCACTCCACTTTCATACTTTTCAATGATCTCTTTCATCTCTATTGTAAATTTTAACCCTTATTGCTGTAGGTTGGCACTAGAAGCTTTCTTGGGGCCCATGGTCACTTATTTTCCAGATAAAGCACCGAAAACAATGTAATAATACGAAATGTTCCAATTGTATGCTTGGATGTTACCGCGGAGGCTGGCTGGTAAAAAATGGCACGGGCGGCACATGTGAGGCTGGCTGAGGGCGCACATTGGACGCGTCTCGGACGAACAGCGGTGAGCGGGTTTTTAAGCGGTATGCGAGGCAAAATTTTTGCGATTAAAGCAAGCGGTATGCGGATTAATCGTTATGTGATGCCAACGGTATGCGGGGGTCCACTGTAATAATATTAATCTTTATTTCTACAAGTATATGTACAATGTATACAGACCTAGCTGACATCAACGATATACGTACTACATATATAGAAAACCCTTATTATGCAGAGCATTTCGGGCAAATTAGGTTAATTCTGTCCCCAGGATGCAACCCAAACTAGTCAGCTAACACCTAGGTACCTATTTAGTGCTAGGTAAACAGGGACACCAGGTGTCTTAAGGAAATATGCCCCAATGTTTCCACACATACCAGGAATCAAACCAAGGATCTCAATGTGTCAGCTGAGTGCACCAGCAACCGAGCTATGGGACACACTGCCTACAAACAAAAAATATTTTTTATACTTTTACTAACACCACGATGTTAAGACAAAGAGGGAGTAGCAGGTTCTTCCTCAAAGCATTCAGAATATCCAGTCCATAGATCTTAGGTTAGATAGTAAACTGGTAGACAGTAACCACCGAAGGTCTGTGGTTCGATCCCCGGCAAGGATGGAAAAATTGGGCGTGTTTCCTTACACCTACTGTTCCCATTCACCTAGAAAGTAAGTAGGTACCTGGGCATTCATTGACAGGTGTGGGTCACATCCTGGGGTACAAGATTTGAGATTCCCAGTGGAAATAAGACAGACAGTCCTTTGATGATGCACTGACTTTTTGGTTATCCTGGGTGGCTAACCTTACAGGGTTAAAAATCTGAAAATCTTATCTCATCTTACCATCCTGCCAAATGCATTTGAAATGGAAACCTGTTAGTGTTTTACACAATGCTAGAACTAATATATACCGCACTTGAAAAGAAAGAAGTCCCGCTGGGCATTTTCATTGATTTACGTAAAGCTTTCGATAGTCGACCATGAACTGCTGTACTCCAAATTAATGCACTATGGTATCTGAGGCCACTCCCTCAACTACCTAAAATCATACCTTAGTAACAGAACTCAATATGTGTATGCAAATGATGCAAACTCTTCCACCCAACCAATCACAGTAGGAGTCCCACAAGGAAGCGTTCTTGGACCACTCCTCTTTCTCATCTACAAAAATGATCTATTGAATGCATCACAGCTACTCAAACCCATATTATTTGCAGATGACACTACATATGTCTTTTCCCACCCAAACACAGTCATACTAGCAAATACAGTCAATGCTGAATTACAGAAAATATCTGCCTGGATGATGACTAACAAACTTACCCTGAACACTGATAAAACCTATTTCATTCAGTTTGGAAACAAAGCTGCAAATGATCCAATTAACATAATGCTAAATGGGTCATCAGTCAGAAGACTCACAGAGGGAAAATTCCTATGTATCCACCTTGACAGTAGCCTTAAGTTCTGGACACACATACAACAAATTACCAAGAAAATCTCCATACTATCAAAGATAAGGTACTATGTTCCACAGTCAGCTCTCCTGGCACTGTACCATTCACTCTTATGCCCTTATCTTACATATGGAATTTGTGCATGGGGATCAACAACATCCAATCACCTAAAACCCCTAATAACCCGCAAAAGGCGCATAAGAATATAAAAAAATTCCCACTCCTCCCAGCTACTCCCCCAAATTTTTCAAAAGTCTAAATCTCTCAAAATTAAGAACATCCATACTTATTCAGTGCCTACTAATAACAGAACAATACACACAAATAAACCCTCCATAAAACTTTCTCACCCCCTAAACAGGACACATCCAAACACGGACACAGATCTCTTTTTAAAGTACCTGTGCCCATATTCACTGTGAAAAAAACTCTATGCACAAAAGGGGCCCCAAATATAGAATTCATTACAGAAAAAATTTTAAAAGTAACCCCAGTCTGAAAATAAATTTAAAGACTCTTCTCAAAAGCCACTTAATCACCCAGACTAAATGCTAAATACCAGTACAACTTACGCCCCCCTTTAAGTACTCCCACTCATAACTGAAACAATCACTTTGAATTTTATCCATTGTTGAAAGGGAATAAATTAAAAATTGTTTTTAAAAAAATTTCGAATAAAATAATTTTTGTATTATACAAATTTTGATTCATTTAAAATTATATTTCTGTACAACTATGAAATAATTATATCCTACTGTACAACTATGATATACTCCTTGGGTTTTAATAACTGTAATCAATAATGTTAATTTGGGCCCCATATGCCTAGGCAAAAAAAGCCCCCCCCTTTTTTTGTATTGCAACCCCTATTGAAAATCAAAATCTAATGTACTGTTTGCGCAAAATAAAAAAAAATAAATAAAGGTGAAAATTTACTTAAGATAACCCAAAAAAAGTTAGACACTGACTTTTTCCTTGGGACCGTCTATAAAATCCCTTATTTGATGTATCACATACTATCCACGGGCACAAAACTTGCCTTTGTAAGCTATGTTAAATTTCCCTTTTCCCTAATAACTTTCTTCCTACACAGACACAACAGCAACTGACAAGAAAACCCTTTTGGATGTTGTCTTTGACTTTTTTTTGGGTTATTTTCCCATGATGATAAAATATTATGTTAAATTGTGCTTAAAAAAAAACTTACAGGTAAAAAAGATATTTTGAATGTGTGAGGGAAATAATAAAAAATATTAAGTTACCCAAACCCGCAGCCTTGCCTTCCCAAACCTCCTTAAAACCCCTCCACCCAAAGCCGGTTTATTTCCCCTTTGGGGTCAGGCAAGATTCTGCAGTCCGTCCGTAAATCAGCCCCCTTCACTTGCTGGATCCATCATCTCACTCATCATGCCCACCCAAAACCCCCAAAATTTATGCGTAACAATTTTCAGTTTTCCACCTTACATCAAGTGTTTCTTTTTTTTGGGGGTTTATATGACCACTGAACTAAAAAGTTTCTTTTTCCAGATTTTGTTTTATTTTTTTGTTGGGTTTATCAGGCCACTGACACTTACGGGCCTATCGAGTCCGACTTCCGATGTATGGGATTTTTTTACCCAAAGTGGGTGATTTAAAAAAAGGGAAAGGGTTGCCCCTCCTGAAGTGCCCGGGGAAGGTAGTGAGGACAAGAGTTCCAGAGAGAGCGGGGAAAAAAATTGTCATGATACTCATGCGAATCGAGACTCCACACTTTGACTATGGCTGGGTTTGAGTCCACTGCACTATTAAAACTCTTCTGTTTGGGTTTTTTCAGGCAATTAATAGCTTACGCATCACAGTTAAAATGTTAATGCAACCCCTAAAAAAAGTGGTACTGATGCGGTATAACCGGAACCGAAAATCTAAAAATGCCCTCCTGTGGGAACAGTCAAATACACAAATAACCCGCAAATAACCCTTGCTTTGAAT
>NC_069427.1:43097209-43176045 GCF_026875155.1 Cherax quadricarinatus
ACTTCAGGTATACTACAGGTAGACTCCTCCAGGTACACTTCAGGTATACTACAGGTAGACTCCTCCAGGTACACTTCAGGTATACTACAGGTAGACTCCTCCATGTACACTCCTCCAGTACACTTCAGGTATACTAAAGGTAGACTCCTCCAGGTACACTTCAGGTATACTACAGGTAGACTCCTCCAGGTACACTCCTCCAGGTACACTTCAGGTATACTACAGGTAGACTCCTCCAGGTACACTCCTCCAGGTACACTTCAGGTATACTACAGGTAGACTCCTCCAGGTACACTCCTCCAGGTACACTTCAGGTATACTACGGGTAGACTCCTCAGGTACACTCCTCCAGGTACACTTCAGGTATACTACAGGTAGACTCCTCCAGGTACACTTCAGGTATACTACAGGTAGACTCCTCCAGGTACACTCCTCCAGGTACACTTCAGGTATACTACAGGTAGACTCCTCCAGGTACACTTCAGGTATACTACAGGTAGACTCCTCCAGGTACACTCCTCCAGGTACACTTCAGGTATACTACAGGTAGACTCCTCCAGGTACACTTCAGGTATACTACAGGTAGACTCCTCCAGGTACACTCCTCCAGGTACAGTTCAGGTATACTACAGGTAGACTCCTCCAGGTACACTTCAGGTATACTACAGGTAGACTCCTCCAGGTACACTTCAGGTATACTACAGGTAGACTCCTCCAGGTACACTCCTCCAGGTACACTTCAGGTATACTACAGGTAGACTCCTCCAGGTACACTTCAGGTATACTACAGGTAGACTCCTCCAGGTACACTCCTCCAGGTACACTTCAGGTATACTACAGGTAGACTCCTCCAGGTACACTCCTCCAGGTACACTTCAGGTATACTACAGGTAGACTCCTCAGGTACACTCCTCCAGGTACACTTCAGGTATACTACAGGTAGACTCCTCCTGGTACACTCCTCCAGGTACACTTCAGGTATACTACAGGTAGACTCCTCCAGGTACACTTCAGGTATACTACAGGTACACTCCTCCAGGTACACTTCAGGTATACTACAGGTAGACTCCTCCAGGTACACTTCAGGTATACTACAGGTAGACTCCTCCAGGTACACTTCAGGTATACTACAGGTACACTCCTCCAGGTACACTTCAGGTATACTACAGGTACACTCCTCCAGGTACACTTCAGGTATACTACAGGTAGACTCCTCCAGGTACACTTCAGGTATACTACAGGTAGACTCCTCCAGGTAGACTCCTCCAGGTACACTTCAGGTATACTACAGGTAGACTCCTCCAGGTACACTTCAGGTATACTACAGGTACACTCCTCAGGTACACTTCAGGTATACTACAGGTAGACTCCTCCAGGTACACTCCTCCAGGTACACTTCAGGTATACTACAGGTAGACTCCTCCAGGTACACTTCAGGTATACTACAGGTAGACTCCTCCAGGTACACTTCAGGTATACTACAGGTAGACTCCTCCAGGTACACTTCAGGTATACTACAGGTAGACTCCTCCAGGTACACTTCAGGTATACTACAGGTAGACTCCTCCAGGTACACTTCAGGTATACTACAGGTAGACTCCTCCAGGTACACTTCAGGTATACTACAGGTACACTCCTCCAGGTACACTTCAGGTATACTACAGGTACACTCCTTAAGGTACACTTCAGGTATACTACAGGTACACTCCTCCAGGTACACTTCAGGTATACTACAGGTACACTCCTCCAGGTACACTTCAGGTATACTACAGGTAGACTCCTCCAGGTACACTTCAGGTATACTACAGGTAGACTCCTCCAGGTACACTTCAGGTATACTACAGGTACACTCCTCTCCAGGTACAACTTCAGGTATACTACAGGTACACTCCTCAAGGTACACTTCAGGTATACTACAGGTACACCTCTCCAGGTACACTTCAGGTATACTACAGGTAGAACTCCTCAACATTGGACAATATGCCAACATTCCACTGGTGCTGGACATCGAACCGTGGCCTTGCCAGTGAGAGTTGAGGACGCTACCAACTCAGCCACCAACACCCACCTATGTTTAACCCGCTTTTAAGATTATTATAATGTATTTATAAGTAATATTTTGTAATAAAAATAACAATTTTGTTGAGGGATAACGACGCTAACATTATTATTATTGTGAGAGCTAAAACCGTAGGGATTACACAGTGTCTTTGTGGGAGAATTGGAACACAGATCTAATTCCCTGGATCATGAGCCTCTCGGCAGGATCAGGGAACCTTCCTTGAGGGGAAACATACATAGAAAACTGAGTGTGGGAATCCTTAGTAATTAAGTAATTTAGGTGATTCAGACACAATTACATAATTTATATATTATTTAAGATATTTTAATATACTTATATATATCTATTATGTCTATTAGAATTAAAAAAAAAAACAAATAAAGTTGTTCATATTGTTTATAAATTAAGATTATATGTTAAATTGTTGTTGTTAATGATGAATTAAATTATAATTCAGTTTTAATAAGATAATTAACATTTGTGGAGAAGTGTAGAGAGCAATAATAATTATAATAATAATTTAGGCAGGTCAACGTCGGAGGACGCTGGTAAGATCTCTGTCAACTCTCTCTTTATTTTATTACTTGTTTCACGCTAAAACAATAGTTTTCTGGTTCTTTTTTTGGCTGAGCAGCGTCATTAATAGCTGGTGCAGCGGTAGATGTGATAGTTGAGGTGAGACACAGCAGGATACAGCCAGGAGACACATAAATGACGGGCAACATGTCAGAAGATAAATTAGACATGTGCAACTCTTTATGGAGGAAACGTTTCGCCACAGTGGCTTCATCAGTCCATATATATAGCAGAAACTTGAAGAACAGGAGGAGAATGAGGTAATCAGTCCCTCAACCTTGAGTCGATGTGGTCAGTCCAATCTGGACTAATGAACACAAGAACATAAGAAAGGAGGAACACTGCAGCAGGCCTGTTGGCCCATACTAGGCAGGTCCTTTACAATTCATCCCACTAACAAACATTTGACCTACCCAATTTTCAATGCCACCCAAGAAATAAGCTCTGATGTGCAAGTCCCACTCAAATCCAACCCCTCCCACTCATGTATTTATCCAACCTAAATTTGAAACTACCCAAAGTCCTAGCCTCAATAACCCAACTAGGTAGACTGTTCCACTCATCTACTACCCTATTTCCAAACCAATACTTTCCTATGTCCTTTCTAAATCTAAACTTATCTAATTTAAATCCATTACTGCGGGTTCTCTCTTGGAGAGATATCCTCAAGACCTTATTAATATCCCCTTTATTAATACCTATCTTCCACTTATACACTTCGATCAGGTCTCCCCTCATTCTTCGTCTAACAAGTGAATGTAACTTAAGAGTCTTCAATCTTTCTTCATAAGGAAGATTTCTAATGCTATGTATTAATTTAGTCATCCTACGCTGAATGTTTTCTAACGAATTTATATCCATTCTGTAATATGGAGACCAGAACTGAGCTGCGAAACGTTTCCTCAGTAAAGATACCCAAGAGTTGCACATGTGTCTAATTTATCAACATGTGGGTTCTTTGAACCATTCATCTACAATGTTAGAAGATTGTCAGTTATATTAAAGTGATGGGATCTTGATCCCAGGAATGGGAGTTGGTCCTTTTTTTTCTAACTTCGAGGCGCTATGTGCCGGACGGGTTTAGTGCTTCACTGTGAACGAAATTTAAGAACATAAGAACGAAAGGAACACTGCAGAAGGCCTACTGGCCCATGCGAGGCAGGTCCAAGTCTCCTACCGGCTTAAGCCAATGCACCCAACCTAGTCAGGTCAGGTCACATTGACTTAAGGGAGGAACACGGCAACCGACCGGTAGCACAAGCTGTCAGGTCCAACTCACAACCCACCCACATCCACTCATGTATTTATCCAACCTATTTTTAAAGCTACACAACGTTGTGGCCTCTAAACTGTACTCGGGAGTTTGTTCCACTCATCCACAACTCTGTTACCCAAACCAGTACTTTCCTATATCCTTCCTGAATCTGAATTTTTCCAACTTAAAACCATTGCTGCGAGTCCTGTCTAGGCTAGATATTTTCAGCACACTATTTACATCCCCTTTATTTATTCCTGTCTTCCATTTATACACCTCAATCATATCCCCCCTAATTCTACGTCTTTCTAGAGAGTGCAGTTTAAGGGCCCTTATTCTATCCTCATAGGGAAGGTTTCTGATACATGGGATCAACTTTGTTCATCCTCCTTTGTACATTTTCCAGAGAATTTATATCCATCCTGTAATACAGTGACCAAAACTGTGCAGCATAATCTAAATGAGGCCTAACCAAGGATGTATAGAGTTGAAGAACAACCTGAGGACTCCTATTATTTATGCTTCTTGATATGAAGCCAAGGATTCTATTAGCTTTATTGCGAACACTTATGCACTGTTGTCTTGGTTTCAGATTACTGCTAACCAGAACTCCTAAATCTTTTTCGCAATCCGTAATATTAAGATCTACATTATTTAGTTTATATGTGGCATGGTTATTGTCCTGTCCAACATTTAGAACTTTGCATTTGTCTATATTAAACTGCATCTGCCACTTCTCCGACCACTGCATCAGTCTATTCAAATCTTCCTGGAGTGCTCGAATGTCCTCGTCAGAATGAATTCGACGGCCTAATTTCGTGTTTACCTGGAGTTTACCTGGAGAGAGTTCCGTGGGTCAAAGCCCCCACGGCCCGGTCTGTGACCAGGCCTCCTGGTGGATCAGAGCCTGATCAACCAGGCTGTTGCTGCTGGCTGCACGCAAACCAACGTACGAGCCACAGCCCGGCTGATCCGGAACTGACTTTAGGTGCTTGTCCAGTGCCAGCTTGAAGACTGCCAGGGATCTGTTGGTAATCCCCCTTATGTGTGCTGGGAGGCAGTTGAACAGTCTCGGGCCCCTGACACTTATTGTATGGTCTCTTAACGTGCTAGTGACACCCCTGCTTTTCATTGGGGGGATGGTGCATCGTCTGCCAAGTCTTTTGCTTTCGTAGTGAGTGATTTTCGTGTGCAAGTTCGGTACTAGTCCCTCTAGGATTTTCCAGGTGTATATAATCATGTATCTCTACCTCCTGCGTTCCAGGGAATACAGGTTTAGGAACCTCAAGCGCTGCCAATAATTGAGGTGTTTTATCTCCGTTATGCGGGCCGTGAAAGTTCTCTGTACATTTTCTAGGTCGGCAATTTCACCTGCCTTGAAAGGTGCTGTTAGTGTGCAGCAATATTCCAGCCTAGATAGAACAAGTGACCTGAAGAGTGTCATCATGGGCTTGGCCTCCCTAGTTTTGAAGGTTCTCATTATCCATCGGCAAACTTGCCGATGTCGCTCTTTATGCCCTCATCTATGTCGTTTATATAGATTGTGAACAGCAGGGGGCCCAACACTGACCCCTGTGGAACACCGCTCGTGACGCTTCCCCACTCTGATTTCTCCCCATTTATGCAAACTCTCTGCTGCCTATTTGTCAACCATGCCTCTATCCAGGGAAAAATTTCTCCTCCTATTCCATGTGCCTTAATTTTCCTCAATAGTCTCTGATGTGGGACCCTGTCAAAAGCCTTACTGAAGTCCATATACACAATATCATATTCATTACCATGATCTACCTCCTCAAATACCTTAGTGAAAAAAGTTAATAAATTCGTAAGGCCATGCTGAGATTTGTTGATTAATTTATGCTTTTCAAGGTGGCTACGAACTGCCTCGGCAATTATTGATTCCATAAATTTTCCCACTATGGTCTATAGTTCGAAGCTAAGGACCTGTCACCAGCTTTAAAAATAGGTATCACATTTGCCATTTTCCACTTATCTGGCACCATGCCAGTTTGTAGTGATATGTTGAAAAGATTAGCCAAAGGTTTACTAAGCTCCTCTTTACATTCCTTTAGAACCCTTGCATACAGTTCATCAGGGCCTGGGGATTTGTTAGGTTTTAATTTATCTATTTGCCTAAGGACCATGTCACTTGTGACCCTAATCGTGCACAGTTTATTATCGTCCTGTTCTACATAATTTATCATTTCTGGAATATCGCTGGTATCCTCCTGTTGTAAAAACTGAGAGGAAGTATGTTTTTAAAAATTCTACACATTTCCTTATCACTGTCAGTGAGCTGACCGAGGAACTTTTGAGTGGGCCTATCTTGTCCCTGATCTTACTTCTGTATACCTGAAAGAATCCTTTTGGGTTAGTCTTCGATTCTCTTGCAACTTTAACCTCATAATCTCTTTTTGCTTTTCTAATTCCCTTTTTTATTTCCCTCTTTAACTGAATATATCGATTTTTTAATTGCCTCTCTCCTCTTTTGATTTGCCTATATATGCCTCTCTTTTGACCAATCATATATTTTAATCAATTGTTCATCCATTTAGGATCATTTTTGTTTGATCTGATTTCCCTATTTGGAACATAATTTGACTGAGCAGCTAGAACTATGCCCTGGAAAGCATCATATCGGCAACCATCACCACCTACCTGACCCTTAGTCAGGTCATTCCAGTTCAGCCCACCTAAGTAATTTTTCAGTCCTATGAAATCAGCCAAGCGAAAGTCAGGGACGGAGACTTGATTGCCATTATTAGGGGAATTCCATGATATATTAAAACTGAGTGATTTGTGATCACTTTCCCCAAGCTCATCATTAACCCTTTCAGGGTCCAAGGCCCAAATCTGGAGTCACGCACCAGTGTCCAAGAATTTTCAAAAAAAAAATTTTTATTTTTTCTTATGAAATCGTAGAGAATCTTTTTGTGAAGGTAATAAAACAAAAAGTACGAAATTTGGTGGAAAATTGACGAAATTATGCTCTCGCGAATTTTGATGTGTCAGCGATGTTTACGAATCGGCGATTTTGCCGACTTTGACTCCCATTTTAGGCCAATTACATTATTCCAATCAACCAAATTCTTAGCTATTTCACTAGTATTACTTCTATTCTATCGATTGAGCACAAGAAATCGCCAAGTCAACTGTTTCAACTACAAAATAAAGTGATTGGAAATTGTTAATTTGGCCAATTTAACACAAAGTTCAAAATATTCCAATTTCAAAATAGGGTCCAGAATAAACAATGTAGGCATTCCTGGCACTAAACTAACATTTCCTCTGTTCATTAGTTATGTTTTGAGGCTTTACAAATAAATTCCATTTTGATTTTTTATTCACATAATGAATTTTTATTCACACCAAAAAATAGAAGATTTACTGTTATGCAATACTGTGATTAATTGTATAAATATCATCACCATATTTGTGAATGTATATTAGACCCACCAGCTGACGTGTATTAGACATGTGAGGTCGTTTGTTTACTCTTGAATATCGGCAAAAATTTAACATTTCCGCTACTTTGAGCTCAGTTTCAAGCCATTTCCAGTGCTAAAACCAATGAAAATCATCTCTATTTCTGTAATATGTCTTCCATTCTATCAAATGAGACCAAGAAATCGCAAATACAACTATAAAAAACATACGAAAAAACACTGCAAAGTTGCTGTTTTAATCGAAAAATCATGATTTCAGTTTTTTTCTCTCATTATACACAGTGTGCTGCAGGATCTGTTTTATGTGGTGCACAATACCACATAGATGTATTCTCTCATATCTAGGCCCAAATGTACCACTCACAGTTTATCAGAGTGAGCTGAGCTCATGGCGTAGATCTACGGTTTGGACACTCACCATAAAGCCGTAGATCTATGGGACGGACCCTGAAAGGGTTAACCTCAAGATTATTAATTAGTGTTTCCCTACTGGCAAGAACCAAGTCAAGGAGGTTATTTCCCCTAGTTGGCTCTGTCACAAACTCTTTTAAAAAACAATCCTGGATTGTATCAAGAAAGTCACCTGACTCTAAATTTCCTGTCAAATTGCTCCAGTCAATCTGTCTATAGTTGAAATCTCCCATTAGCACAACATTTTCATATGTAGATGCCTTACGAATTTCGTCCCATAGAAGTTTACTGCACTCCCTATCAAGATTTGGGGCCCTGTAAATCACTCCCAAAATTAGTTTTTCTCGGCCCTCGAGAAGCTGTAACCAAACAGATTCAGTGGCTGACCCTTCTACTTTTATATCTTGTCAAACACAACAATTTAAATTGTCTCTGACATACATCGCTACTCCACCACCCTTCCTGTTGACCCTGTCAGTGTGGAATAATTTATAGCCTTGTATGTGACATTCAGAGGGCATCTCTCTATCTTTCAGATTGAGCCAGGTCTCTGTTATAGCAATAATATCTATGTTTCCTGCACTTGCAATTAATCTTAGCTCATCTATCTTATTTCTTACACTCCTGCTATTAGTATATATGGGAACAAAAGCTTGCTGTTTCCTCTGTCACACTACATCACACAGAGGTGATCTTGTAGCGCCATCGGTTCACAGATGAGAAACACTCGCACAGAATTAGCGCTTTACGAAATACAAGTTTATTCTGATACAGGTACACATAAATACAATTATGTAAATTATCATACATAGCAGCATATGTGTAGATTGCCTAGGATAACCCAAGAACAGTCAGACAAATTAGAATCCCTGTTCGTCTAGGAATAAGTTAGTATCTAGGAAATGGACAACTGTTGTGGGTCGCATCCTGGGAAATAAGACCAAACGATCTCTGTGGAAATAATATGACTTGACTTTCGTGTGTTAATATTACATGGCTTTTGTGTGTTAATTAATAATAAGACCTGACTTTCGTGTGTTAATAATAAGACGGCTTTCATGTGCAATAATAAGACCTGACTTTCGTGTGTTAATAATAAGACTTTATTCTCCCGTGTTAATAACAAGACTTGACCCTGCTGTGTTATAAATAACCCTACTGCATTACTAGGTGAGAAGACTACTGACGCAGTGGCAGCTGTGGTGTCAGGATCCAGAGAGGTGTGTTCACTACCTGCCACCTGTTCAGTGTGTTGGTTCACACCCAGGAGGACCCTAGATCGATTCCCGTGCTGGACGAGACGTAAGGGTAAGTCTTACACTTTTTATCCGAATGAATATTAAAATTGTATGCTGTACTAACATGTTGATAAGTAAGACAGGCAATTTTTTTTTTTTTTTTTTTTTTTTTTTTTTTTTTTTTTTTTTTTTTTATCATCACACTGGCCGATTCCCACCAAGGCAGGGTGGCCCGAAAAAGAAAAACTTTCACCATCATTCACTCCATCACTGTCTTGCCAGAAGGATGCTTTACACTACAGTTTTTAAACTGCAACATTAACACCCCTCCTTCAGAGTGCAGGCACTGTACTTCCCATCTCCAGGACTCAAGTCCGGCCTGCCGGTTTCCCTGAATCCCTTCATAAATGTTACTTTGCTCACACTCCAACAGCACGTCAAGTATTAAAAACCATTTGTCTCCATTCACTCCTATCAAACATGCTCACGCATGCCTGCTGGAAGTCCAAGCCCCTCGCACACAAAACCTCCTTTACCCCCTCCCTCCAACCCTTCCTAGGCCGACCCCTACCCCGCCTTCCTTCCACTACAGACTGATACACTCTTGAAGTCATTCTGTTTCGCTCCATTCTCTCTACATGTCCGATACCACCTCAACAACCCTTCCTCAGCCCTCTGGACAACAGTTTTGGTAATCCCGCACCTCCTCCTAACTTCCAAACACGAATTCTCTGCATTATATTCACACCACACATTGCCCTCAGACATGACATCTCCACTGCCTCCAGCCTTCTCCTCGCTGCAACATTCATCACCCACGCTTCACACCCATATAAGAGCGTTGGTAAAACTATACTCTCATACATTCCCCTCTTTGCCTCCAAGGACAAAGTTCTTTGTCTCCACAGACTCCTAAGTGCACCACTCACTCTTTTTCCCTCATCAATTCTATGATTCACCTCATCTTTCATAGGCCATCCGCTGACACGTCCACTCCCAAATATCTGAATACGTTCACCTCCTCCATACTCTCTCCCTCCAATCTGATATTCAATCTTTCATCACCTAATCTTTTTGTTATCCTCATAACCTTACTCTTTCCTGTATTCACCTTTAATTTTCTTCTTTTGCACACCCTACCAAATTCATCCACCAATCTCTGCAACTTCTCTTCAGAATCTCCCAAGAGCACAGTGTCATCAGCAAAGAGCAGCTGTGACAACTCCCACTTTGTGTGTGATTCTTTATCTTTTAACTCCACGCCTCTTGTCAAGAACCACCAATTGGTCACTACAGTAGTGGTTACACATTCGCAATACCTAACCTAATAATAATATAATATAATATTATAATTATAATAATCATGGGGAAAGATATAATATAATACAATATAATACAATGAGAGTACTGTTGATGATTCATACCGTACCCGATAATAATATATAGTCGAACCTGCTTTATCTAGCTAGTAATAAAGTGGTTCGCGATATATTATTACAGAACTTATTTTAACCAGGCCTTTTATTTTTGTATATAATGGAGTGAAGTAGGGGCGCATAACACCTCCCCCCTCGCGACTGACGGTCGCCATTGACTTGTACTCTCTGTGGTGGGTAGCATCTGTCATAGTAGCAGAGGTTGTAACATAGACAGCAGTCCTACATCATCTCCAGCTTTCTCCACAACATAGATGGTCATAAAAGTACCAACTCATACTGTTAAAATAAAGGTATATTAATAAAATTTCAAGGCCTAGAGAGGGCATCAGCAATGAGATTATGTTTTCCTTTTATATGGGAAATGGTAATAGAGAAGGGTTGAATTCTCAAAGCCCAACGAAGTATTCTGGCGTTCTTCGATTTCATAGAATTTATGAAGGTCAAAGGATTATGATCGGAGTACACCGATATCTGATGGGTAGAAGATCCTAAATATACATCAAAATTCTCTAGGCATACAACGAGAGCTAAGGCTTCTTTTTCTATAGTTGAATAATTAATTTGGTGTTTCTTTAATTTAGAAGAAAAATAAGAAACAGGTTGTAATAGGTCAGAATTTGGAGCCTTCTGTAACCATGTGGCTCCCAAAGCATACGCACTGGCATCTATTTGTAAATGGAATGGTTTATTAAAATCAGGACTTAGCAATACTGGGGAAGAGGATAGTAATCTTTTTAAACGATTAAAAGCAATTTCACAGTCCTGGGTCCATGAAAACTTTGTTTTTGGACTTGTTAATTCAGTTAGGGGAAAAGCTACCTGTGCAAAATTTGGACAGAACCGACGGTAGTAACCGGCAACTCCTAAAAATCTTGATACGCTTTTCCTATCCTTAGGGGTAGGAAATTCTAAGAGGGCCTTTACTTTGGCATTCAAAGGAGCGACTTCACCTTGTCCAATCCGAAATCCTAAGTATTTAATTTTGTCTGGCCAAACTCACACTTGGACAAATTCACTGTAAAATTATGTTTACTTAAGGCGTCAAACAAGGCTTTAAGCTGTCTAAGGTGTTGGGGCCAACTGTCGCTGTATACAACTAAGTCGTCTAAGTAAGCTTCTACTCCGTCCAATCCGCCCGTAAGTATGTTCATAATACGCTGGAACGTAGAAGCCGCGTTACAGAAGCCGAAGGGCATAACGCAATACTTGTATAGGCCACCAGGTATCGTAAAAGCCGATATCTCTTGAGCTCTTGGTGACAACGGGACTTGGTAATACCCTCTTAACAAGTCCAATTTACTGATATACTTAGCTCTGGAGACCTTGTCTATTAAGTCGTCAATTCGGGGTATTGGAAACCCATCAGGTACTGTTACAGCATTGACTTCTAAAATCCGTGCACATACGGGAGGTCCCATCTGGTTTGGGGACTAGAATGCACGGGGATGCCCAAGGACTGTTACTTGGTTTTATCAACCCGTGTGAGAGTAAGAAGTTCACTCTGCCTCTAGCTCACCTTGTTTCTTTGGACTCACTCTGTAGGGAGATTGCTTGATTGGAGTAGGTTCTCTGAGAGTAACATCGTGCACACCCAACGTACACGGTTTTGGGACGTCGTTGAATAGGTGGAGATTTGCCTTAATCAGGGATTTTATTTCGTGTCCTTTGTCCACTTCCAGATTTATCAGTAGAGAATTTAAATTCTTTAAGGCAGTCGAATTGTTCAGAAGAACTGGTATTCCTATCATTTCATCCGAACTTACTGGAACCCGTTCTTGGTTCAGAGGAGTTATAGTAGAAACTGGTGAAAAGATTCCTGAATAGGGTTTAAGTTGGTTAACGTGATACGTCCGTTGTGAGTTCCTCTTCTTCGGCGTTCTTACCAAGTAGTTCACGTCACTTAGGCGCTTCACGATTTCTAAAGGACCTTCAAATTTAGGCTGTAGAGCATGTCCCTGATGAAATCGTTGAACCAGAACTTGATCTTTTGGTTCAAATGAACGAAGTTTAGTTCGACGATCGTATTCCTATTTCATCTTACTCTGTGCTTGTCGTAAGTTTTCGGCGGCCAATTCTCTAGCTAGGCTCAGGTGTTCTTTCATTAAGGTAGGAGAGCTCCTAAAAGTCGGCGTTTCTTCCCCGGTCCAAGCTTCTTTGAGAACCTGTACTGGTCCTCTAATTTGATGCCCATATATTAACTCAAATGGCGAAAACTTCAAGTTGTCTTGTTCGCTTTGTCTTAGGGCAAACAAGAGTAGTGGAATACCTTCATCCCAATCTTTGGAATACTGTAAACAATAGGACCTCATCATAATCTTCAAAGTTTGATGGAACCTTTCCACCACGCCTTGTGATTGGGGTCGATAAGCCGTCGCGTAAACCGTCTTGACTCCTAACTGAGCCAAGGCTTCACAGAAAAATTTTGAAGTAAAATTCGACCCTTGATCCGATTGAACTTTCTCTTGGAAATCCAAAGCGAGAGAAGAACTTAATCAGTGCTCTCACTATTAGGCGAGCATTAATCCTCCTGAGAGGAACTGCTTCCGGGTACCTGGTGACTGTGTCCATTGATAGTGAACAGGAACTGGTTGCCCTGCCGAGACTTGGGTAGCGGGCCGACACAGTCGATCACCAGACGTGAAAAGGGTTCGCCTCTTACTTGTATAGGGTTCAACGGCGCAGGTGGTGGATTATGTGCAGGTTTGCCTACTAGTTGACACACGGAACAGCTTCTTACATACCGTTCCACTTCTTCATTTTTGGCCATGTGAAGTGCTTAGCAATTTTTCTAAAAGTCTTCTTTTGTCCCAGATGTCCACCTTGAGGACTGTCATGAGCAAACTTACATGCTAAATTTCTAAACGGGGTAGGCAAGACCACTAGATGATCACTTTTAAGAGATCCTAGTTTCTTTTTCAGTAAGTCCTTCTCCCAATAGTAAGAGCTGTCACCTTTAAGGGCTTCTTCTCCCGACACAGCAAGCTTCCTGATGTCACTTAAGGAGGGGTCTATTTGGAGTTCTCTTACTAGATCCTCCTTCGAGAATAAATCTATTTCGGAAACCACCGACTTAGGAACTGGTATCGGTTCTGGGTGGATTGTTGGCTCGACACTCGAGCTTTCGTTGAATATGTCTCCTACTCCTACGTCGACGTCGTCCATGACTTCCTCCGATACCAACGGAGAACGCGACTGTTTGGTCATTGCCCGGGTTACTATGCTCAGAGGAAAGAGGGTAGGTTCCGTTCGTCGGGCTTCGATGACGTAATTTTCCTCGGTTGGATTTTCCATAACTATGGGCTCTTTCCATATTCCTTCTTCCGCTAAGTCGTTCCCAATCAATAGGTCTACGTCTTTTATGGGGAAGTTAGTTGGAGACACTCCGATTGACGTCCAGCCTGTAAAAATAGGAGTTTCAACATATAACTTGTACAGGGGTACTCGCGTAGTGGAGCCCACCGTAAGCTTCCAACAGAGCGTCGAAACCCGTATATGATCTGGCGGGGAATGATAACAGTCCTTCTCTTAATAATGTTAAGTAGGACCCCGTATCCCTAAAGGAATTTACTTGCAACAACTGGCTATCGGTAATTCCTACTTTGCTTTTGGAAAAGTAAGGACTCATAGCCCTTGACAAGTTTGACGATGATACCCATATTCTGCTTAGTCAACTAGGAGGATCTGTTCCTTTTCCTTGGGACAGAGCGTCTACTCTTGGCTCGGACTTCCTTGGATGAGTCGTAGAGGATATTTGTGTGGGCAATCTATATGATGGACTCCTTCCCTGGTCCCTATCACGCTTAAAGCATTGTGATTTGAAATGTCCCAGCTTCGAACAGTACGAACATTTAATTTTTTCCCATGACCTATCTGGTCTATAGGATGGGCTCGATTGAATTTGGTGTTTTACTTCGGGTTTACTTGTTACACGGGAGTGAACGGGTTGGGTAGGTCGCTTACCGAAAGGCTTCGCAGGTTCGGGTCTCGTTGCTGGTTTGATAACCTGGCTGCTTTCAGATTGTACCAACCTCTGGGAAATCTCAAAGTTGTCTGCCAGCGCGGCAGTCTCTAACAACGTCGTTTGCGGATGGCCAACAAGATACAGTGGACCACCGCATACCGTTGGCATCACATAACGATTAATCCTCATACCGCTTGCTTTAATCGCAAAAATTTTGCCTCGCATACTGTTCGTCCGAGACGCGTCCAATGTGTGCCCTCAGCCAGCCTCACATGTGCCGCCCGTGCCATTGTTTACCAGCCAGCCTCCGCGGTAACATCCAAGCATACAATCGGAACATTTCGTATTATTACATTGTTTTCGGTGCTTTATCTGGAAAATAAGTGACCATGGGCCCCAAGAAAGCTTCTAGTGCCAACCCTACAGCAATAAGGGTTAGAATTACAATAGAGATGAAAGAGATCATTGATAAGTATGAAAGTGGAGTGCGTATCGCCGACCTGGCCAGGTTGTACAAGAAACCCCAATCAACCATCGCTACTATTGTGGGCACCAGAAAGGCAATCAAGAAAGCTGTTCTTGCCAAAGGTTTAACTGTGTTTTCGAAACAAAGATCGCAAGTGATGGAAGATGTTGAGAGACTCTTATTGGTGTGGATAAATGAAAAACAGATAGCAGGAGATAGCGTCTCTCAAGCGATCATAAGCGAAAAGGCTAGGAAGTTGCATGAGGATTTAATTAAAAAAATGCCTGCAACTAGTGCTGATGTGAGTGAATTTAAGGCCAGCAAAGGTTGGTTTGAGAGATTTAAGAAGCGTAGTGGCATACATAGTGTGATAAGGCATGGTGAGGCTGCCAGTTCGGACCACAAAGCAGCTGAAAAATATGTGCAGGAATTCAAGAAGTACATAGACAGTGAAGGACTGAAACCTGAACAAGTGTTTAATTGTGATGAAACAGGCCTGTTTTGGAAGAAAATGCCAAGCAGGATCTACATTACTCAGGAGGAAAAGGCACTCCCAGGACATAAGCCTATGAAAGACAGGCTTACTTTGTTGATGTGTTCCAATGCTACTGGTGATTGCAAAGTGAAGCCTTTATTAGTGTATCACTCTGAAACTCCCAGACCGTTCAGGCAAAAGAATGTCCTCAAGGAAAATTTGTGTGTGCTGTGGAGGGCAAACAGTAAGGCATGGGTCACTAGGGACTTTTTCTATGACTGGTTACACCATGCATTTGCTCCCAATGTGAAAGATTACCTAACTGAAAAGAAATTAGAACTTAAGTGCCTCCTGGTGTTAGACAATGCCCCTGGTCATCCTACAGACGTGGCAGAGCGACTTTATGGGGACATGAAATTCATTAACATCAAGTTTTTGCCTCCTAATACCACTCCTCTCCTGCAGCCCATGGACCAGCAGGTCATTGCAAACTTCAAAAAACTGTACACAAAAGCTCTGTTTGAAAGGTGCTTTGTAGTGACCTCAGAAACTCAACTGACTCTAAGAGAGTTTTGGAGAGAGCACTTTAATATCCTCAATTGTGTAAACCTTATAGGTAAGGCTTGGGAGGGAGTGACTAAGAAGACCTTGAACTCTGCTTGGAAGAAACTGTGGCCAGAATGTGTAGACAAAAGGGATTTTGAAGGGTTTGAGGCTAACCCTGAGAGGATTATGCCAGTTGAGGAATCCATTGTGGCATTGGGAAAGTCCTTTGGGTTGGAGGTTAGTGGGGAGGATGTGGAAGAGTTGGTGGAGGAGGACAATGAAGAACTAACCACTGATGAGCTGATAGATCAGCTTCAAGAGCAAGAGGCCAGACCTGAGGAAACTGGTTCAGAGGAGGGGAGAGAGAAATTGAAGTTGCCTACTACAAAGATTAAGGAAATCTGTGCAAAGTGGCTTGAAGTGCAAACCTTCATGGATGAAAATCACCCTCACACAGCTATTGCAAGCCGTGCTGGTGATTATTACACTGACAATGTTGTGAAACACTTTAGGGAAGTCATAAAGGAACGAGAGGTACAGGCCACTATGGACAGATATGTTGTGCGAAAGAAGTCCAGTGACTCTGAAGCTGGTCCTAGTGGCATTAAAAGAAGAAGGGAAGTAACCCCAGAAAAGGACTCGACACCTCAAGTCTTAATGGAAGGGGATTCCCCTTCTAAACACTAACACTCTCTCTCCCCTCCTCCCATCCCATCAATCATCACCAGATCTTCAATAAAAGTAAGTGTCATGTAATTGTGCATGCCTTTTTCAGTTTGTGTGTATTAAAATTAACATTTCATGTGGTAAAAATTTTTTTTTTTTCATACTTTTGGGTGTCTTGCACGGATTAATTTGATTTCCATTATTTCTTATGGAGAAAATTCATTCGCATACCGATCATTTCACATAACAATGAGCCCTCTTGCACGGATTAAAATCGCTATGCGGGGGTCCACTGTACTGGCGAACTCCCTCTGGAAAATTTGCATACAAATCTTCTAGTAACATTAATTGTGATAGATCTTTTAAAGTCGTGACCCGAGAAGCTCGACACCAACGTTCAAATGCCACTGCTTTCCCTTGGGCAAAATCTAAATAAGTTTGTCCAGTTTGCCGTTTCATGGAACGAAAAGCTGTTTGGTAACTAATAGGGAGCATGTCATATGCTTCTAAAATAGTTCTCTTTACTACGTCGTACAGGACATAAAACTCATATGGTAAGGAGGCGACACAAGACTGCGCCTTTCCATATAGAGATGTGTGCAGGAATGTGGCCCATTTGTCTTTGGGCCAGCCCATTGAACGTGCCTGATTCTCAAAAATTTCAAAGAATTCATCTAAGTCCGTTTCGTTAAACTTAGGTACCATCAGAGCTGCTTTATGCAAGTCAAACCCGGTTACAGTGCTCTTCACGTCTCTTTCTTCCGGAACTCCCTTCTGCTTTGTTTCAAAAAGAAACCTTTCACGCCTAAATTCTTCCTCGTTTAGACGTCTTCTAGCTTTGATTTGAGAGTTTTGTAATAGTAATATGCGTTCTATTCTCTCTAGTTGTTCGGACATGAAATTCCCAAGAGGTAATGACACCGAGGGGAATTCGGGCGTCTTCTCCGGAAGTATTTTGAGACGAGCACCAGTCCTAAAATTATCCCCGTCATTTGACTGAGGGTTCGTTCCAACCACCGATACATACTCCGGGGAAATGAACGGGGGAGAGCTTTGAGACTGGACTGAGTAGTAAGGCCTCGTAAACCCTGGCTCAACTTCATTATTTAAGGCAGTTCCCGTCCGTGGGATTTCTACTTCCTCGAACTGAGAAATAAAACTATCTTCCAAATCTAATTCTGGCATTGCTTGGGATTTCGGAAATAATCTATCCTTAATTAGGGACCTATGAGTCTCTGTGCTATGGTATCTATCATAAGGTATATCTAACTGTCTAGCTATTTGCCAACACATCTGTAATTTTAAAGTGTCAAGAGTAGCCTCTGTTAATTCATCTAATAATGACTTAATTTCTGGATCCATTTTCTTAATTCTCGCAAGGGAGCTTAATTTTAATGCAAAACAAATATGTACTTCAGGGTAAGTAGCTCCCGGACAGACAACTCATTTGTTACGACTTAATCTTCACCGTAACAATAGGGGCACATTATTATTATTATAATCAAAAAGAAGCGCTAAGCCACAAGGACTATACAGCGCTGCAATAGGGGCACAAATAACTCCAATTTTTTGTTAGTATTATTTTATTACCAATCGTTTAGCTTCATTGGTATTTGGTTAGTGAATTAAAATAACCACAAGCAATTATAAATGAAATACTATACAGCAAGGAACCCAATCTTACGTTCAAATTCTCATTAACAGAGTATGATACAATAATTTCAATTAATAATAGTCTTTTAGAAAGGTCTAGGGTAACGAAATAGTTATCTTTCATAAGTGACATGAATTACCAGACTTCAGGTAACTAATGGCAAAGGCAAGACTATTGACTTGGTATAAAGTTTTAGTTTAAGCTAGGAGCTTTGGGTTGAAGACCCGTACCGAGTCAGAGCTAGGAGCTGACTGACTCACTCAACTACTCCATAGTATGACTTCAGCTCGGCCAGAAGGCGACGCTCGGCGTCAATTCTAGAACCACCAATTGGTCACTACAGTAGTGGTTACACATTCGTAATACCTAACCTAATAATAATATAATATAATATTATAATTATAATAATCATGGGGAAAGATATAATATAATACAATGAGAATACTGTTGATGATTCATACCGTACCTGATAATAATATATAGTCGAACCTGCTTTATCTAGCTAGTAATAAAGTGGTTCGCGATATATTATTACAGAACTTATTTTAACCAGGCCTTTTATTTTTGTATATAATGGAGTGAAGTAGGGGCGCGTAACACTGGGGACATCGTCAAAAAATTAAAAAAAAAAAATCAGATCCACCGGACCATGTTAGGCAGTATCCATGCATATTTCAACCTATTTTTAAGACCGCACTCGTTACCTGCTTCCACATCGCTACCTGGAAGCTGGCTCTACCTGGAGTCTACCTGGAGGGTATTCCGAGGATCAACGTCCCCGTGGCCAGGTCCATGACCAGTCCTCCTGGTGGATCAGGGCCTGACCAATGGAAATATAAAAACATATGCAGTATAATGTGATCCTTTATTGACTACGTTTCGCCCACACAGTGGGCTTTTTCAAGTTACAAACAGATTTATTTCCTGCCTGACCAATCAAGCCGTTTCTGCTGGCTGCACGTAGTCCAACGTACGAACCACAGCCCGGCTGATCCAGCATTGACTTTAGGTATCTGTTCAGCTCCCTCTTGAAGACAACCTGGGGTCTATTGGTAATTCCCCTTATGGCTAGTGGGAGGCTGTTGAACAGTCTTGGGCCCCGGACACTTATTGTGTTTTAGTGTACTAATGGCCCTCCTTTTCACTGGGGGTATGTTCCACTCGTTCTTCAACTCTACTGCCCAGCCGATCCTTTCCTATATCCTTTATCTTGGAACCTGTTGTTACGAGTTTTGATTTTATCAGTTTCAATGTCCTTTCTTTATGATTTTCCTCCATTTGTGCATTTCATATTCTCTCTCACACTAGTTTTTTTTAAGTTTGGTTAAATAATGGCATAATGTCTACAACTGTTTAAAATGTAATCAATTAATTCTCTGTAGAAGAAGAACATAAGAACATAAGAAAGAAGGAACACTGCAGCAGGCCTACTGGCCCATGCGAGGCAGGTCCAAGTCTCCTACCGGCTTAAGCCAATGCCCCAACCTAATCAGGTCAGGTCACATTCACTTAAGGAAGGAACACGGCAACTGACCTAGTAGCACAAGCTAATCAGGTCCAACTCACACCCACCCACACCCACTCATGTATTTATGTAACCTATTTTTAAAACTACACAACGTTTTAGCCTCTATAACTGTACTTGGGAGTTTGTTCCACTCATCCACAACTCTATTACCAAACCAGTGCTTTCCTATATCCTTCCTAAATCTGTCTAAGTTAGATATTTTCAGCACGTTATTTACATCCCCTTTATTTATTCCTGTCTTCCATTTATACACCTCAATCATATCCCCCTAATTCTATGCCTTTCTAGAGAGTTCAGATTCAGGGCCCTCAGTCTATCCTCGTAGGGGAGATTTCTGATACATGGGATCAACTTTGTCATCCTCCCCTGTACATTTTCCAGAGCATTTATACCCATTCTGTAATATGGTGACCAGAACTGTGTAGCATAATCTAAATGAGGCCTAACCAAGGATATATAGAGTTGAAGAGCAACCTGAGGACTTCTATTATTTATACTTCTTGATATGAAGCCAAGGATTCTGTTAGCTTTATTGCGAACACTTATGCACTGTTGTCTTGGTTTCAGATTACTGCTAACCAGGACTCCTAAATCCTTTTCACAATCCGTGATATTAAGATCTTCATTATTTAGTTTATATGTGGCATGGTTATTTTCCTGTCAACATTTAGAACTTTGCATTTGTCTATATTAAACTGCATCTGCCACTTCTCCGACCACTGCATCAGTCTATTCAAATCTTCTGGAGTGCTCTAATGACCTTGTCAGAATGAATTCGACGGCCCATTTTGGTGTCATCGGCAAACTTGCTTATATCACTCTTTATGCCCTCATCAGTGTCGTTTATGTAGATTGTGAACAACAGGGGGGCTAACACTGACCCCTGTGGAAAGCCGCTCGTGACGCTTCCCTACTCTGAGTTCTTCCCATTTATGCAAACTCTCTGCTGCCTATTTGTCAACCATGCCTCTATCCAGGAAAAAAATTTCTCCTCCTATTCCATGTGCCTTAATTTTCCTCAATAGTCTCTGATGTGGGATCCTGTCAAAAGCCTTACTGAAGTCCATATAAGAAGAAGACTGTTATTTTTTAATTTCTTTGTGTGAAGAATTAAATACATGGTTGGTTTTAATAAAAACCTGCCTAGTATGGCCCAGTAGGCCTGCTGCAGTGTTCCTCCATTCTTATATTCTTATGAAGCACTAAACTCATGAGGATCATTCAGCGCAAGAAGTGGTAGAGGTTTGGTCCTCCATAATCTATTAACCAGTCAGGTTAAGAATTTCTTTTAAGTTAAAATTATGTTTAACTTTTTCACACTTTTCGTTCTTTTGTGGGTCGTTCCCAGCGGGTGCTCAATGGGGGAGTCGTTCCCATAGGACTCGTTGAGGCACAAAGATCCCTCGTTCAAGGACTCCTTTGGCCTCAGGGACACCCACTTTCAGAGTCATTTCCCATGTTGGAAGACAGACACTAATACATACTTTGTGATGTTCGTGGGGCTGAGTGTAGCATACACTGCGGTGGTGTTGGTATATCTCATCTGGTATATTGTTCAGTATATCAAAAGGCTGAAGGGTGAGTATATGTCCAACCAGGGTATTCCTGCCATGCAGTCACCAGGCACCCAGATCCTCTCTCAGAACCCGGAGGTCCAGGTACTCTCCCATCATCCTGAGGTGCAGGTACTTTCCCAGCATCCTGAGGTCCAGGTACTCTCCCATCATCCTGAGGTGCAGGTACTTTCCCAGCATCCTGAGGTCCAGGTACTCTCCCATCATCCTGAGGTGCAGGTACTCCCAGCATCCTGAGGTCCAGGTACTCTCCCAGCATCCTGAGGTCCAGGTACTCTCCCAACATCCTGAGGTCCAGGTACTCTCCCCGCATCCTGAGACTAAGGTCCCCTCCCAGGAATCACCGCTCAGGTCATCCAAGGTCACTTCCCAGATACCTGACAATGAGTCGCAGTGGATCGTGAGCTACGGCTCTACGAACACCTCTCCAGCCTGCCTTCGGTCACCCCGAAGAACGTTCCTCCTCGAGCAAGACTCTTATAGAGCCGTAAATTCAGATTCAAGAGCTTCCTCGAACGACTTCTCCCACCTGCGTTCCCTAAGCTGGCTGAACGGGCAAGCCAATTCTATGTCTCCAATTTCTTCCCCAGCCAACTTGCCGTCCAGATTGATGTCTACCGTCTCTTCTTCAGCCAGCGGATTTTCCAGTTCGATGCCTGCCATCTCCTTTAATCAGGTAACTGGTTCTTCGAACGTCGAACTCAACCATCTTCCGGTTGCTATCCAGGACTTCGAGGCTTTACCCCAGGCCTTCTGGGGCAACACTTACGATGCTCTGACCGCCACTCTCGATAATGTAAGGACTAATCTAGACATCAACATCGATCACATTGAAATAACCATTAATCAGTACATAACAATCATGATCTATAGGAAAACATTTTGATTAATACTCGCCATTATTTTTTGTTCGAGAAAGGAAAAACAAGGTTTTATTTGGATTATTAGCTCCAGACAATTAATAACAAGAAACTCCAAGACAAACCGTTATGGCGTATTTCAACGGTGGATCTTTTAATAAGGCCTGTGGCCTGGTGGCAAAGCTCTCGCTTCACACGACTGGTGTGGGTCGCACCCTGGGAGAAAATTGATCTAATTTGCCCGACATGCTCTGCATAACAAGCGGCTTTCTATATAGTAGTATTTCATTGAAGTCAGCTAGGACTAATACCTTGTACATGTACTTGTAGAAATAAAGACATTATTATTATTATTATTATTATATTTTTATAATGCGACCCACAGTAGCTGGCTTACACACAGGCTCCTGTTTCATGAGGTGAGCAGGAACTGCAGATGTTAGGAGAGTCCTTCGGCTTTGAGTCGAACTCGGTACCACTGAGTGGGTCACCTTTGGGAAGTGCTCTCGTGATCTAGGTCACCCTATGCGAAGAGCATCTGAGACAATGGACAGCCCGACCGCAGACCCTTACCTGTAGGTGGGTAAAGGTTGCCAAACACAGCGAAGCTCAGCCCAAACCTCTGCAACACAGCCACGCTAGCTGGAGATTCGTCTGTAAAAACTTGTATTTGTGGTCACAGTGGTGCCTATGCTAACCTTCCTATGGTGTAGAAATATACCTAGGTGGATGGAACTTATTTTTTTTTTTTTTTTTTTTTTTATTTTATTTAAAACAACACAATACATTAAATAGATAAAAGAACACAGTATCAGTTCTTACACAAAATTACAAATTTCATTGTCTAAATGAACACAGACGATTAACGTTGTGTTGTCACAACTGTCCCTCATCCCCTATACATTATATCCCATGTTACTATGTTAAGTTAAGATTACACAAGATGACATAATATTCATCATTATTATTATTATAGCCAAAGATGACCCCAAAACTACAATCTGCATTATTTTTTCCACTTTGTTATTTATATATCCTTCATACAGAATCCTTACAAATGACATAACTGATTCTGTAACACTGTTAATTTTATATTTCCATACACTTGTCACGATTACCGTTAATTTTGATAGATCTGATCCTGACAGAAAAATTTTACTAATCTTCCCCCTTCACCCCGAAGCAAAGAAACTAATATCACCAACAGATTGGGATATATATAAACTTTTACTAGAGTTCATCAAATGTTACATTGCTATTTTGACAATGGAGTGTATCACCACCCCTAAAGAATGTACATTATTATATTTCCCTAATAAAAAAACAGAAATTTACTATACATGAGAGTTGTTTAATAAGCACTAACTTGTTTATCTGATATATTATGAACTCAGCCATAAAGATAAATTAACCCTAGTCACCAGTTTACTGTACATTGTATCATGTTTTCCTCATAATAACTCCAAACACAGGGAGCCTTCTTATCATTGAGAAAATTACATTCATACACCACACACTACATTTACACACATGCACCTCCATACCCAGAGCCATTCACACTTGAACACCCAGGTGTTCTTGTACCATCCCTGCACCAATTAAACGTTGAACCATAACACAAAAGTTAAAAAAACACGCTAAGTGAATGCAAATTTAAATATTATCTATAAAACTGTGTACACAGAAACAACACAACACTTGTTATTCGTAATTGTTTGTGGCATATATACAAACTTTTACCATCATCCATCAGATGATACATTACTAATTTGACACAGGAGTGTCTCACCACTCAAAAAAAAAAAAAAAAAAAAAAAAAAAAAAAAAAAAAAAAAACACAAATTACTGTACATGAAAATTTAAGAACCACGAAATCGTTCATCTGATATATTATGATCTAAGCCAGAAAGTTAAATTAACCCTGAACATCATTTTACCTAACATATCTTGAGTTCCTCATAATAACGCCACACACCGGGAGTTTTCCTATCTTATAATACATTACTTTTAACACAAACACTACATTCACACACATTCGCCTCCATACCCAAAGCAATTCACACGTGCACACAGTTTTACGTGTTCCATTCCTACAACAGCAACCGGAATCAGACTAGTTACCACCCAACCATAATCCATTACACTACATACCATCCACCCTTGTCATTCGCTAAAACCATTCCCATATACGCCACCACCACTGAAAACCCCTGAAAACCCGACTACCAAAGAATACCAGTCCCCTACATGGTTATCACTGTACCAATTGCTGGAGACGACTGACTGTAATCTCTCTGTAGTTCTCTGGAAAACAAGCTCCCCACTGACTCCCATAAATAAGTTTGTTCCTACGAGCAGTCCTGTATATACGCGCTGCAATTGCCTTAATTCGAATCCTACCCCCAGCATCTCTCATTCCCCAGGAAATATACAGAAAATCCACTACCACATACATAATCGCCCTTTTTACCTCCCGTGATACCCCTTTTACCTCTAATGTTAAAGCTCGCAGGGTCTCTACATTACCCCCACCTAACAGACGAAAAACCCTCGCCAACCACATCCGTACCTCCCTCAATTCTTCACAAAAATAAACTGCATGAAATGCCGTTTCCAGCTCACCACACTGACTGCAGGACGGTTCCCTCACCAAACCCATTAAACTCAAAACTGCTTTTGAAGCTAGGATCCCCATCATGAATCTGTATACCAACTCACGTACCCTAGGCATTAACCTGAGCCTCCTGAAGTCTTCCCATATCGTCCCCCAATCATACAATGGATAGACCGATACGCCCTGCAGGATTTCCTTCCTCCCACTCAATGATACCAAACGCCCCACTTTAAGTCGCTCAACATCTTTAACCAATAACAAACCCTCAGCATATCCTCACATTCAATTAACTCTTTACCTCCCCACCATCTCCGCACATCCCCCATCACCTTCCCCACTCTTACCCCTCTTTCCCCTCCAGCCCTAACGAATGACTGTTTTACATATATCGCTTTCACCCTCGGCCCCAGTGCTAAAAGACCCACACCCCCTCTGCGTACATTCGACATCACCACTTCCTTGCTCAGCCATGCTCTCCCAAAACCCAAACATAATGTAGAGCACGTCTCTGTATTTCTTGTACGTCCTGTGTTCTCAAAGGATACACTTCCGCTATACCCCAAACCTTACTGTAAACCAGCGAATTAACTATTACCGCCCTCTGCTGTAATGTGACATCTCCCGCCCATAAACCCCTTAATCTACTCACTACTTTCTCACTACCCTCTCTGAATTTACCTGCCTAGCCTCCTGCGCATTCGCCATGTATAAAACTCCACAAATCTTCAAATTATCCACCACTGCCCACCCAAACTCCAACCCCAAGCCCCCCCCCACCCAAGCACCCACCTCCAGTAAACACGATTTCGCCCTATTTACTCTCATTCCCGACACCTCCCCAAAAATCCCCAACACCCTCCCCACCATACGCAATTCCTCCACCCCTTCTATCAGGATAGTGGTATCATCCACATACCCCACAATGCCTGAGCGCCCTTCCCTCTCCCCATTTAAAGCTCCCACCCCCTCAACGAGCCCATAGAACGGATGTTGCATGCACGCAAACAGAATTTGTGAAAGAGGGCACCCCTGCCGTAATCCCCTCTCCATTTTAACCAGCCTTCCCAATCTGCCATTAACTTGGACCCGTACCATAGCCGCTGAGTATAGCGTATCAACCCACCTCGCCACTCCCAGTCCAAACCCCAGACGCAACAAACAAGCCCTCAAAAATTTTCTATTCACACAGTCATATGCATTCTCCCAATCAATACCCAAAAGTCCTCCCCCCTCGCAACCCTCCAAAAAGTCCCTTATGCGCCCATGCCCAACTCTCATACTTCGTCCCGGTATACCCATCTGTCCCCTATGTACAACCGCACCAATTACCTTCTTCATCCTATTACCTAATATCTTTGCAAAAATCTTGTAGTCAGAACACATTAGTGAGATAGCTCTATACGCACTTAAAACACTTCCCACTTGCTTTTTCCGAACCAACACCACCACTCCAATACTTTGTGTCTGACTTAGCTTGCCCTCCCGCAGCATACAATTCATGACCTCCACCAGACAAGTCTTAATATGCTCCCAATGAACTCTGTAAAAATCATTTGAAATCCCATCGATGCCCGGCGCTTTTCCAGTACTCATGTTAAACACTGCCTCCTCAACTTCCCCCACACTAATCGCTCCTCCCATCTCCATCCCCTCCACTTCTTTCTGCCCTAACCCACACCCCCCCTCCAACACTTCCTCAAAAGCATCGCCCTCCCCCCCCCTTTCTCCATTTCTCTCGAAACCAGAAATCAGTATAATTACTCATGCCTTCTGTAGTAGTAAGCACCTGTCCCTTATGATATCCACCCATATCCTCACTAACCTTTAATTGCAAAATAGTTGACTCCTTCTGCCTTACCCTAAAACGTCTTAAAACACTTCCCGAAGGTTTATCCCCCCACAATACAGCCTCCAATCCTGCCCTCACACGCACAGCATCAAATCTGTCATTGTGTATCTCCGCCAGTCTACCTCTAAGTTGCTCCACGGTCCCATACTGCTTCCCCACTTCCTCCTCATAACACTCGTTCAGCTGACATTCCAAATAATTCTGTAACCCATACCTCCACCTGGCCTCTTCCCGTCCCCTATTTTTAAAGAATCCAGCAATACCCGGCTTAGCTCGCTTCTCCCACCATTCCAAGACACACGACCCCACATCCCTTGATCCCAAAAAAGAGTGCCACCAATCCCCAAAAGCCTCATTCACCCCCTCCCCCTTCACAAGTCTCGCATTTAATTTCCAATAACCAGTGTGTATCCTAACCATACCCTCCCAATCAAGATCCGCAATAACCGCCCTGTGGTCCGAAAACCCCACATCGAAGGTCCTAACTCCCAGAACTCTTATTGCCTCCGTAGCATAGAGCCTATCCAGACGTGCAGCATAACCCCTTCGTACAAATGTATACTCAATCCTCCAACCACCCCTCCCCACTACATCTAAAACTCCCACATCCCCAACACATTGCGTAAAAACCCCAACACACACCCCGCCCCCCTCGGTTCCACATCACCCTGTCGTATGACACAATTCCAATCTCCTCCTATCACAGTAACTAAAGGCAATCCCCTCAAATAAAAAAGCAAAACATCCCTCACGAAAGTTACCTTAACTGCTGCATTTCCATCCGCCGGCATGTATACTCCTATAAAACAAACCCTTGTCTCACCCCACTCTCCCTCTACCCGCACCACCCTTCCACCACCCACCCTCCTCCCACCCCAACACACGCAAGGGACTGGTTTCCTTCACAGCCACAGCAACCCCCCCTTTTAACCTCACCGATCCACTCACATATAACTTATAACCCTTCAAGCGCAACTCACATCCAAACTTGTAATTATGCTCCTGTATGAAACATATATCCACATCAAATCTCCTTAAAAACCATTCCATCCACACTCTCTTAATCTCAGCTCTCAGGCCGTTAACATTAATGGTGACCACCTTGAATTATTACAATAAAGGCGGCTTTCCCCGCCGCTTTTGAAGGTTGCTTGAAAGACGTGGTTGTTGACTATAGCCACGTTTGTCACTTGGTCTATCCAGACCTCCGTTTCCCCCCTTTTCCTTCGACCCTTGCAGCACCACAGAACCGGTGCCACCATTCCCCGGTAGCTCTAGCCCAGTCTTCCAAGGTTTCTTTCCAGATCTCTGCCCTGGCGTTAAGACATCTTCCATATCAGACGTCCCAGCTGCTCGCTTACGTGTGCCACCTCCACACATTGCCTCAGCATCCATGTCCTCCTGGTGCACCTCAACCTCCACCGTGTGCTGCTTACTCTCGTTGCACAAGGTGTTCTCACACTTTTGTGCAGCTGCTACCCCCTCCAATACCCTCCCGTCCTTCTCCCCTTCCTGACTGTCTTCCACCTCCCCCAAGAAGTCTTTCAAGACCTCGTCCAACAGACCATCCTGTTGTAAGTCACTTCTGTCAACAGTCTCATCCGTAGATGGTCGCTCAGACACAGTTCCCACAGGTAACGTGTCGCACGCTCCCATCTCCGACTCCGCTCTGTCTACTTCTTCACTCCAACTTCCAGACGCCTGTCTTGCAGCTTCACCTGTCGCAGGTGCCAAGGAGAGCAGCTGTCGTTCCACAGTTGTTGGCACCTGTTCCCTCCGTCCCTGCCTTTGATGACATTGGGCCGCCATATGGTCATAAGACCCGCACGGCCTACATGTCCGACGCTGTCCTGCATAATATACATAAACCTGTGTTCTGAACTCTTCCAGCAGAACGTACGATGGTATAGGTTGTCTCAATGTCATCTTCAATGTGAAAGACCCCTCTGGCAGCCCCATATAAGGCCCATCCTTCCACACTCCCAACTGTGCCGAATGGATCTTGCCATACCTACGGAATACCTCCACAACATCATATTCCAAGGCCTCAAAGGGGACATTTCTCACCTTTACCCACGTTACATAGCTTGATACGTCATGTAGGCAGACCTCCACTGCAGAATTAACGGTCATCCTCTTTTCTTGAAACGCGTCGACTATGCTGGCGTAAAACCCAGCACTCTTGAACTTGATGAAGATCCTGTACACTCCATTCACTGCTACACCATACAACTCTTCGTTCGGTATGCCATATACATCGCGGATAATACTTGGCAGCAGCACCTGCATTGTAGAACTACTCAGGGCACCACGTACCAGCACCACACAGACAGTATTCACCCTGCGTCCATGTCTGTCCGCCATTTTGATTGCTCAAAACAGGTAAACTGCGCAGAAAATCAACTGAATCGGGAGCGCCTGCACAGCACGTCCACTCGGCCCGGAAGCGAAGAGGACAATGTCGGAACTTATTGTGGCTAGCTGGCCCAGTGGCTAAATCGACGGTCTGGAGTTTTGAGACTCTGTGATCGCGGGTTCAAACCCGCCCATCTTATGTTTTTTTTTTTCTCTCTGCAACACAATTGTCCTCAAAGATTTGTTAAGTTATACCATGAAATAAGGGAAGATCCTAGACTTAATCTTATGAAAACAGACAAAGCAAATGCGACAGTAATTATGGACAAGGTAGATTATAAGGGAAAAATAATATACGTATTATTAAAAAACAGGGGAACTGACGTGCCCCTTAACGCCATTGTGCAGGTAACGTTAATGGTCTTACTGCTACCACAGTATAATTATATTGTTTCTGGGCGGACAGTTAATGACCTCAATGATGCCACGACAGTTACTGTGGTGTTGCTGGGAAGATAGTCAGTGACCTCAGTGATGCCACGACAGTTACTGTGGTGTTGCTGGGAAGATAGTCAGTGACCTCAGCGATGCCACGACAGTTACTGTGGTGTTGCTGGGCTGACATTTGACATTGATAACCTCATTGTTGCCATGGCAGTTACAAAAACAGGTTTAAGTGAGCAAGAGAATGCTACGTCTGCCTTAATCTTGATCACTGTGGACTCTTGACATGTCTTACTAATGTCGTGATGTTTAGCCACCTTGCTGTGTGCTTAGATAGATGTGTAAACAAAAGAGACTTGTATATCACTGGAACATTTTATTAGTAAACATCTTACTGGAACGAAGCATTTATAAGTTATAAAGGAAACCATGGAGGAAGAAAACAACACTATACATGAGTATATGACCGGCTCTGGAATAAAACTGTATAAAAAATAATAATTAATGGCTTGCTACACTCGTGAGACTTGAGACCAATCTCACTCCTGCGGATACCACTTGTGACTCATCTACACTTTCTCTCCATTTATGCAATGTCTGTTGCATATCAAACCAGCCACGCCTCGATCCGTGAGAGCATTTCTCCTTTAATACACCGTGCTGCTGCTGTTTTATGAAGACCAAAAAAAAAAAATCGTTTTCCTTATCATGAAACCTTGGAAGCTGACGCAGATACTGAACATCAACATGACCTGACCGAAGTCCTCCAGCCTCAGGTTGACAGATATCATTACCTCTAGTATGAAACCCATCCTGTGTGATGAATTCTTACAGGAAAATATAGCTAGCTTTTGTACCCACTATGTAACTATCTTAGAGAGTAGGCATACTGCTGATGTATCCATTTTTAACAAAAAGTACACTGTTGCAACCCACCCAGCTTCCACAGCGTTTCACTAACACCTGTTGCAAAATACACCACCTATACTGCCACACCTGTCGTTACCACCCTTATCACCATTACTACATCATCATTACCACCACAACATGACTCACCCAAGTCCGCCCATCCACGTCAACTCAACCCTCCGACGTCAGTCCACCTACCCACGCCCATACCAAGAATAGAACACGTGAGCGCTTTATGTGCGTCGTTGGGACCTTTGCTTGGTTTTGAACGGTGGTTATCGAACCCCAGCAACTCAGTGTAAATGTTCCTGCGTGTTTCGTTGGTTTGTGTGTCAGGGAAAATTCCCATGACACGATTATTCAGTGCTGCCGCCGCAGCCTCTGGTGGGGACGCATCAAACTGCCCATTTTTACTATTTTATTAAACAAAATTGGTTACATCACCTGTCTGCTGCTACCATACTCTATATGATAGTTATATAATGTGAACAAAAGCATGCTATGTGCCAGTCATATTGCATCACACAGGGGTGGGTTTATTGCATCAAGTGATGAAATCTGTCAGCCTGAGTTAGTAAGCTTCAGAGGTTATCGTGAAGCATTCTACTAAGGCACAGGCAGATTTTAGCGGGGGTAAAGAGGGCTTATAGGTATGGCATCCCCCAAAAAATTGAGTGAACATTGTTTTATTTGGCATCTCTTCTAACAAAGGTATACAACTGTGTGGACTTAGTTCAAACTTGGTAATCTGTTCTCTTTTATATCACAAGAAAATGCTGATTACCCTTATTTTTGTCTCAGAATACTGAGATCATGCTCAGATGGTCCAAAAGAGGCACAAAGAAATCGAGTGAGCCAAGCAGACACGGCTGTAAGCCGAATTCTTCAAAACATCGAAAATAATTTTCTTTCCTCTGCCATTAAGAGTGCTTCACACACCCATGAGGAAAGAGATGAATCATTTGAAACACTACATGTGTCCAACCATGATGATGATGGGACAATAACCAATGTCAAACTTCTCAGTTCTCAGCAAGTTTAATATGTTTATTATGCACACCATACCCTTCCTGTGGGCGGTAGTCAAAAGATTACAGAGGTACATAATGGGTCCAGGGACTGGACTCCAAAGTTTTGATAGCTGAGCAAGTTACAGAGGTAATGAACTCGCAATTACAAAGGTAATGAACTCACAATTTACAAAGGTAATGAACTCACAATATACAAGGATAATGAAGTCCAGCTAGGTCTGGTCACAATCATGACAAGTTACAAAGATATTTACAGACTCAAGAAATCGTAATGACACGATTGCAAATAAACCATACCCCCGGCCGGGATTGAACCCGCGGTCATAGTCTCAAAACTCCAGCCCGTCGCGTTAGCCACTAGACCAGCTAGCCACATAAGATTCATCCAACTAGGTATATTTCTACACCATAGGAAAGTTAGCACAGGCACCTCTGTGACCACAAATGCAAGTTTTTACAGATGAATCACGGCCACGCTAGCTGGAGATTCGTCTGTAAAAACTTGCATTTGTGGTCACAGAGGTGCCTGTGCTAACTTTCCTATGGTGTAGAAATATACCTAGTTGGATGAATCTTATGTGGCTAGCTGGTCTAGTGGCTAACGCGACGGGCTGGAGTTTTGAGACTCTATGACCGCGGGTTCAATCCCGGCCGGGGGTATGGTATATTTACAGATTACAGAGGTACGTAATGGGTCCAGGGACTGGGCCCCCAAAGTTTTGATAGCTGAACTAGGTACAAAGGTAATGAACTCGCAAGTTACAAAGGTAATGAATCCTGTAAGAATGGTTACTTACGTTTATACATGGCTACAGTCATGAACAAATAGAGTAATGAGCAATTCACTGAACGCGGAATGCTCGACTGGTTGAAATTATTTCTGACTTGTGTCACTGCAAGTCACTGATAATGTCAAGCCGATCAGATGGGACGTTCTCAAGTTATAAGTGAAAACTAGAGGAGGAAGGAAAAAATCAAGCAGCCTCTTCGAGGACATGTAATCTAGGATAAGGGACTTTTGTCTTACTTTCACTTTAAGAGACTTTTATCCGGTGCTTTTGTCATAAGGAATTTTGTCCTGTTTCAGACTTATACCTCAGATATACTAAGGTAGATAGAATTGGATAGAATAATATATGTTAATCTCGCTTCAAGGAAAGTTACGTTAGGTTAGGTAAGATTTTTCAGGGAACAGGACAAGTGTTTCCTGACGTGGGTCCAAGTCACATTGTCATGTGGGTTTCGATAACGTGGATGGGGTAAGAATACTCACGTAGGCTGGTAGTACGTATAATATAACGGAAAGTACGGAAAGACCAACAGCTGACCTGCTTCTCTCTGCTCCCTATCTTGACTGACTCACAGTGCCTATGGTGTGAGGGGGTGTTTGAAATCCTGCTATGGTCAGCAGCAATATGAATACAGTCAGTGATTCACGCAGAGACGGTTGGTAGTGAGTCATCTACTGGTACACTGGTTACTGGTAACTGGTTACTAGGAACTGGTACTACTACTGAGAACATGATGACCCGCAGCTGGAGGTTTTGGTCATCTGACCGAGGCCTTCCACTGGCTTAAGGTTATAATTATGACCACCAATGTCTCAGGGGAAGTGTCGTAACACCGGCGAAAGGACTTGATTCGCTGAATTGGAGATATCCTCCCTTATATTAAATTGGAGATATCCTCCCTTATATTAAATTGGAGATATCCTGCTTTATAATTGGGATTCCCCTTATATTAAATTGGAGATATCCTCCCTTATATTAAATTGGAGATATCCTCCCTTATATTAAATTGGAGATATCCTCCCTTATATTAAATTGGAGATATCCTCCCTTATATTAAATTGGAGATATCCTCCCTTATATTAAATTGGAGATATCCTCCCTTATATTAAATCCGATTGCATATCAATGATATTTTAAAGCGATAGGTGTGTGAATAAGACATAATATATAGTTTATGGCATTTCATTGAGAAGACGTTTCGTTCGCCAGGGACTTTATCAATTGATAAAGATCACTTCTGGCTGTGTATGACCCTTACGGTTTAGCCCTTCCCAATACTACTACTACTACTGCTATTAATAATAATAATAATAATCCAGTGGTTCAAACATGCCATGGTCACATGACACTTGTTCAGGATACTGTGACAACCCGTATCTGATGACCCAAGAGAAAGTGTCATGTATGACCATGAGAGAGAGAGAGAGAGAGAGAGATAGAGAGAGAGATATAGATAGATAGAAATATAAAAATATATAGATAAATATAGAGATAGAGAGGAGAGAGAGAGAGAAGATGAGAGAGTAGAGAAGATATAGATAGATAAGAAGATATAGAATAGAAGAGTTATTAATAGATAGATTAATAGAGAGAGAGAGAGAATAGATAGAGAGGAGATGAGATAGATAGATAGAAGAGAGATAGAGAGAGTATGAGATAATATGAGAGAGATATAGAAGAGAGAGTAAGATAGATAGATGGAGATGAGAGAGAAGATAGATAGAGAGATAGATAGATAGATAGAGAGATAGAGAGATAGATAGAGAGATAGATAGAGTATATATATATATTATATATTATATAATATTAATATATATATATATAATGTATATATATATATATATATATATATATTAAGAGAGAGAGAGAGAGAGAGATATAGATAGATATAGATATGATATAGATAGATATAGATATAGATATAGATAGATATAGATATAGATATAGATATAGATAGATATAGATAGATATAGATAGATATAGATAGATATAGATAGATAGATATAGATAGATAGATATAGATAGATATAGATAGATAGATATAGATAGATATAGATAGATATAGATAGATATAGATAGATAGATATAGATAGATATAGATAGATAGATATAGATAGATATAGATAGATTCAAATTCAAAGTTTATTCTCTATAAGGATTACAATGCTGAGTTTACAGAAATTTGGTTATTGTGTGGTTTACATGTTGTAAAATAGTGATTACAGAGTGTACCACTAGAACGCTTAGCATGGCTAGGCATTTTGGGCAGACTTAAGTTTTATTCTTAATTGTAAAATATTACAAATTATGAGGTAAGTTGGTATTATGGCTAAGTGACTAAATACTAGTTTGTGAGTTTAGCAATGTGAATGCTTTTGTTTTGGCACAGTACATAGTTTCAGTATTGGAGTATCACAGGATTCATTATTTTAAGATTGAGATTAATATTTCTGTTTATGGTCAAATGAGTGAGTGAGTGGTAAGTGTGAACCACCAGGTGGTATTCGTGTAGTTAGTTGACGGGGTGTATCAGGGAGATAAGAATGTTTTCTAATGGTAGTTTTTGAAGGTGATGAATGTGTCTGCAGTTCTAGAGTTCTCAGGTAGGGTATTCCAGATTTTAGGGCCTTTGACATACATTGAATTTTTGTAAAGGTTTAGTCGGACATGGGGAATGTCGTAGAGATGTTTGTGTCTGGTGTTATGCCTGTGGGTTATGTCACAACTATCAGGAAAGCATTTTAGGTCAAGGTTGATATTAGAGTTTAGGGCCCTGTAGATGTGTAGATTGCACAGTAGTAAGTGTGGATGTACTGAACAGGGAGTAAGTTTAGGTCTTGAAGAGTGGGGGGGTGTGTTGCCAGGGATGGGATTTAGTGATTATTCTTACTGCAGCTTTTTGTTGGGTTATTATTGGCTTTAGGTGTGTTGCTGCAGTTGATCCCCAAGCACAAATAGCATAAGTGAGGTATGGATAAATAAGTGGTATAGTGTGAGAAGGGCATTTTGCGGCACGTAGTATCGTATTTGGAGAAGGATCCCAACCGTTTTTGGATACTTTTTTGGTTATATGCTGGATATGGGTGCTGAAATTCAGGTTGTTGTCAAGGTATAAGCCTAGGAATTTGCCCCCATTATTTCTGGTAATTAGCGTGTTGTCAATCTTAATGTTAATTTGTGCATCTCCTGCTCTGCTACCAAACATAATATAGTAGGTTTTGTCAGTGTTAAGCGTAAGTTTATTGGCTGTCATCCAAGTCAATATTTTGATCAGCTCCTCATTAACAATGGTGTTGAGGGTGGCAAGATTAGGGTGAGAGATGAGATAAGTCGTGTCGTCAGCAAAGAGAATGGGTTTCAGGTGTTGGGATACATTTGGAAGGTCATTGATGTATATGAGGAAGAGCAGGGGACCAAGGACACTTCCCTGCTGAACTCCAGTTTCAAGTGGCCGTGTTGCTGATGCTGTGTCTTTAATGGTGACATACTGATACCTATTAGTAATGTAAGATTTGAAATAAGCAAGCTCATGGCCTCTTATACCGTAATGATCAAGTTTGTGGAGTAGGATGTCGTTGTCTACTGTGTCAAAAGCTTTTCTTAGGTCAATAAAAATTCCTAGTGGATATTCCTTATTTCCAATGCTGTGTACAGCAGATCTAGCATTTTTATGATTGCATCATTAGTGCTTTTATTTTTCCTGAATCCAAATTGGCAGGGTTGAGTATAGTTTTGAGCCGTTATAAATGAATACAGTCTCCTGTGCACGAGTTTCTCAAAGATTTTGGATAGCAATGGTAAGTTAGATATTGGCCTATAGTTGTTTAAGTCTGTTAGGGTCACCACCTTTATGTATTGGTGTAACCCTTGCCATCTTGAGTAGTTTCGGGAAGGTGCTAGTCTCTAGTGACTTGTTAAAAAGTAATGAAATAGCATGCGAAAGGACATGGGCCGCTCGCTTGTCACAGTAATGGTGGGACATGAGACAGATTCCCCGAGTTATTTTTAAGTGACTTTATAATCTCGGTGACTTCCAATGGGCTCAGTTGGTGCAAGATAGAAGGAATTAGGGAAATTCCCATCTAGGTAGTCCCCAGCATGGGCATTGGTACGTGGGATTTTACTGGCGAGATTAGATCTTATGGTTGAGAAGAAGTCGTTTATCTTGTTAGCTGTGTCAGTGGGATGTAGTGGTGTTTCATTAGGTTTAGTTAGGACAATATTCTTGGTTTTTCTCAGTTGTGGGTCCCTAGAATCTGAGAGAGTTTTTTTCCAGGTCTTTTTATATCTCCTCTAGTGTCTGTGAATCTACTGGAGTAGTATAGTTGTTTGGCTTTCTTTATTACTTTGGTGAGAGCTGATGAATAGTGTTTAAGAATATCTTTGTGTATTAAGCCCTGTCTATATTGCTTTTCATATTGGTGTTTCTTGTCAATGGATTTCAGAATGGTGCTGGTTAGCCATGGGCAACCAAGCCGTTTGTTTGTGTTCTGTTTTGTTTTTATAGGACAATGTTTGTTGTATAGTCTAAGTAATTTGTTAAGAAAAATGTCTGTCCAGCCATCAATACCATTGGCCTTGGAGAATTCTGTAGGCCAGTCAACAGTCTCTAGGTCAGCTGTGAACTTCCTTACTGAGGCCTCGTCATGGAGTCTAAATGATTCTTTGTTTGATTCAAGTGGTGGTTTACTAATGTTTGTCAGGAGGAAGGTAGGGTAGTGGTCTGTAGTGCTATCTGTGATTATACCTGATTTAAGGGGGGCTAGTATATTGGTCCATATGTGGTCTATTATGGTTGCACTTGTCTCAGTGAGCCTGGTTGGTTTAGTTATTGTTGGTATGAGTAGTGTGTTGTTCATATTGTTGATGAAGTCAGTTACAGGCTGATCATCTAGTAAGCCAAGGTTGATGTTGAAGTCTCCAGCTAAGAGAAGGTGGTGCTTATTCATTTGTCTGTTTGTTATTAGTGACTTTAATTTCTCACTGAAATTTGGGATGTTTGTGTGAGGTATCCGGTAAATGGTACTGATTGTTATAGGCGTCTTAAGGTTTTTTACAGTAAAATTAGCAATAATGTATTCCCCGTATTCATCACTAAAGCAAGTGGTGCTAAGACAAGATAATTGGTTAGAGTAATAGATAGCAATACCACCCCAACTTGGTTTGTTCTGCAGTTGTGAATTGCTGTGTATCCTGGTAGAGGGTAGATATCTATTGTGTCCTGCTTAAGCCAGGTCTCAGTAAGAATAATGCAGGAGAAGGGTGTCTTTAGTGATTCAAGGAGTGCTAAGAGGTCATCATAGTGTTTGCTTAAGGACCTGATGTTGTAGTTAAGTACTGATAGACTTTTAGCATTGTTTAGGATAGTGCTGGCTTGTGATGCTGTGTAATAAGGCAGTTACTTTCCAATAGGTTTTGATTGGGTGTCAGATTATGGAGGTTTAGATCAGGGTCAACATGATCAATCATCTTCTAGGTTTAAAATTATGGTTATTTATATCCTGAGTTGTGTGTTGAGTTCTAGTACTGATATCTGTAGTGGTTGGAAGTTTGGACAAGTATATAGCTAGAGTATTTTGGTCATGTAGAGTATAGTCACTACTACACATAATGAAGTTGATGTTGTCTATGTGTTGTGCTGGAATGAACTAAAGTACAACTAGGTATAAACTAGTAATATAAAAATACAAATTAAAAATAGAACAAGACTCTCACTTGTAATTGCACTAAGGTCTAATAATGACTTTTGTGGAGTCTATGTTTTGAGCTAGAATGAGCTATAGTACAATAGGTTTAATCTAATAATAAAAATACAAATTAAAAATAGCATTAGTCCTCTCACTAGTAATTGCACTATGGTCTAATATAGTGAATTTGGTATTGACTATGTATTGAGCTAGAAAGAGCTATAGTACAACTAGGTTTAGTCTAATAATATAAAAATACAAATTACAAATAGCACCAGTCTCTCACTAGTAATTGCACTATGGTCTAGTATAGTGAATTTGGTACTGACTATGTATTGAGCTAGAATGAGCTAGAGTAAAACTGTGATTAATCTAATATAATAAAGGCACAAGACTCTCAATTGTAATTGCACTAAGGTCTTACATAAGTTGTTTACAAGAATTAGTGTATAATTAGATTTAAATTGACAGGATAAAATACAAAAATTATGGTAGCAAAAGAATAATGAAAAAAATGATAAAATAAAAATGGCAATGACTTGGTTATAATATGCTAGTAAGATGGTAGACAGGATAATATAAAAGTTGTAGCTGAAGATACTAGTTTAAAAAAGTATGGAATAAAAATGGTCAATAAAAGAAGTTTACAATAAGTTTGATCAATATAGTTTAAAGTAAAATTGGGCAATAATAGGGATTTAGAATAAAATTGGGCAATTGAGTATTTTTTAAAGTGAGGTAGAATTATTGAAGACAAGTTATGGTTAGTTTATAATAAAATAAGATGGAACAGTGATGTGGTAAGTTGTAAAAAAGGAGATAGATTCTGTAGATATTAAACACAATTAAGACTATGAGGTAGAATGGTCGTTGAATACAACAATGACAATCAAAAGTAGTTGGGGTATTAGAATTTTAGGGGGCACAAATTTATGACAGTAACACTAACGGTGGACTATGGGTATTATCTGCACTTTACTCTGATTCTGTTAGTCCAGCCTCACTTAGGAATGTTTTAAGGTCATGTTCTGTAGAGATGAAGTATCTCTTCCCAGTGGGCTGTTTCCTAACTGTGATTTTTCCATCCCTCACAAAGCACTGGTGAATTTTTTTGGGCATAGCGTAATTTTCTTAGCCGATAAAGAAGGTTTTGTCTTGTTTTGGTAAGGCCACTCATTGATGTAAACATCAGTTTTCATAGAAATAGATGTTTTTAGTAGGTTGTTTCTTTGTAGGCTAGTTTGGAATTTTAAACAGCACTGTTTTTTTACCTGCTTGGTAGCCCATCAGTTTGCAATCCTTTAGGTCGTCACTACGTATGTTAAGGCAAAAGGTGGTCCTTGATAACCTGTAGGGTGGTCTCCATGCAGGTCTCTTGGGTGACTTTGGGTGGGAGATGTTTGCTGTTAACTACAACAGCGTCAGATAGCTGCTGTTGGTCATTATGGTCTTGGAAGTTGGTTATGACATTGGCAAGTTGTTGGTCCACTCTTGATCTTTCCTCTGTAATGTTGGTAGTAAGTAGGGTGACTTGGTCTTTTAGAGTGTTGATGGTGTCTAGGGACTGGGTGTGGGTGTTGCTTTGTTGTTCTAGAGTGTCTAGTTTATGTTCTAGAGCAGTGATCTTGTTGAGGTAATCTGCATTGCTAGCCTTTAGTTCCTGCATTTCTTGAGTTAGTTTGGTGATAGTTTGGTTCTGAATCATAAGGAGTTTTTTTTTTTTTTTATATTTTATTAATAAAATCCATACAACAAATATAAATCAAAATGAGAAAGCATTTCCAGGTCTGCTGTCTAACAAACAATATTACATACACACGTCAGTATTCTGTGTAAAAGCAAAACCCCTTCCCAATTCCTAGGATACAGACCAAGATGTATAATATCAACAAAACATAATGGAGCTACCCTGCAAAACAAAACTATACCATGGTTACAAAAAAAAAAAAAAAATCCACGATATTGTAAAAATCTGTGTCTGCGTAATACACTGGAAATAATCGTACTGCTTTCAATGATGCATGGCATAAACAAAAGAATACAACTGACGTAATACACAGAAACTTACTATGGTTATCCTAAAGCAGTCATCCATCAACCCCTCCCCCCTCCCCGGCAGGATCCCACTTCACCCCACCAATTTATTCCCTACTGCTAAATGTGCTTTCTACCGATCCATACCTTGTAACAAAAATGGAATAGTCAATATCATCAGTAAGGTATCAAGAGGCATGTATATACAGTACTTGGCACAATAATGGACCACTCTAAGAAGACCGCATCATATAAAGTATAGCACAACATAGGAAAGAAGTGTTTTGAACAAACATTTTAAGACTATTACCCACTTAAACTTCTATATAAAGCATCTCGTTACACACCATACCAATAATTTAAAACACAAATCTTCCAGCACACACTTTACGACTCGCAGGTCGCATTACATACATTGCTGTGACTCTTATGTACTGACTTACTAACAGGTGCACACAGAATACATCTCAAAAAACAATTGCATTACAAAACTCCAAACAATTCACGCTATATGCAACTAACACCAACCTGGGAAATTAGAAAATTTTGTAAAACGTAAACATTAAATACGGCGTAGCCTCTGTTGGTGACTTAGTGGTTCAGCATGACTCAGCATAAGAAAACCATACCATGGTTCTGAGTACCACTCCCCCCCCTTTCTCAGACTATGATACTCAATCACGCCAGCAAGACACCATACCCCAGACCACACAAAGGTTCCCTTCCTTCACCCTACATTACACCCAGATTCACCATACACACCAAATAAAACATATAGTCCAGACGCCAAAAAAACTAACTCTTCTCTCCCCCCCCCCAGGAGACCAACCCCTAGGCTCCACCAAGGGATTAATACCTACCCCACCTCATTACTCCCGTAACGTTTCCATCGTTAGATTCCTATACCCCAACGAAAAAGCTCCCTCCCAGCATTGCCCATATACCTCTCTATTCCTACATTTCGTCCTATAAACATGACACATCAGCGCCTTGACACGCATTGCACCCCTAAGCCCCCACATACCCCATGACACATATAAATAGTCAAGTACCAAATATGACACAGAACGTCGTACAGCATCCGAGCAATCTCCCATTTCAAGACTCAAAACTCTAAGCATCAACAAAGCCCCCCCTCCCACTCATCGGAGAACACCCTTGAACCAATCCCTAACCTTATGTAAACTGTCACAAAAGTATACCACATGAAACGCCGTTTCCGGCCACCCACACCACGCATGCGTCTGATCCTGGGTCATTCCCATAATGTACAATTGTGCCTTGGACGCCAAAATCCCGTGGAGGAAACGGTAACCAGTTTCCCTAACCCGTGGTTGTAAGCACAATTTCTTGAACCCCTGCCATATAGTCTTCCAATGATATCCTGGGAAAAACCTCAGCACCGATGACTTCTGCCGATGTTATACCTATATTATCTAGTTTACCTGCCTTAACTCTCACAGGGTTTTGCACCATCAATAAGTGCCGTAACATTGCTTCGCACCTTGTGAGGTCCTTCCCCACCCACCATCGTCGAACCTCCCTCATCACTGCATCAACTCTCACTCCCCTGACCCCACCCCTTGTTAGGAATTCCTGTCGTACATATATGCCCATTAGACGACTGTGTAGTGGTATTAGCCCCAAACCTCCCGAGTTACGTGCGTCATAACTATGTCTTTCCCTAACCAATGCCTACGGTAACCCCATATGAAATCCAAAGCCTTCCTCTGTAACCGCAACACTTCGTCCGTCATCAATGGATAGACCGCTGAAACAAACCATAATTTACTATACACCAGTACGTTGACAACTATTACTCTTTGGTGTAATGTTACATCACCTGGTCTCCATCCCGCCATCCTACGAATTGCAGCTGTAACTACAATGGATGAATTAAATGCACGCGCCGCCTGTTCGTCATTGCAAAAATGCACACTGCAGATCTTTATCCGCTCAACGGTTCTCCACCCATACTCCGTACCTAACGTCCCGCCCACCCAGGACCCCACCTGCAAAAGTTTGGATTTTTCTCTATTAATGCGCATGGAAGACGCATTGCTAAAAAACCTTATAACCTTATTTATGAACGCTAAACCATTCCTACTATGCACCAAGATGGTGGTATCGTCCACATAACCTAAAATTTCTACTGCTTCTTCCTGCGCACAATCCTCCCCCCCTACCCCACCCATTACCAATCTATAAAAGGGGTCCTGCAAACAGGCAAACAAAAGCTGCGAGAGGGGACACCCCTGCCGCAGCCCCCACCCCATGCCTATCGCGGACCCCACCCTCCCATTGACCTGGACTCGTACCTGTGCCTCTGTATATAACATGCGTACCCATGCTACTATTTCTTCCCCGAAACCCTGCTTCAATAATATAGCTAATAATGTTTCCCTATCCACATTGTCAAAAGCCTTTTCCCAATCCAATCCTACGACTCCACCTCCACAACAATCTTTCACAAAACTTTTGAGGCGTCGATGACCATCTCTCATAGATCGGCCAGGAATCCCGTATTGCCCTTCCCATATTACCTTGTCCAAAACTCGTTTCATCCGGTTTGCCAAAATACGTGCAAAGATCTTATAATCCGCCCCCATCAATATGATGGGCCTATATGCCTCCAAAGATTCGCAGACCTCGGCCTTTGGTACCAATACTACAACACCCAACCCCGCTTCACCGCCCATGCTACCTCTAGTTTTCATTGAATTGTAAAGTCGAACCAACATGTGTTTTAACAGTTCCCAATGAACTACATAAAAATCACCTGGTATCCCATCCCAACCAGGTGATTTCCTCATTGCCTGTCCCTGAACAGCCTTGGAAACCTCCTCCTCCGATATACAACCCTCCATGTCCTCTCGATCCATGTCTCTCAAATTTGCCACTATGCCACGCAGTAAAGCCTCCCTCGCCTCTCGATTCCCCTCTCTACCCTTCCATTTTCTCTCAAACCATTGGTCTGCATAGGTCCCTATGCTCTCAGTAGTAACTAGCCTTTGTCCTTTACGATAACCACCCAAGTCATCACCGACCACTACTGACAAAACTGTCGTCGCCATACGTCTCATTCTGAAACTACGCAGAACCCCAACAGAGGGTTTATCCCCCCAAAGCACCTCCTCAATCCCAGCTCGCACCCTCAAAGCCTGAAATTTATCATTCTGAATTTCCCGTAATTGACTATGTAGGCACTCTATTTCCCGCTAGGTCATACCTCCCGCCTGTTCCATAACAATCCCGCAGCTGTCCCTCTAAATACTTTTGCTTCCCATATCTATAACATGCCTCCTCCTTCCCTAACCGTCTATAAAAACCCTGTATTGCATGTTTCGCCTTTGAATGCCACCACTCTACAACTCCTCTATCCCATTCCCGTTATTCCAGAAGTCAACCCACCATAACCTGAAAGCTTCCACAGCATCGACTCCTTGCAACAAGCTGACATTTAATTTCCAATAACTAGTAAATACACGGATAGCGCCCTCCCACTCGAGTGTTACCAGAACACCACGGTGATCTGAGAAACCCAGATCAACACAATCGACCCTGCCACTACGGATTAAGTTGGTGATAAAACCCTGTCCAACGCGCAGCGTAACCCCTTCTACAAAATGTATGTTCCACATTCCACCCGTCGCTACCCACAACATCCACTACACCAATCGCCTGCAATACCTCACGTAAAACCCTTAAATTACACCCCCCACTACACGGTTCGACGTCTTTTTCCCGGATCACACAATTCCAATCACCTGCAACGACAGAAACTAAGGGTAGACTTCTGAGAAAATAAACCAAAACATCGCGTACAAAATCCTCTTTTACTCGTCGATTTGTTGTCGCTGGCATATATACTCCCACGAAACCCACCTGAATGTTCCCCCACAAACCCACCACACGCACAACCCGGTCCCCTCCGCCCCACTCCCATGCTACAAGCTTAAAAGGGCTAGTCTCCCTTATGCCTATCACAACCCCACCCTTGAGATTATCCGAATTTCCCGCATAGCACTTATACCCTTGCACACGTAATTCACTACCACACCGAAAATTGTGTTCCTGTATAAAAAAAACGTCAACAGTCATACGTCTGAGCGATACCTCTACCCAACGTCTCTTGACCTCTGCTCTGAGGCCATTGACATTCATTGTTATACACTTGAACTCTCTGGTTAGGTTTTCTCATTTCGTTTTCCCATCACCTTTATACCTGACTTGGACTTGCCACTGCTGCACCTGCCCGTTTTCCACACTCCCACTTAACTTCTCTAAAGGGGGTCCCTTAACTCCCTTGGCTACGTCAGCCCACACCATTTTACCAGACCTTTGACCCGGTGTTAAGACATCGTCCTCAACATGTGTACTGGGCCTCTTACGTGACACTCCCTCATAGTCCATAAGCCCATCGCTGTCCGTTCTATGTTTACCTGGAGTTTACCTGAAGAGAGTTCCGGGGGTCAATGCCCCCGCGGCCTGGTCTGTGACCAGGCCTCCTGGTGGATCAGAGCCTGATCAACCAGGCTGTTGCTGCTGGCTGCACGCAAACCAACGTACGAGCCACAGCCCGGCTGATCAGGAACTGACTTTAGGTGCTTGTCCAGTGCCAGCTTGAAGACTGCCAGGGGTCTGTTGGTAATCCCCCTTATGTGTGCTGGGAGGCAGTTGAACAGTCTCGGGCCCCTGACACTTATTGTATGGTCTCTTAACGTGCTAGTGACACCCCTGCTTTTCATTGGGGGGATGGTGCATCGTCTGCCAAGTCTTTTGCTTTCGTAGTGAGTGATTTTCGTGTGCAAGTTCGGTACTAGTCCCTCTAGGATTTTCCAGGTATATATAATCATGTATCTCTCCCTCCTGCGTTCCAGGGAATACAGGTTTAGGAACCTCAAGCGCTCCCAATAATTGAGGTGTTTTATCTCCGTTATGCGCGCCGTGAAAGTTCTCTGTACATTTTTCTAGGTCGGCAATTTCACCTGCCTTGAAAGGTGCTGTTTAGTGTGCAGCAATATTCCAGCCTAGATAGAACAAGTGACCTGAAGAGTGTCATCATGGGCTTGGCCTCCCTAGTTTTGAAGGTTCTCATTATCCATCCTGTCATTTTTCTAGCAGATGCAATTGATACAATGTTATGGTCCTTGAAGGTGAGCTCCTCCGACATGATCACTCCCAGGTTTTTGGGACGTTGGTGTTTCGCTCTATTTTGTGGCCAGAATTTGTTTTGTACTCTGATAAAGATTTAATTTCCTCATGTTTACCATATCTGAGTAATTGAAATTTCTCATCGTTGAACTTCATATTGTTTTCTGCAGCCCACTGAAAGATTTGGTTGATGTCCGCCTGGAGCTTTGCAGTGTCTGCAATGAAGACACTGTCATGCAGATTCGGGTGTCATCTGCAAAGGAAGACACGGTGCTGTGGCTGACATCCTTGTCTATGTTGGATATGAGGATGAGGAACAAGATGGGAGCGAGTACTGTGCCTTGTGGAACAGAGCTTTTCACCGTAGCTGCCTCGGACTTTACTCTGTTGACGACTACTCTCTGTGTTCTGTTAGTGAGGAAATTATAGATCCATCGACCGACTTTTCCTGTTATTCCTTTAGCATGCATTTTGTGCGCTATTACGCCATGGTCACACTTGTCGAAGGCTTTTGCAAAGTCTGTATATATTACATCTGCATTCTTTTTGTCTTCTAGTGCATTTAGGACCTTGTCGTAGTGATCCAATAGTTGAGACAGACAGGAGCGACCTTTTTCTAAACCCATGTTGCCCTGGGTTGTGTAACTGATGGGTTTCTAGATGGGTCGTGATCTTGCTTCTTAGGACCCTTTCAAAGATTTTTATGATATGGGGTGTTAGTGCTATTGGTCTGTAGTTCTTTGCTGTTGCTTTACTGCCCCCTTTGTGGAGTGGGGCTATGTCTGTTGTTTTTAGTAACTGTGAGACGACCCCCGTGTCCATGCTCCCTCTCCATAGGATGGAAAAGGCTCATGATAGGGGCTTCTTGCAGTTCTTGATGAACACAGAGTTCCATGAGTCTGGCCCTGGGGCAGAGTGCATGGGCATGTCATTTATCACCTGTTCGAAGTCATTTGGCGTCAGGATAACATCGGATAGGCTTGTGTTAATCAAATTTTGTGGCTCTCATAAAAAATTCATTTTGATCTTCGACTCTCAGTCTGGTTAGCGGCTTGCTAAAAACTGAGTCATATTGGGACTTGAGTAGCTCACTCATTTCCTTGCTGTCATCTGTGTAGGACCCATCTTGTTTAAGTAGGGGCCCAATACTGGACGTTGTTCTCGATTTTGATTTGGCATAGGAGAAGAAATACTTAGGGTTTCTTTCGATTTCATTTATGGCTTTTAGTTCTTCCCGCGATTCCTGACTCCTAAAGGATTCTTTTAGCTTAAGTTCGATGCTTGCTATTTCTCTGACCAGTGTCTCCCTACGCATTTCAGATATATTGACCTCTTTTAGCCGCTCTGTTATTCTTTTCCGTCACCATCACAGACTTAAAAGTCTTACGCCTTTCCTCACCACTAGACCATGGTCGACCACAGGCGACACTGCCAATGTAGGCGGTACACCCTCTGTCGCCGGGCTATCGAGGATCCTCTGTAAGTCTTCAAAACTGGGCAATATCAATGGCGTTTGTGCCTCCTCTTCCCCCGGAGGTGACGCACTGTTAACTCACCCAATCGCCTCGATCTCCGACGCCGGTGGTAGCGTCGAGACGATCCCCTCTGCAGCATCCACTGCTTCACTCCACTTTACATCCGCTGGTAAAACCTGCAGCACGTCGTCCACCATTGTGGGCTTCTGATGGGCCAGCTCATCCTCCTCCATCGTATCTTTGGATGCAGTGTCTGTCAGGTCTGATCGTTGTTTCCCTCGTCGGTGCTCACAAGACGCCGCCATATGACCCGTTGCACCACACAGTCGGCACGTCCGAACCTGGCCCGGGTAGGTTACGTAGACCTGCGTTTGAAAATCCTCCAAATTGACAAACGAGGGAATTGGATGTCTCAATGTTATTTTCATAGAAAAAGAACCTGCGAGCATACCAGCATAAAAACCCTGGGACCAACGCCCAATTTGGACAGCTTGTACGGTGCCATAGCGCCCAAAAGTCCGATGGATGTCCACCTCGTCTGCCTCGAAGGGGATATTACGTAGACGAACCCACGTATAACTCGCCGATACATCACGCAGGCGCACCTTCAGACTAGCGTTGATGACAATTCGTTTTTCTTGAAAGGCATCCACAACACTCACATACGCAGCAGACGACACAAATTTCACAAAAATTCTCGCGTTGCCGTTCAAAGAAATCCCATATAAATCCTCACGTGGGATTCCATATGTATCTCTTATCACAAGAGGCAGAATGACGTCAGCGGTGTCCTGGTATATTGCACCTTTCAACAATTCCACACAGACAGTGTTGACTCTTCTTCTGCGCTACGCCATCTTGAGAAAACAAAACTTCTCAATACAGACACCAGAGGGCACCAGCCGCACGCTCTGCGTCCGCCCTCACCAACAGCTGGGTGAGAACTGTGAATCATAAGGAGTTTAGCTATTTCTGGGTCGGTGATCTTCTTGACATCAAATACTGGGAAGGAGTTATCTTGGACTGTAGCGGCTGCCATGTTTGTTGTTGTCTGTCGTGTGTTGTGGTGGTGCCGGTGGGTGATGAGGGTTGTGTCCTGGCTGGCAGCACCACAAGTTTTCCTCGTGTTATTACTACTCTCACCTTTGATGTTAGGAGTCCTTAGCTGGTTACTGGATCTTCTTTTATTGTTCTGACCCTTGTCCATTGGCTGTGGCTTCGGGTGAATAGTAGGCGATGGGTGATGGGTGAATGTAGTGGAGTATCACTTCAGTGGCAGCGGGGTAGGAGGTGTAGTACGAGTCCTATTTGTTGGTAATTTGTGAACTTTTGAGTGATTTCTGCAGTTGCTTTATATCATTCTGGGTATCCACTTATGTTAGTGTTATGCGGGTCTTGATTAGGTCATCACTGGGCTGCTGGGAACCTCAGGTAGAAGTAAAAATAGAGGACAAGGTTCCTGTTGCCGCTGCTGCTCCACGCTAGAGAGAGAGAGAGAGAGAGAGAAGAGAGAGAGAGAGCGCCAGAGCGCCAGAGCCAGCCATGATAACAGTGCTCCTCCTTTCTTACGTTCTTAACATCTTGCGGATGTAAAAGCTAGATACACAGGATGGATGTGGACATCTTAGTCTGGCTCCGGACGTCCATCCTTTAGTCCTGTAGTTTCTATTTTTCTAGATATTGTCCTACAAGTATACTAAATTATAAGACTGAGATCCTACAAGTTAGTTATGAACTAAAGATTATGATCACGAAAGTTCCATATGAAAATTAGAAAAAATAAATGTACATACCGTTAATATAAAAAATGTATATATAACAACAACAACAACATCAACAACATCAACATCATCAACATCATCATCAACATCATCAACATCATCATCATCATCAACATCATCAACAACATCAACATCATCATCTCATCATCATCATCATCATCATCAACATCAACATCATCAACATAACATCAACATCAACATCATCAACATCATCATCAACATCAACATCATCAACATCATCAACATAACATCAACATCATCAACATCAAATATCATCAAACATCAACATCATCAACATCATTCATCAACATCATCATCACTCACACATCATCAACATCATCAACATCATCATCATATCAACATCATCAACATCAACATCACATCAACATCACATCATCATCAAACATCACATCATCTCATCAACATCATCATCATCAACATCAACATCATCATCAACATCATCATCATCATCACATACATAACATCATCATCATCATCATCATCTCATACATCATCAACATCACATCATCAACATCATCATCATCAACATATCAACATCATCATCATCAACATAATCCCCAATCACATCAACATCATCAATCATCATCAATCATCATCAACATCATCATCAACATCATCATCAAATCATCAACATCACATCATCAAACATCAACATATCAACATCATCATCACATCATCAACATCAACACATCATCAAACATCAATCATCAACATCAAACATCATCATCAACATCACACAACACATCAACATCATCAAACATCATCAATCATCAACATCAAATCAACATCAACAATATCACATCAACACATCAACATCATCAACATCAACATCATCATCATCATCATATCATCATCATCAACATCAACATCATCACATCATCATCATCATCATACATCAACATCATCAACATCATCAACATACATCATCAACATCATCATTTTAACATCACAACATCATCACCTCAACTCATCAATCATCACATCATCATCATCAACATCATCAACATCAACTTCATCACATCATCAACAACCATCAACACTCAACATCATCATCATCAACATCATCATCACATCATCACAAACATCAACATCATCATCATCATCATCATCATCATCATCATCATCAACATCATCATCATCAACATCATTTAACATCAACATCATCAACACCATCACAATCATCATCATCACATCATCAACATCAACATCATCAACATCATCATCATAACATCATCATCAACATCAACAACATCTCAACATCATCACATCAACATCATCAACATCACATCATCACATCATCACATCATCATCAACATCACATCAAACATCATCAACATCATCATCAACATCATCATCAACATCATCTCACATCAAACATCATCATCCCTCAACATCATCATACACATCATCAACATCATCATCATCATCATCATCAACATCATCATCATCAACATCATCAAACATCATCATCATCAAATCATCAACATCAAAATCAACATATCAATCATCACATCAACATCAAATATCAAACATCATCCCAAACATCATCAACATCAACATAATCATCAACATCAACATCATAACATCAACATCATCATCATATCAAACATCATCATCATCAACATCATCATCATCATCAACATCAACATCATCAACATCATCATCATCATCACATCATCAACATCAATCCACATCATACATCATCTATACATCAACAACATCATCCAACATCAATCAACATCATCATCAACTAACATCACAACATCAATCATCATCATCAATCATCATCAACATCATCAACATCATCATCATCATCAACATCAAACAACATCAACATCACAACATCATCAACATCAATCATCATCAACATCACATCATCATCAACATCATCATCATCATCATCTATCATCAAATCATCAACATCATCAACATCATCAACATCATCAACACACATCATCAACACAAACTCATCACAACAACACATCAACATCATCAAACATCAACATCAACAACATCAACATCATCATCATACATCATCATAACATCACATCAACATCAACAACATCATCAACATCATCAACCCTCATCAACATCATCATACATCATACAACATCATCAACAACATCATCATCAACAACATCATCACATCCATCACAACATCAACATCATCAACATCATCAACATCAACATCACATCATCTATCATCATCATCAACATCACATCAACATCATCATCAACATCATCAATCATCATCTATCACAACATAATCATCAACATCATCAAATCATCATCACATCATCATCAACATCATCAACATCAAAAATCTCAAAATCATCATCATCAACACATCATCACAACATCATCAACATCATCAACATCTCAACATCAACTCACATCAACATCAAACATCATCATCAACACAACAATCATCAATCAATCATCAATCATCAACATCATCTATCAACAACATCATCAACATCATCAACATCCCATCAAACATCATCATCATCAACATCATCATCAACAACATCATCACATCATCAACATCAACATCATCAACATCATCAACATCATCAACATACAACATCATCATCATCATCATCATCATCAACATCATCAACATCATCATCATCATCATCATCATCAACATCATCATCATCATCACAACATCATCATCAAACAACATCACATCAACTCATCATCTACAATCTTCAACATCTCTCATCTCTCATCAAATATCTCATCACATCAACCATCATCATCATCATCATCCACATATCACATCAACATCTAACATAAATCATCATCTCAACATCATCATATCAACATCACATCATCCTCAAAACCATTCTACATCATCACTCACAAATATCAACATCACATCAACAACATACTCATACAACATCATCAATCCAAAATCATCACATTTCATATCAAATGATCATCAATTCATCCCATCATCACAACATAACATATCACCATCATCATCCCACATATCAACTTCATCATTTCATCCCATCACCATCACCATATCATCATAATTCATTTATCTACTATCTCTTCATTCATATTCTCTTCATCTTCTTATATTCTTCATTCTTCTTCTTCTTCTATCCTTACTCCATCTTCATACTTTATCACTTAATTTTCATCCTTCAAGTTAATCTATCGATACCTTTTTTCCTAATAATCTCATTTCCCTAAAGCAATAATTATACATTATTTATCTCAAAATCAATCCAGATATTTTTAGCGCTATGGAATCTCAATGACACCTCTCAAAGCAAACTTACATACATTACTTTTAAGTGCAAAAGTTTATCATGTCCACTAGTGTTAGGAGGTCATAGCATTATACCTAATTACTGACTGTTTCAGAACTGGAAGCCTTCGATAGAACTATCAGGTGAAAGCGTTTTTCTTCCTTCTTATCCACTACACATGTTCCCCCGGTTCTTTCCCAAGTACGTAATGTATGACCCAATCTTATGACTGTAAATTTTCTAACAAGTCATGAATAATATCTCAGACACGATAAAGTATGTTTTTATCCATGAATGTTGACTTTCACACCATGACAGATCACCTTACAATCTTATTTTATTGCAAGATGGTATATGTTATGCGAAAAATCTATCTTCTTCTTCTTAAAGGAATCCCCTTCTTCTTGACTTCAGTAGCAGTTATATTCATTACTTCCCTATCTTCTTTTAATCCACTAGCCTGACATTACATGTGACTTCATTCGACACATATCTGCCAAGTGGCTTACCTCATCTTTATGACTTTAAAATTTTCAAAATTGTGTGATAATCCGATGGGTTGTAGGAGGGGGGATTTTTCTCGAAGGTTGGGCCCCCGGCTTTAAACAATCCCGGGGGACTTCCCCCAATCCCTCCCCCCCAAGTTTTTAACACATACGGGACCGGGACAATTATCATATTCACCGTCTCCCTCCTTGCTGAGGAAACGTTCAGTTTTGTTTATAAACAATTGGTTAAGTAATCACATCTATTCAACGGCATGAAACTGAAGACCTCTATCGAAGACCAAAAACACCTGGGCCTCTGTAGACAACCATCACACGAATTCCCAAAGTCTCAGTCTAGATCAAATCACCTTTTTCAAACATTTATATGGCTACCCAAGCACTCGCTAATGGACTAGTATCTCATATTTTCCACATACATCCACGCCACATTGATAACCTGAACGTTTTGCCCATGTCTCTCCCTGTTGGAACGATACTCTTATCAACATTCATCAAAGGGACTGGCCCATTAAAAGACAAAAAAAGTTCTGTTTCTACCTGTGGGAAAAAGAAGGTCATAACCTTCAAAGCCATGCACCACCACAATGCCACTCCAAACATGTCTTAAACTGCATAGGGTACTCATCATACCCTTGCAGCTAAAATGCCCACTATGAAAAGACGTAATGTCGCAAAAAAAAAATATAAAGAAGAAACAAAGAAGAATAGTCCCAAATCGCGACATACACCGCCATTTCAAAACTCCAGTTGGACAACCTCCAGAATTCTACAAGCCCCTCAGCAGTCTTCTCTATACAGCCAATTCCCTTTCTGCCACTCCCTGACGCCTGCTCCCTCTAGGTGTTTGTACTGGTATGCATGTATGCACACCTTGCAAATGCAGCAAAGCCCAGGACATTCAACTCTACAATTAACGAAACTATTCGTCTTCACTAAATGCCCTTCATTCAAACTTTCCTGACTCGCCAACATCACAGGACTTCTCAAGTTATCCCAAACAATTGATATACTTTTCACTTCAACTTAGGCACATAATCCTAAATACTCTCCCCATAAAACAACTCTGAACCACGCCAGTGACCACTGTCCACCTCTTCAACAAACCACCAACAACCAGCTGACAGCAAATACTCTAGACTCCCAGCCTCCTCTTGACACAATTCACTGTAGAAACATTGAACAAGGAATTTCCTGACGAATCCCCCGGACAAAGCAATAGCAGACGACTCCAGCTCACCCTCTTGGGAAAAACCTTACTTTCACACCTCTCCCTCGAAGCTGACACCATGACCTGCTATGAAACTCTACAAAGGCTCGGTGATGGAACAGTTTTATTTATTTATTTATTTTAAAATATTTGAGCACACACACATACAGAGGTACAAAAAAAAATACAGATAAGAGCAGCATGCCAAAGCCACTTTATATATGCATTGCATTAGGGGCTGGCTTAAATTAACTAAAGATTAACTAAAGCAATGATGACATAGTGATATAAATTTAATGTAATCAGATTACTAATACAGCACAAGTGAGTAATTTCAAAGACAGGTCATATGGTTGTTATCATGTTGTACATTCAGTAGAATGGGTATTTCTCTTAGGTAGTGTATTTAAAAAATAATAAGTTAAGAATTGGGTTTTAGGTATTAACATGCTGCGAATCACCACTTAACTTCACACTCACGCAAGTTCTTGAGGTTCATTCAAGCCTCTTCCGTTTCACTTTTTCCAAACAAGACAACGCTATACCACCTCTCCAGGAGCTGAGCTTCAAGAATGTTCTGCGAATGCTCCACTGCAAACCTGCTCTCAAACTACTAAAATAACCTTCCCACATGTCTGTTGCCCTCTCCTGCGACCTGAGAAAAACTTCCAGCTCTCGAGACTCACAAAGACCTCACCTACACGAGACTGGTGGGGTGAGACATCACAGGAAACAGATGGGCGACTTTGTTCCGGGGCGTTTCGCCTACTCAGGTGGGCTTCTTCAGTACAGAAGGTGGGCAGGGCAGTGGAGGTCTTCCAAGCTGTTGGGGCGGTGTGGTCGGTCCATCGCTCTTGCGGTCGTGGGAATTTGGGGTTGTCGGTCCCTCGGCCTGGAGAAGGTCAGTCCTACAAGCTTGCTCTCTTCCCGTTTTTTTCTCCAAGTCTGTCCCCAACGATCGCCCTTTGCTGTGGGTTAAGCCCTGGTCTATTTTTCGACGAGAACACTCCTCTCAGACCTATTCTTTGTCTTGTCCATTCTTCCCCGCTCATACCATTGGGATCTTACCTTGGGCCCCCCCCAAACTTTTTGGGCCTTTTGCTTGCTTGCTCTGTTGGCTGTGTTAGTACAGCACACACTCCGACTGATGAGGATGGCGAAGAGGTGCTCAGGTAAGAGAGAGAGGAGCAGTTTGATTATAACTTTTATGTAAGTGTATATTACTGTGGTTTTCTTGTTTAGGAATGCCAGACCTTGCATTGATTTAGTGCGCTTTATTTAGCAAGTTATGGCACCAGTGATGAAAGTGAAGGAAAATAAAGGGTGGTTATATATTGAAGGGAAAAAGGGCGGTTATTCTGTTGAAAAATTTAAACATTCTCCGTTTACCTTGATAAGGCTAAAATTTTATTCAGAGTATGTTTAAAACGGGCCCTAAGATACAGATTTCTTTTTTATATTAAACGGCCTTGTGAGAGGCGTTTATCCCAGGTCAACTTTTTTTTTTTAAGTACTCCCGTTTAGAGGGGCGGCATGGTGGCTAAAGATCACACATGGTGGGTCGGGTTTCACGATTCCGGTGGGTGGAAACATTTCGACACTTTCTCCTTACGCAATTGCTCTGCTCACCTAGCAGTAATAGTTACCTGGTTGTTAATAGTCGACTGGTGTGGGTCGCATCCTGGGGGACGAGTTTGAGGACCCCATGGAAATAAGTTAGTCCTCGATGACGCACTGGCTTTCTTGGGTTTTTCCTGGGTGGCTAACCCTCGGGCGTTAAAAATCCGAACGAAATCTTGCCTCTTAGCTTATTTTTTAGGGGGGGGGGTGTTGAAGTACTTTTACGTATGGATTAGTCAGGAACTTGTGACAGTAGAATTGTAAAAATCTCTTGGATATAAAGGACAGCGCTGTATAGCTCTTGTGGTTTAGCGCTTTATTATAAATAATTGGATGGTGGTTCGAGTCGAGCATGGAATTTCTTAGGATCAAAACTCGATTGCTAAAGCCTCGGCGCTGTAAATACTTACAGGTTTTAAAGCTCCAGGAATATAAAAGGGGGGGAATTCTAGATATAGTTCTTGGTTCAAGGCATTTAATACAATTGCTTCAAATCAAATGTCTCCATCATTGCCCAGGTGATGGTTTGTCCCTATACAGGTTAATGATTCTCCATGGTCATGACTCGTTACCATTATCCTAAGATTGCGTTAATATATTTCCGACTTACTTCTAGCTATGTAATTGACCTGCTATAATTTAATCACGTCCTGTTTTCCTGTGGTAATGCTGACGTAGAAATAAATAATTAAAATGTTAGTTGTATAGTATCTGTTTGAAGGAACTCTTGAGTGTGCAGCTAACAGTTTACTTGACCCTGACAAATCTTGCAGGATACAGCAAACTTGCAGTCGGGGAAAAATTGTTGTACTGTGCTGTAATTTAAAGGGAAGTGTTGAGGTTGGGATTATTTATTGCTTTTTAACCCTGTACTATATACCTACCAATGCCAAAGGTCCATCTGAAAGGAATTTTAAAGTTGAATCCATTAATTTGTAAAACCGGCAGCCCAGTAGGGGAAGGTCCTCGTCAAGACCTGTTAATGATTTTCTTGTAAAGAAAAATTAAGGATTAATAACAGCTTTTGGTACTAGGCAGATCAAACCTGCTCCATCCAGTCTTTTACCTGTCAAACTGTTTTGAGGTACCAAAGTTCTCTTAATGATTGGTGTCTCGTTCATAATTGCCCAAAACTATGTTTTTTTTTTTTTTTTTTACATACAAACTGTTTCAGTCTAATCCACTGGCAAATCTTACTGTGTTGATTTCATTAAGCTGTGACTCCCCCCTCCCCTTATCTGGTCTTGAATTTTGCCCCTTACTTCCTTTTTGCCCCTCTTGTGAATGAGGGCACAAATTTCAGTGCCCTGTCTTTGTTTACAGAAAGTTTCTGATAAAGGAGATAAAGTACATCGGTCCCTTTGTAATGTACAATGTTAAGGTCCTGAAAAACTGTGGCATGCCACTTATAATGGGCTCATAAGCATTTTTTTTCCCTCCTTTTGTTAGTTAAAGTTAAGTACTTTACACCCTTATAAAAACCCAGATTGTGCTATCCTGTCGTCCTGGCTTTTGCAAAAAGTTTCAATAATGCTGCCTGAACTTTTACAATACTGACCAATACAATTGGCAACCTTTTTCAGTCTGGTGTTGCACCGGCATGGTTACCACATCCCAACCCCCCTCCCACCTCCCCCCCCCCCCCCACCTCCCCATGCCCCCCCATACCCACCCCCCCCCCCCCCCCCCCCCCCCCCCACCCCCCCCCCCCCCCCGCCCACCCCCCCCCCCACCTCACCTCCCCCACATAGGTAATTCGTTACCTTTCCCTAATAATCTGCTGTGCAAAAATTGGCCCAACCTTTATAGTGTATTGAAAAGCTGTCTGTCTCACTTTTCATACAGCGAGTTATAGGTAGCCCTAGTTTTGGTAATAATTGCAAGATTATAGGTAAGCCTAGTTTGTAATTATGCAAGATGCATGAAAACTTCAGGTAGCTTTGAAAATAGTCTTGGACAGGGCATGAGTGGATGGTTTGAGTTGGACCTACCTACATGATAACAGTACGCTTTGCTGTGCTCCACTATTGTAAGCTATAGGACAACTAGTGATGGGTTTGTACCCCATGCCCTTCATCATCCCTGCTTTACTCCCCCCCTTTCCCCCCATATTTATACGTAGTGTGGTTAATCCACAAATGTTAAGACTGCTGTGCATTTAAATCAATTTTATTATATACAATGATAGAATTTAGCAAAGTTCTAAATTATGCATTAGTAATGTGTTAAATTACCTAGGATACCCAAGCCTTGGCTCCACGAATCCTTATTAGGATATAATGTGCTGTCATATACATTATTTTAGCTATTTAAATGGTAATTAAAATTAGTTTCCAAAAATAATTGCTTGTCTTAATAGTTGTAAATTTGGTTTGGAAGTATATATTCATAAATGTAGTATGTACTTTTGATTACTATATGCTGCTGCACACTGTACAAAAATTCCAGTATGAAAGAATCTTATCATAGTGCATAACATAAGTTAGTGAATAAATAGTTTTTCATGTGTGTGAATGTTTTCAGATATGTAACTTGATGTATCATGTACATGCCAACATATTATACAATGGTGGTAAACATGACACTATAAGATACTCTTCTCCTAAGTCAGCCTTGCACTAAGGGAAAGCAATTGTCTTATTCTTTGTAACACATCAACTCTTATTGAATTATTTTAATCCCTTAAAAATTGTGAAGGCTTAAAGGAAAGCTAGGCAATATTAGTTTATAAATGCAAATTTAGTTGAAATTATTGCCTACCTATGAAATTAAGATTGCTATTCCCTGTATTGACAGGCAAAAGTTGGTTTGCGTGAATTTTAAATTTACTTCAGAATTTTCTATGGATTGCTTCGCATGTTGGAAATTTAAACCGTAGTGGACTTGAAATTAGTACTATCACTAAACTTTTTTTTTTTTTTTCAGGTACACAATTCAGATCTTCGTCTTCAGCTTCGTGTTGATATGCAGATTTTTTGTGAAACCCTTTCATGGGAAAAAACAATAACATGGAGGTGGAGCTTCAGATACCATTGTAAATGTGAAAGCCACGATTCAGGATGAAGGAAGGAATCCCACCTGATCAGCGAGGTTGATCTTTGGTGGTAAGCAGCTCGAAGATGTCATTACCCTTTCAGGATTACAACATTCGGAAGGAATCTACACTGCATTTGGTTCTTCGGTTTCGTGGTGGTATGCAGATTTTGTGAATTGAAACCCTTACTGGAAAATCCATACATTGGAGGTGAGCCTTCGGTACCATTGAAAGTGTGAAAGCCAAGGCTTCAGGATAAGGAAGGAATCCCACTGTTCAGCAGAGGTGTCTTTTTGTGGTAGTGGTAAGCAGCTCGAAGATGGCATAACCCTTCCTTTTCTGATTACAACATTCGGATAGGAATATCTACACTGCATTTGGGTTCTTCGGTTCGTGGTGGTATGCAGATTTTTGTGAAACCCCTTACTGGAAAAAACCTAAAACATTGGAGGTGAAGCATTCGGATACCATTGAAAAGTGTGAAGCCAGATTCAGGATAAGGAAGGGAATCCCACCTGATCAGCAGAGGTTGATCTTTGGTGGTAAGCAGAGATCGAAAGATGGCCATACCCTTTCAGATTACAACATTCGGAGGTAATCTACACTGCATTTTGTTCTTCGGACTTCCGTGGGGTTGCAGATTTTTTTTGTGAAAACCACCTTACTGGAAAAACCATAACATTGGAGGTGGAGCCTTTCAGATACCATTGAAAATGTGAAAGCAAGATTCAGGATACAAAGAAGGGATTTCCCCCTGTTCAGCAGAGGTTGATCTTTGCTGGTAAGCAGCTAGATGATGAGTCGCACCCTGTTTCGTCACCCTCTACAGATTATAACATTCAAAAATGAAATCTACTTTGATTTGGTTCTTCGGCTCCGTTCGGCGGCAGTATATGTTCAATTTAAGACAAATTAGACTCTCTCGGCTTAATGTTATAATTCTGCCTGTTCCTTTAATTATGTAGGTACTGTATTTTTTTTTCCCCCAATATCTTTTAATTTTTTTTATAATGTACTAGAACAGTAAATGGAAGTTAATTATTTTAATTTAACTTTCTCCCATTTGTAATTGTGTGAAATAAAGGAAGGGGTGATATTTAATGTTTTGTATTTTAATTGTATTGCAACCTCACGCAGGGAGGTGCATCTTTTATGAAGGACTTGATCCTAGCCTTGAGATTATTATAAATTTCAAGTGCTGTGGCTATGAAATAGCAAGTAAATTTTAGGAAAATGCCCATACTATTAACTATGCCCCTCAAGGGAGTCCTTTAAACCTGAGGGGTTCCGGTGTGTAAAGGACCCCTACAGGAAGGTTCCTTGGATGTTGGGTGAGGGGCTCTCTTGATTTAGGAATTGCGGATCTGTGCTCCAGTTCCCGAATTAAGCCTTGAATGTCTTCCCATCCCCCCACCAGGCGCTGTATAATCTCCGGGTTTAGCGCTTCCCTTGATTATAATAATAATCTGGTTGTAAGAAAGTGGGATATCTTTGACAAAATTACTTCCTTGGAATTGGCTGTGGAACACCTTGTCCTTACAGTTGCTATTAACGTTCCACTCGAAATCAAATTTAGGCCCATGTGGTTTTAGGTTATCCTGTAATTAAGCTTTTTTTTTTTTCTCGAGCCTGTGCTAGTTTTGTATAATAAGTATTGCTGATGAGGCTTCATCTAAGGAATGATTTTGTCCATTCATCGGAATAGTATGGCCCTATTGGGTTTAGTGCTACATGGCTAATGTAAAGGTTTAACCTCGAGGGAGGTTCTGTTGCTAATGTGGGGCTCTTGCAGTCGAGAATTTGATCTGCTCGGTACCTGATTGAGCACTGGAATAATGTCCATCATTGCCCCACTTCATGTGCACTGTGCGATCTGTGGGTTTAACAACCCCTAGATTATAATTTCAATCGGATTTAACTACTCAGACTTTACAAGTGATGTCAAAACTACAGGTTCACTTTTTTTGTATGGTTACCCAGGCGCTGTATGCTTGGATTTAGCGTATTAATTGTGATTATTTTAGTAGATTCATTTCCGCTTGCATAACTTGATTTCATCTTTATATAAGATTTCTGGTAAAAAAAAAAAACTGACAAATTAGTCTAATTAAACTGGTACGACAAATTAGGCTAGCTAAAAATTTAATCACTACAACAAATCAGGATCCCCGTTCTTACACATGGTAAAAAACGCACGGAGAAACATCCCCGCTTATGTTAATGCAGAGGAAGAGGCTTTTTTTTTTTTTTTTTTTATCCCTGGGCCATGCTGTAGAACCCTCTTGGGTTTAAGCATCTTATTTTTGGTAACTCCCTGGGCATTAAGTTCTGATTTGTATTACTTAGAAAGTAATAGTTTAGGTTTATAATATACAAATACAATTTCTTTGCACGAGCATTAATGCAAGTCTGTCCCTTGCTAGGTATCACTCAGATTCGCTTCTCCCCTACCCCACTTATGGTTTAGTGCTCAGGCATGGAATTTGGACTGTGCTTCCCTAGGGACTGATCTTCATTGATTTTTTTTCATTCTCGGGTGTTGCTTGGCTTCCCATGCAAGTTTTTAGTGCTTCTAAGTGTTAATATAATGGTAGTTGTAGACTCTTTAAAGCAACTTATCAGAGACTGCTTTTTTTTACACCAAATCCCTTCGGGAGTTCCTTGATGTTGGTTGAGGGGCTCTTGATTTAGGGAATTGGATTGTGCTCCAGTTCCTCGAATTAAGCTTGAATGCCTGTCCACATCCCCCCCAGGCACTGTTTAATCCTACGGGTTTTTGCGCTTCCCTTGATTTATAATAATTACACCAATTTGATATTTTTTCCTTAGTTACTCTCTCTTACCTTATCGACTGCATTCTCCTAACCCTCACTGTCTTTGGTCTACGCCAATTTCATTAGCACATCTGGCCCCTACAGCGCTGCATGACCTTTAGTGGTATTAGCACTCAATTTTGATTGTAACAAATTTTGAAGACTTTAAGAACATAAGAACATTAAGAAACGAAGGAACACTGCAGAAGGCCTACTGAGCCCAGGCGTGGCAGGTCCAAGTCTCCCTACCGGCCTTAAGCCAATGCACCCCAACCTGTCAGGTCAGGTCTCATTGACTAAGGGAGGAACACGGCAATCCGACATGGTAGCACAAGCTAGTCAGGTCAACTCACACCCACCAATCTACTCATGTATTTATCAATATTTTTAAAGCTACACAATCGTTCTGGGCCTCTATAACGGTACTTGGAGTTATGTTCCACTCTTCCAACCAAACTCTATTACCAACCAGTACTTTCCTATATCTTCCTGGGAATCTGAATTTTTCCCAACTTAAAACCATTGCTGTGTTTCCTGTCTAGGTAAATATTTTTAGTCGTAATTAAATTGAAAGCGTGGAACCTCTTCAGTGTGGGAAATTTCCATGAGCAATTCTTACCCTAGTGAGGAGCTTGATCAACGAACTTGACATGTCTTCCTTGGATCGAACCGGAATGTCTTATTTTCGAGTCGTTTGTAATTATCCTTGGTGTTTATTGGAATGGGGATGGCGGGTAGTTTACGCTTCTATAGCGCTTTCAAATTAAGTAATTTATCTGTTCAATCTAAACAGGGTTAAAACAGTTCGGACAGGAGAAGAGAAGGGTGAAAGAATGTACTGGTGGCGGCGGGGCCAGCTGGCAGCAACGGTATCCTACCAGCTTTCTTTCACAAAAAAAAATCATCGCCCTCATCAAATAACTTGTGATGGCCTAAGGGAAGACTCAAACTACAGGAACCCACAGTAGACCACAAAACATGACCCAAGAATACTAGAATGTAACCCAAATCTTGACAAAATTAGAAGATCTAAGGAGGACAGCCTGCTAACCCAAACACTTGCCTCCGCTGCCAAGAAAATCACTTAACCCAAGCTCGAGGTAAACAAGCTTCTCCTCCATTGCTACACAGTATCTACTTCAGTGATTACTATGAAAGGAGTATCGAGAAGAAACAACACCAGTAATAATAGAATAACAGCAAGGGACCTAGAGCTCAATTGTTACCCAGGGCAGGACGCCGGTTTGTCCTCATCACACCCCCCTCACCGCCGCCACCCAGGGAACAAAACAACAACAAACATGGCTGACTCCCCCTACAAACTCCACTCCTTAAAAGGATTCACCATGATAAACTCAGGTAAGGTTATCCTGACAATATCAAGGACTACATCGTTGCTCTCGAAAATGAAATCATAAGATATCAAAGGCAACACTCGAGCGGAGATGAATCCAAGATAACAACTCGTGAACAATGATCCTCAAAACCTTGAAGAGAAGATTACATCGGGAAGTGTTGACACAGAAAATTCTCTAAAAAGCAGCTATAGCCAGCCACCACTGAGAAATAACTACAAATAAATATGAAGGTTGAAGAAGCAATCAAAGGGACTGGAATCAGAACAATGCACACTCGACATAAACTACCTCAAGAAACTAACTAAAGTTCACCTTCAGGACTTCACAAATGAGGCAGCCATAATAATCAGCTAATGTTTAATGCAAAAACAATAGTAAATAAGAAAATTACATATGGTGACTGCATGCTTACTAGTAAATCACAAAATGAGGGTAGTTGATTATTTAATTACTTAAGAGATTGTACAATGAAATTGAACAATAATGGAGCAACATAATTACACTACGTTGGCTTTTTATGGCTTTTAAGTTGGACATTGTTTAGTTATTCTCTGTTAAGATTAGTTTCCTTGAGAAATCGTGAGATAGATCATTCTCGTTCGTCGTAATTGTGTACAGTTGACTACATTTGTTTTTCAAACAAGAATTTTTCCATCCCGTTGTGAAGCATTGGTGTATTGGTGGTCATTATTCTCCGCTTAAGTTTTCTGACTCTATACAGGAGGTTCTGTCGTTTTTTGGTAAGACACTGTTGTATGTATACTCTTTTCTTACTTTAATTGATGCAATAATTAAGTCTTTTTTCCTGTCATGTGAGTGGATCTAAGGCATAACTACTTTTTCTACAATGGATCCTAGTAACTGGCTCTCTTTTATTTTCAGGCTCCTGGATACAATAAACACAACTTGTTTGGTCCTCAATTTTATGATCTGCAGAGTATTTTCTTTACTGTTTGTTTGGTTATTATCATGGGGAAAAGTGGGAACTTGTTAACTATTACTTGCGTTCCGATTGTTTATCTTTCGGTTCAGTTTTAATCTTCTTGGGAGAGTAAATGTAGTCCAACTGAAATGGTTATATAGTTGTTCTTCCATTCTGTTACTGCTTCTTCAACCTTTGTATTAAGAGATATTATTTGGTTGGGTATGGCTATCTATGACTGTTTGGAATGGTCTTGTCCAGTTAGTCATTCTGGTGTTGTTATCTTTTGTTCAAGACTGAGGATTTTGTTCTCGAGTTGTGTCATCCTGGTGTCTAGTTTTGTTAGCGTTTCTCGAAGATTCTTATTTCAATAACTAAGTTGGAGATGCATGACTTTTAGGGTATTGGATCGTCTCTGGTATACCTGAGAAGAGACTACTTGGTAGGGTTGAATCCGGGGAAGAGAGGGGAGGATTGGGCTGGTGGCTGCCATGTTGTTGTTTTGTTGTGGTGTTGCATGAGCGGTGGTGAGTGGGGTGGTTGCTGGGCGGCTTCCTCATGACTACACGTGTTGATAGTTGATTTTTCGTGTGATTTTAAACTTAATGGTTATATTATGGCCATGAAATTTTGAAGAGGTAGTCCGGTTAAGCCAGTGGGAAGGCCTTGGTCAGATGGACCAAAAAGCTCAGGCTGTGGGTCATCATATGACTAAGACCCGCCTCAGGTAACACTTGGCCTGTTTCCTGTGATAATGTTATATCTATAACCAACCACTGAGCTACGGGTTCTCGACAGACTGTACCGGAAGAATGCGGTTAGTAAAATCTATGCATTATGAGCACCATTGTCTAAGTTTAGTGTTCGGTTTGTGGTTTTTTGGAAATCTATCTTCTCCACGGCACAGGTCTCAGACCAGGTCTCTTGTCTGTAACAATTACTGTTATCTATGGTGGTTACTGGTGATTTTTTTTTTAAGTTCCTGTATTTTCCAAACACCACTACCCACACACAACCACAACAACATGAAAGGAACAACAAAAAAACAAGAACAACAACAACTACTACTGTATATAACTGACCAGCCAGGCTGTGGGTCCGTACAGTTCGGGTTGCGTGCGGCCAATAGTAACAGCTGGTTGATCAGGGCCCTGATCCATCATAGAAGCCTGGGTCACAGACCCCGGGACGCGGGGTGCGTTGACCCCCGAAACCCTCTCTCTCAGGTATACCACCATCACCACCATCAACATAAACAACACAACCAGCAACAAACAGACAACACAACCGCAACATAACAACAACACAATCCAAAACAATACAACCAGCAACAATAACACACAACAGCAACAATAACAACAAACCAACCAGCAACAATAACAACAATTACAAACCAGCAACAATAACAACTACAACCAGCAACATTACCAACACAACTAGCAACAATAACAAACACAAACAGCAACAATAACAACAATACAACCAGCAACAATACCAACAAACCAGCTACAATAAACATAATACTACCCAGCAACAATACAACACAATCATGTAACAATAACAACAACACAACAGCAACAATAAAAACACAAAAAACCTTGCAACAATAACAACACCAAATCAGTAAACAATAACACAACACAACCAGCAACTATAACAACAGATGTAACAACAAACACAACCAACATCAACAACAACTCAAAATACATCAAACCTCTTTGTTTCCAGATATTTTTCGCCGAACTTTGCTACTCCTGATATTTACAGTCACCTAGTTATATACTTTTTTTACATAAAACAAAAGATAAACGGATTGCGAAAAAGAATTTTAGGAGTCTTGGTTAGCAGAAAATTGAAACCAAGACAAAGTGCATCAGTGTTCGCAATAAAGCTAACTGAATCCTGCTTGATATAAAGGAAGCATTAAATAATAGGTTTCAAAGAAAAAACAGACTCGTTGTTAAATTAGACACAGGGCAACTCTTGGGTATCTTTATTGAGGAAAGTTTCGCCACACAGTGCATCATTAGTTCCTCAAGGTTGTTGAAGGGTCTGATTACCTCATTCTCCTGTTCTTCCAAGTTTATCCTTCGTATGGAACTGATGAGCCAACTGTATGGCGAAAATTTTCCTCAATAAAGGATACCCAAGAGTTTGCACATGTGTCTAATTTAACAAAACTTATATATCCTTGGTTAGGCCTCATTTAAGATTATGCTGCACAGTTATGGTCACCATATTACGGAATGGATATAAATGCTCTGGAAAAACATACAAAGGAGGAAGTCAAGGGTGATCCCATGTATCAGGAAACCTTCCCTATGAGGATTAGACTAAGGGCCTGAAGTCTGCTCGCTCTAGAAAGGCATAGGAATTGTAGGGGGGATTATGATTGAGGTGTATAAATGGATGACAGGAATATAATAACAGGGAGATGTAAATAACGTGCTGAAAATATCTTGCCTAGACTGGACTCGTAGCAATGGTTTTAAGTGGGGAAAGTTCAGATTCAGGAAGGATATAGGAAAGCACCTGGTTTGTAATAGAGTTGTGGATGAGTGGAACAAACTCCAACGTACAGTTATTGAGGCTTAAAAAAACGGTGTTAGTTTTAAAAATAGGTTAGATAAATCATAGTGGGTGTGGGTGGGTGTGAGTTAGACCTGACTAGCTTGTGCTACTAGGTCAGTTGTCGTGTTCCTTCCTTTAGTGATGTGACCTGCCCTGACTAGGTTGGGGGGCAATTTTTGGCTTGTAAGCCGGTAGGAGGACTTGGACCTGAATCGCATGGGCCAGTAGGCCTGCTGCAGTTGTTCCTTCTTTATTATGTTCTTATGTTAGAGACGGGACGAAATATTTTCTGGAAAGAACGCAGCAGCATGATGGCACTCACTGAACCTTCAACCGTCCTTCCTATCTCTGTGCAATCCTTACAATGCCTGTTTTTGCTATATTAAACATCTATGTGTTCCGGATTTTATGTCAAAAGAATCTGGGTTACATAGAATATCTTGGTTTAAGAACTGGGGTTTTGAAGTAAGATAACGTAAAGGTGAATAGGGAAATGACAATGGTTGGAAAGGTGAGGATAGAAGGGAATTGGAGAGGTGTGTGCTTGTGCAGAAGTGTTGTTGGGAGATTGTGAGTCACGTGACTCTGTTCGTATATATAGGGCAGGGGCACTGTGGCTGGTCTCCTTTACGATTCCTCGTTGGGGAGGGAGACAGGCGCTCCCTTTACAGGCGACGGAAAAAGAATTAACAGGAGCAGGCTAAAAGAGGTCAATATATCTGAAATGCGCTGGGAGACACTGGTCAGAGAAATAGCAAGCATCGAACTTAAGCTAAAAGAATCCTTTAGGAGTCAGGATCGCGGGAAGAACCTAAAAGCCATAAATGAAATCGAAAGAAACCCAAAGTATTTCTTCTCCTATGCAAAATCAAAATCGAGAAACAACGTCCAGTATTGGGGCACTCTACTTAAACAAGATGGGGTCCTAACACAAAGGGATGACAGCAAGGAAATGAGTGAGCTACTCACAAAGTCCCAATTGACTCAGTTTTTAGCAAGCGCCGCTAAACCAGGGACTGAGAGTCGAAGATCAAAATGAAATTTTTTATGAGAGAGCACAAAATTTGATTAACACAAGCTATCCGATGTTATCCTGACAGCCAAATGACTTTGAACAGGCGAATAAATGACTTGGCCCATGCACTTGCCCCAGGGCCAGACTCCTGGAACTCTGTGTTTCATAAGAACTGCAAGAAGCCCCTATTCACGAGCCTTTTCCCATCCTATGGAGGAGGGAGCATGGGACACGGGGCCATCCCTCAGTTACTAAAAACAACAGACATAGTCCCACTCCACAAAGGGGCAGTAATAGCAAAGCAAAGAACTACAGACCAATAGCAAAAACCATCCCATATAATAAAAATCTTTGAAAGGGTCCTAAGAGCAAGATCACCACCCATCGAGAAACCCGTCAGTTTACACAACCAGGGCAACTTGGGTTTAAAAACAGGTCGCTCCTGTCTGTCTCAAATACGGGATCCCCCACTTACGACACAAGGGGTCCTAAATGCACTAGAGACAAAAAGCATGCAGATGTCCTATATACAGACTTTTGCAAAAGCCTTCGACAAGTGTGACCATGGAGTCCCCCCCCCCAATAGCGCACAAAATGCGCGCTAAAGGAATAACAGGAAAAGTCGGTCGATGGATCTATAATTTCCTCCACTACAGAACACAGAGAGTAGTCGCTACAGAATAAAGTCCGAGGAGCTACGGTGAACAAGCTTGTTCCACAGGCACAGTACTAGCTCCCATCTTGTTCCTCTGCCTCATATCCGACATAGACAAGGATGTCAGCCACAGCACCGTGTCTTCTTTGCAGATGACACCCGAATCTGCATGACAGTGTCTTCACCTAGTGCAGACACTGCATCGCTCCAGGGGGACATTCAACCAAATCTTTCAGGCCTGTGGCTGCAGAAACAATATGAAGAGTTCAAACGTTGAGAAATTTCAATTACTCAGTATGGTAATAACTTGAGGAAATTAAATCTCATCCGAGTACAAACAAATTATGGCACAAAATAGAGCGAAACACAACGTCAAAGACCTACCTGGGAGTGATTATGTCGGAGGATCTCACCTTTCAAGGACCATAACATGTTAGTCAATAGCATCTGCTAGAAAAATGACAGGATGGATAATGAGAACTTCAAACTAGGGAGCCAAGCCATGATGACAACTCTTTCAGGTCACTTTTCTTTCTAGGCTGGAATATTGCTGCCACCTCTAAACAGCTCCTTTCAAGGCAGGTGAAATTGCCCCCGACCTAGAAAATGTACAGAGAACTTTCAGGGCGCATAACGGAGATTAAAAACACCTCAATTACTGGGAGCGCTTGAGGTTTCAAACCTGTATTCCCTGGAAACACGCAGGAGAGGGAGAGATAATGATTATATACACTGGAAATTCCTAGGAGGGACTAAGTACCGAAACTTGAACACGAAAAATCACTCACTTTAGAAAGCAAAAGACTTGGCAAGTCGATGCACCATCCCCCCAATGATAATGAGCAGGGGTGTCCCTAGCACGTTAAGAGACCATACAATAAGTGTCAGGGGCCCGTGACTGTTCAAATGCCTCCACGAACAAATAAGGGGGATTACCAACAGACCCTGGCAGTCTTCAAGCTGGCACTGCGACAAGCACCTAATGTTCACAGTTCCTGATCAGCCGGGCTGTGGCTCGTACGTTGGTTTGCGTGCAGCCAGTGCAACTGCCGGTTGATCAGGCGCTGATCCACAGGGGCTGGTCACAGACGGGCGCGCACGCAGGGCATTGACACCCGAAACTCTCTCCAGGTAAACTCCAGGTTAATTGTGTTAAAATCAAAACCAGCCGTGGGTGGTATAAATGATTCACTAAACTATTACTTGCTGCCGATATGGAGGACCTGCCTAATCTCAAATTCACTGCGATCCCACTCACTCATGGATTCTTTATTGTCGTCTGCAACCGACGACAATGAAGCAGCTAAACTTATGGTCGACACTGCAATGAACACATACGGGACCGGGACAATTATCATATTCACCGTCTCCCTCCTTGCTGAGGAAACGTTCAGTTTTGTTTATAAACAATTGGTTAAGTAATCACATCTATTCAACGGCATGAAACTGAAGACCTCTATCGAAGACCAAAAACACCTGGGCCTCTGTAGACAACCATCACACGAATTCCCAAAGTCTCAGTCTAGATCAAATCACCTTTTTCAAACATTTATATGGCTACCCAAGCACTCGCTAATGGACTAGTATCTCATATTTTCCACATACATCCACGCCACATTGATAACCTGAACGTTTTGCCCATGTCTCTCCCTGTTGGAACGATACTCTTATCAACATTCATCAAAGGGACTGGCCCATTAAAAGACAAAAAAAGTTCTGTTTCTACCTGTGGGAAAAAGAAGGTCATAACCTTCAAAGCCATGCACCACCACAATGCCACTCCAAACATGTCTTAAACTGCATAGGGTACTCATCATACCCTTGCAGCTAAAATGCCCACTATGAAAAGACGTAATGTCGCAAAAAAAAAATATAAAGAAGAAACAAAGAAGAATAGTCCCAAATCGCGACATACACCGCCATTTCAAAACTCCAGTTGGACAACCTCCAGAATTCTACAAGCCCCTCAGCAGTCTTCTCTATACAGCCAATTCCCTTTCTGCCACTCCCTGACGCCTGCTCCCTCTAGGTGTTTGTACTGGTATGCATGTATGCACACCTTGCAAATGCAGCAAAGCCCAGGACATTCAACTCTACAATTAACGAAACTATTCGTCTTCACTAAATGCCCTTCATTCAAACTTTCCTGACTCGCCAACATCACAGGACTTCTCAAGTTATCCCAAACAATTGATATACTTTTCACTTCAACTTAGGCACATAATCCTAAATACTCTCCCCATAAAACAACTCTGAACCACGCCAGTGACCACTGTCCACCTCTTCAACAAACCACCAACAACCAGCTGACAGCAAATACTCTAGACTCCCAGCCTCCTCTTGACACAATTCACTGTAGAAACATTGAACAAGGAATTTCCTGACGAATCCCCCGGACAAAGCAATAGCAGACGACTCCAGCTCACCCTCTTGGGAAAAACCTTACTTTCACACCTCTCCCTCGAAGCTGACACCATGACCTGCTATGAAACTCTACAAAGGCTCGGTGATGGAACAGTTTTATTTATTTATTTATTTTAAAATATTTGAGCACACACACATACAGAGGTACAAAAAAAAATACAGATAAGAGCAGCATGCCAAAGCCACTTTATATATGCATTGCATTAGGGGCTGGCTTAAATTAACTAAAGATTAACTAAAGCAATGATGACATAGTGATATAAATTTAATGTAATCAGATTACTAATACAGCACAAGTGAGTAATTTCAAAGACAGGTCATATGGTTGTTATCATGTTGTACATTCAGTAGAATGGGTATTTCTCTTAGGTAGTGTATTTAAAAAATAATAAGTTAAGAATTGGGTTTTAGGTATTAACATGCTGCGAATCACCACTTAACTTCACACTCACGCAAGTTCTTGAGGTTCATTCAAGCCTCTTCCGTTTCACTTTTTCCAAACAAGACAACGCTATACCACCTCTCCAGGAGCTGAGCTTCAAGAATGTTCTGCGAATGCTCCACTGCAAACCTGCTCTCAAACTACTAAAATAACCTTCCCACATGTCTGTTGCCCTCTCCTGCGACCTGAGAAAAACTTCCAGCTCTCGAGACTCACAAAGACCTCACCTACACGAGACTGGTGGGGTGAGACATCACAGGAAACAGATGGGCGACTTTGTTCCGGGGCGTTTCGCCTACTCAGGTGGGCTTCTTCAGTACAGAAGGTGGGCAGGGCAGTGGAGGTCTTCCAAGCTGTTGGGGCGGTGTGGTCGGTCCATCGCTCTTGCGGTCGTGGGAATTTGGGGTTGTCGGTCCCTCGGCCTGGAGAAGGTCAGTCCTACAAGCTTGCTCTCTTCCCGTTTTTTTCTCCAAGTCTGTCCCCAACGATCGCCCTTTGCTGTGGGTTAAGCCCTGGTCTATTTTTCGACGAGAACACTCCTCTCAGACCTATTCTTTGTCTTGTCCATTCTTCCCCGCTCATACCATTGGGATCTTACCTTGGGCCCCCCCCAAACTTTTTGGGCCTTTTGCTTGCTTGCTCTGTTGGCTGTGTTAGTACAGCACACACTCCGACTGATGAGGATGGCGAAGAGGTGCTCAGGTAAGAGAGAGAGGAGCAGTTTGATTATAACTTTTATGTAAGTGTATATTACTGTGGTTTTCTTGTTTAGGAATGCCAGACCTTGCATTGATTTAGTGCGCTTTATTTAGCAAGTTATGGCACCAGTGATGAAAGTGAAGGAAAATAAAGGGTGGTTATATATTGAAGGGAAAAAGGGCGGTTATTCTGTTGAAAAATTTAAACATTCTCCGTTTACCTTGATAAGGCTAAAATTTTATTCAGAGTATGTTTAAAACGGGCCCTAAGATACAGATTTCTTTTTTATATTAAACGGCCTTGTGAGAGGCGTTTATCCCAGGTCAACTTTTTTTTTTTAAGTACTCCCGTTTAGAGGGGCGGCATGGTGGCTAAAGATCACACATGGTGGGTCGGGTTTCACGATTCCGGTGGGTGGAAACATTTCGACACTTTCTCCTTACGCAATTGCTCTGCTCACCTAGCAGTAATAGTTACCTGGTTGTTAATAGTCGACTGGTGTGGGTCGCATCCTGGGGGACGAGTTTGAGGACCCCATGGAAATAAGTTAGTCCTCGATGACGCACTGGCTTTCTTGGGTTTTTCCTGGGTGGCTAACCCTCGGGCGTTAAAAATCCGAACGAAATCTTGCCTCTTAGCTTATTTTTTAGGGGGGGGGGTGTTGAAGTACTTTTACGTATGGATTAGTCAGGAACTTGTGACAGTAGAATTGTAAAAATCTCTTGGATATAAAGGACAGCGCTGTATAGCTCTTGTGGTTTAGCGCTTTATTATAAATAATTGGATGGTGGTTCGAGTCGAGCATGGAATTTCTTAGGATCAAAACTCGATTGCTAAAGCCTCGGCGCTGTAAATACTTACAGGTTTTAAAGCTCCAGGAATATAAAAGGGGGGGAATTCTAGATATAGTTCTTGGTTCAAGGCATTTAATACAATTGCTTCAAATCAAATGTCTCCATCATTGCCCAGGTGATGGTTTGTCCCTATACAGGTTAATGATTCTCCATGGTCATGACTCGTTACCATTATCCTAAGATTGCGTTAATATATTTCCGACTTACTTCTAGCTATGTAATTGACCTGCTATAATTTAATCACGTCCTGTTTTCCTGTGGTAATGCTGACGTAGAAATAAATAATTAAAATGTTAGTTGTATAGTATCTGTTTGAAGGAACTCTTGAGTGTGCAGCTAACAGTTTACTTGACCCTGACAAATCTTGCAGGATACAGCAAACTTGCAGTCGGGGAAAAATTGTTGTACTGTGCTGTAATTTAAAGGGAAGTGTTGAGGTTGGGATTATTTATTGCTTTTTAACCCTGTACTATATACCTACCAATGCCAAAGGTCCATCTGAAAGGAATTTTAAAGTTGAATCCATTAATTTGTAAAACCGGCAGCCCAGTAGGGGAAGGTCCTCGTCAAGACCTGTTAATGATTTTCTTGTAAAGAAAAATTAAGGATTAATAACAGCTTTTGGTACTAGGCAGATCAAACCTGCTCCATCCAGTCTTTTACCTGTCAAACTGTTTTGAGGTACCAAAGTTCTCTTAATGATTGGTGTCTCGTTCATAATTGCCCAAAACTATGTTTTTTTTTTTTTTTTTTACATACAAACTGTTTCAGTCTAATCCACTGGCAAATCTTACTGTGTTGATTTCATTAAGCTGTGACTCCCCCCTCCCCTTATCTGGTCTTGAATTTTGCCCCTTACTTCCTTTTTGCCCCTCTTGTGAATGAGGGCACAAATTTCAGTGCCCTGTCTTTGTTTACAGAAAGTTTCTGATAAAGGAGATAAAGTACATCGGTCCCTTTGTAATGTACAATGTTAAGGTCCTGAAAAACTGTGGCATGCCACTTATAATGGGCTCATAAGCATTTTTTTTCCCTCCTTTTGTTAGTTAAAGTTAAGTACTTTACACCCTTATAAAAACCCAGATTGTGCTATCCTGTCGTCCTGGCTTTTGCAAAAAGTTTCAATAATGCTGCCTGAACTTTTACAATACTGACCAATACAATTGGCAACCTTTTTCAGTCTGGTGTTGCACCGGCATGGTTACCACATCCCAACCCCCCTCCCACCTCCCCCCCCCCCCCCACCTCCCCATGCCCCCCCATACCCACCCCCCCCCCCCCCCCCCCCCCCCCCCACCCCCCCCCCCCCCCCGCCCACCCCCCCCCCCACCTCACCTCCCCCACATAGGTAATTCGTTACCTTTCCCTAATAATCTGCTGTGCAAAAATTGGCCCAACCTTTATAGTGTATTGAAAAGCTGTCTGTCTCACTTTTCATACAGCGAGTTATAGGTAGCCCTAGTTTTGGTAATAATTGCAAGATTATAGGTAAGCCTAGTTTGTAATTATGCAAGATGCATGAAAACTTCAGGTAGCTTTGAAAATAGTCTTGGACAGGGCATGAGTGGATGGTTTGAGTTGGACCTACCTACATGATAACAGTACGCTTTGCTGTGCTCCACTATTGTAAGCTATAGGACAACTAGTGATGGGTTTGTACCCCATGCCCTTCATCATCCCTGCTTTACTCCCCCCCTTTCCCCCCATATTTATACGTAGTGTGGTTAATCCACAAATGTTAAGACTGCTGTGCATTTAAATCAATTTTATTATATACAATGATAGAATTTAGCAAAGTTCTAAATTATGCATTAGTAATGTGTTAAATTACCTAGGATACCCAAGCCTTGGCTCCACGAATCCTTATTAGGATATAATGTGCTGTCATATACATTATTTTAGCTATTTAAATGGTAATTAAAATTAGTTTCCAAAAATAATTGCTTGTCTTAATAGTTGTAAATTTGGTTTGGAAGTATATATTCATAAATGTAGTATGTACTTTTGATTACTATATGCTGCTGCACACTGTACAAAAATTCCAGTATGAAAGAATCTTATCATAGTGCATAACATAAGTTAGTGAATAAATAGTTTTTCATGTGTGTGAATGTTTTCAGATATGTAACTTGATGTATCATGTACATGCCAACATATTATACAATGGTGGTAAACATGACACTATAAGATACTCTTCTCCTAAGTCAGCCTTGCACTAAGGGAAAGCAATTGTCTTATTCTTTGTAACACATCAACTCTTATTGAATTATTTTAATCCCTTAAAAATTGTGAAGGCTTAAAGGAAAGCTAGGCAATATTAGTTTATAAATGCAAATTTAGTTGAAATTATTGCCTACCTATGAAATTAAGATTGCTATTCCCTGTATTGACAGGCAAAAGTTGGTTTGCGTGAATTTTAAATTTACTTCAGAATTTTCTATGGATTGCTTCGCATGTTGGAAATTTAAACCGTAGTGGACTTGAAATTAGTACTATCACTAAACTTTTTTTTTTTTTTTCAGGTACACAATTCAGATCTTCGTCTTCAGCTTCGTGTTGATATGCAGATTTTTTGTGAAACCCTTTCATGGGAAAAAACAATAACATGGAGGTGGAGCTTCAGATACCATTGTAAATGTGAAAGCCACGATTCAGGATGAAGGAAGGAATCCCACCTGATCAGCGAGGTTGATCTTTGGTGGTAAGCAGCTCGAAGATGTCATTACCCTTTCAGGATTACAACATTCGGAAGGAATCTACACTGCATTTGGTTCTTCGGTTTCGTGGTGGTATGCAGATTTTGTGAATTGAAACCCTTACTGGAAAATCCATACATTGGAGGTGAGCCTTCGGTACCATTGAAAGTGTGAAAGCCAAGGCTTCAGGATAAGGAAGGAATCCCACTGTTCAGCAGAGGTGTCTTTTTGTGGTAGTGGTAAGCAGCTCGAAGATGGCATAACCCTTCCTTTTCTGATTACAACATTCGGATAGGAATATCTACACTGCATTTGGGTTCTTCGGTTCGTGGTGGTATGCAGATTTTTGTGAAACCCCTTACTGGAAAAAACCTAAAACATTGGAGGTGAAGCATTCGGATACCATTGAAAAGTGTGAAGCCAGATTCAGGATAAGGAAGGGAATCCCACCTGATCAGCAGAGGTTGATCTTTGGTGGTAAGCAGAGATCGAAAGATGGCCATACCCTTTCAGATTACAACATTCGGAGGTAATCTACACTGCATTTTGTTCTTCGGACTTCCGTGGGGTTGCAGATTTTTTTTGTGAAAACCACCTTACTGGAAAAACCATAACATTGGAGGTGGAGCCTTTCAGATACCATTGAAAATGTGAAAGCAAGATTCAGGATACAAAGAAGGGATTTCCCCCTGTTCAGCAGAGGTTGATCTTTGCTGGTAAGCAGCTAGATGATGAGTCGCACCCTGTTTCGTCACCCTCTACAGATTATAACATTCAAAAATGAAATCTACTTTGATTTGGTTCTTCGGCTCCGTTCGGCGGCAGTATATGTTCAATTTAAGACAAATTAGACTCTCTCGGCTTAATGTTATAATTCTGCCTGTTCCTTTAATTATGTAGGTACTGTATTTTTTTTTCCCCCAATATCTTTTAATTTTTTTTATAATGTACTAGAACAGTAAATGGAAGTTAATTATTTTAATTTAACTTTCTCCCATTTGTAATTGTGTGAAATAAAGGAAGGGGTGATATTTAATGTTTTGTATTTTAATTGTATTGCAACCTCACGCAGGGAGGTGCATCTTTTATGAAGGACTTGATCCTAGCCTTGAGATTATTATAAATTTCAAGTGCTGTGGCTATGAAATAGCAAGTAAATTTTAGGAAAATGCCCATACTATTAACTATGCCCCTCAAGGGAGTCCTTTAAACCTGAGGGGTTCCGGTGTGTAAAGGACCCCTACAGGAAGGTTCCTTGGATGTTGGGTGAGGGGCTCTCTTGATTTAGGAATTGCGGATCTGTGCTCCAGTTCCCGAATTAAGCCTTGAATGTCTTCCCATCCCCCCACCAGGCGCTGTATAATCTCCGGGTTTAGCGCTTCCCTTGATTATAATAATAATCTGGTTGTAAGAAAGTGGGATATCTTTGACAAAATTACTTCCTTGGAATTGGCTGTGGAACACCTTGTCCTTACAGTTGCTATTAACGTTCCACTCGAAATCAAATTTAGGCCCATGTGGTTTTAGGTTATCCTGTAATTAAGCTTTTTTTTTTTTCTCGAGCCTGTGCTAGTTTTGTATAATAAGTATTGCTGATGAGGCTTCATCTAAGGAATGATTTTGTCCATTCATCGGAATAGTATGGCCCTATTGGGTTTAGTGCTACATGGCTAATGTAAAGGTTTAACCTCGAGGGAGGTTCTGTTGCTAATGTGGGGCTCTTGCAGTCGAGAATTTGATCTGCTCGGTACCTGATTGAGCACTGGAATAATGTCCATCATTGCCCCACTTCATGTGCACTGTGCGATCTGTGGGTTTAACAACCCCTAGATTATAATTTCAATCGGATTTAACTACTCAGACTTTACAAGTGATGTCAAAACTACAGGTTCACTTTTTTTGTATGGTTACCCAGGCGCTGTATGCTTGGATTTAGCGTATTAATTGTGATTATTTTAGTAGATTCATTTCCGCTTGCATAACTTGATTTCATCTTTATATAAGATTTCTGGTAAAAAAAAAAAACTGACAAATTAGTCTAATTAAACTGGTACGACAAATTAGGCTAGCTAAAAATTTAATCACTACAACAAATCAGGATCCCCGTTCTTACACATGGTAAAAAACGCACGGAGAAACATCCCCGCTTATGTTAATGCAGAGGAAGAGGCTTTTTTTTTTTTTTTTTTTATCCCTGGGCCATGCTGTAGAACCCTCTTGGGTTTAAGCATCTTATTTTTGGTAACTCCCTGGGCATTAAGTTCTGATTTGTATTACTTAGAAAGTAATAGTTTAGGTTTATAATATACAAATACAATTTCTTTGCACGAGCATTAATGCAAGTCTGTCCCTTGCTAGGTATCACTCAGATTCGCTTCTCCCCTACCCCACTTATGGTTTAGTGCTCAGGCATGGAATTTGGACTGTGCTTCCCTAGGGACTGATCTTCATTGATTTTTTTTCATTCTCGGGTGTTGCTTGGCTTCCCATGCAAGTTTTTAGTGCTTCTAAGTGTTAATATAATGGTAGTTGTAGACTCTTTAAAGCAACTTATCAGAGACTGCTTTTTTTTACACCAAATCCCTTCGGGAGTTCCTTGATGTTGGTTGAGGGGCTCTTGATTTAGGGAATTGGATTGTGCTCCAGTTCCTCGAATTAAGCTTGAATGCCTGTCCACATCCCCCCCAGGCACTGTTTAATCCTACGGGTTTTTGCGCTTCCCTTGATTTATAATAATTACACCAATTTGATATTTTTTCCTTAGTTACTCTCTCTTACCTTATCGACTGCATTCTCCTAACCCTCACTGTCTTTGGTCTACGCCAATTTCATTAGCACATCTGGCCCCTACAGCGCTGCATGACCTTTAGTGGTATTAGCACTCAATTTTGATTGTAACAAATTTTGAAGACTTTAAGAACATAAGAACATTAAGAAACGAAGGAACACTGCAGAAGGCCTACTGAGCCCAGGCGTGGCAGGTCCAAGTCTCCCTACCGGCCTTAAGCCAATGCACCCCAACCTGTCAGGTCAGGTCTCATTGACTAAGGGAGGAACACGGCAATCCGACATGGTAGCACAAGCTAGTCAGGTCAACTCACACCCACCAATCTACTCATGTATTTATCAATATTTTTAAAGCTACACAATCGTTCTGGGCCTCTATAACGGTACTTGGAGTTATGTTCCACTCTTCCAACCAAACTCTATTACCAACCAGTACTTTCCTATATCTTCCTGGGAATCTGAATTTTTCCCAACTTAAAACCATTGCTGTGTTTCCTGTCTAGGTAAATATTTTTAGTCGTAATTAAATTGAAAGCGTGGAACCTCTTCAGTGTGGGAAATTTCCATGAGCAATTCTTACCCTAGTGAGGAGCTTGATCAACGAACTTGACATGTCTTCCTTGGATCGAACCGGAATGTCTTATTTTCGAGTCGTTTGTAATTATCCTTGGTGTTTATTGGAATGGGGATGGCGGGTAGTTTACGCTTCTATAGCGCTTTCAAATTAAGTAATTTATCTGTTCAATCTAAACAGGGTTAAAACAGTTCGGACAGGAGAAGAGAAGGGTGAAAGAATGTACTGGTGGCGGCGGGGCCAGCTGGCAGCAACGGTATCCTACCAGCTTTCTTTCACAAAAAAAAATCATCGCCCTCATCAAATAACTTGTGATGGCCTAAGGGAAGACTCAAACTACAGGAACCCACAGTAGACCACAAAACATGACCCAAGAATACTAGAATGTAACCCAAATCTTGACAAAATTAGAAGATCTAAGGAGGACAGCCTGCTAACCCAAACACTTGCCTCCGCTGCCAAGAAAATCACTTAACCCAAGCTCGAGGTAAACAAGCTTCTCCTCCATTGCTACACAGTATCTACTTCAGTGATTACTATGAAAGGAGTATCGAGAAGAAACAACACCAGTAATAATAGAATAACAGCAAGGGACCTAGAGCTCAATTGTTACCCAGGGCAGGACGCCGGTTTGTCCTCATCACACCCCCCTCACCGCCGCCACCCAGGGAACAAAACAACAACAAACATGGCTGACTCCCCCTACAAACTCCACTCCTTAAAAGGATTCACCATGATAAACTCAGGTAAGGTTATCCTGACAATATCAAGGACTACATCGTTGCTCTCGAAAATGAAATCATAAGATATCAAAGGCAACACTCGAGCGGAGATGAATCCAAGATAACAACTCGTGAACAATGATCCTCAAAACCTTGAAGAGAAGATTACATCGGGAAGTGTTGACACAGAAAATTCTCTAAAAAGCAGCTATAGCCAGCCACCACTGAGAAATAACTACAAATAAATATGAAGGTTGAAGAAGCAATCAAAGGGACTGGAATCAGAACAATGCACACTCGACATAAACTACCTCAAGAAACTAACTAAAGTTCACCTTCAGGACTTCACAAATGAGGCAGCCATAATAA
>NC_069427.1:43176545-43260756 GCF_026875155.1 Cherax quadricarinatus
TATTTGGGGGTTCTCTCGGAGAATATCTCAAGCCCCTTTTTAAATACCCTTTTTAAATACCTATTTTCCCACTTATAAAACTTCGATCAGGTCTCCCCTCATTCTTCGTCTAAACAAGTGAATGTAAACTTAGAGTCTTCAATCTTTCTTCATAAGAAGATTTCTAATGCTATGTATTAATTTAGTCATCCTACGCTGAATGTTTTCTAACGAATTTATATCCATTCTGTAATATGGAGACCAGAACTGAGCTGCGAAACGTTTCCTCAGTAAAGATACCCAAGAGTTGCACATGTGTCTAATTTATCAACATGTGGGTTCTTTGAACCATTCATCTACAATGTTAGAAGATTGTCAGTTATATTAAAGTGATGGGATCTTGATCCCAGGAATGGGAGTTGGTCCTTTTTTTTCTAACTTCGAGGCGCTATGTGCCCGGACGGGTTTAGTGCTTCACTGTGAACGAAATTTAAGAACATAAGAACGAAGGAACACTGCAGAAGGCCTACTGGCCCATGCGAGGCAGGTCCAAGTCTCCTACCGGCTTAAGCCAATGCACCCAACCTAGTCAGGTCAGGTCACATTGACTTAAGGGAGGAACACGGCAACCGACCTGGTAGCACAAGCTGTCAGGTCCAACTCACACCCACCCACATCCACTCATGTATTTATCCAACCTATTTTTAAAGCTACACAACGTTGTGGCCTCTATAACTGTACTCGGGAGTTTGTTCCACTCATCCACAACTCTGTTACCAAACCAGTACTTTCCTATATCCTTCCTGAATCTGAATTTTTCCAACTTAAAACCATTGCTGCGAGTCCTGTCTAGGCTAGATATTTTCAGCACACTATTTACATCCCCTTTATTTATTCCTGTCTTCCATTTATACACCTCAATCATATCCCCCCTAATTCTACGTCTTTCTAGAGAGTGCAGTTTAAGGGCCCTTATTCTATCCTCATAGGGAAGGTTTCTGATACATGGGATCAACTTTGTCATCCTCCTTTGTACATTTTCCAGAGAATTTATATCCATCCTGTAATACAGTGACCAAAACTGTGCAGCATAATCTAAATGAGGCCTAACCAAGGATGTATAGAGTTGAAGAACAACCTGAGGACTCCTATTATTTATGCTTCTTGATATGAAGCCAAGGATTCTATTAGCTTTATGCGAACACTTATGCACTGTTGTCTTGGTTTCAGATTTACTGCTAACCAGAACTCCTAAATCTTTTCGCAAGCCGTAATATTAAGATCTACATTATTTAGTTTATATGTGGCATGGTTATTGTCCTGTCCAACATTTAGAACTTTGCATTTGTCTATATTAAACTGCATCTGCCACTTCTCCGACCACTGCATCAGTCTATTCAAATCTTCCTGGAGTGCTCGAATGTCCTCGTCAGAATGAATTCGACGGCCTAATTTCGTGTTTACCTGGAGTTTACCTGGAGAGAGTTCCGTGGGTCAAAGCCCCCACGGCCCGGTCTGTGACCAGGCCTCCTGGTGGATCAGAGCCTGATCAACCAGGCTGTTTGCTGCTGGCTGCACGCAAACCAACGTACGAGCCACAGCCCGGCTGATCCGAACTGACTTTAGGTGCTTGTCCAGTGCCAGCTTGAAGACTGCCAGGGATCTGTTGGTAATCCCCCTTATGTGTGCTGGGAGGCAGTTGAACAGTCTCGGGCCCCTGACACTTATTGTATGGTCTCTTAACGTGCTAGTGACACCCCTGCTTTTCATTGGGGGGATGGTGCATCGTCTGCCAAGTCTTTTGCTTCGTAGTGAGTGATTTTCGTGTGCAAGTTCGGTACTAGTCCCTCTAGGATTTTCCAGGTGTATATAATCATGTATCTCTACCTCCTGCGTTCCAGGGAATACAGGTTTAGGAACCTCAAGCGCTGCCAATAATTGAGGTGTTTTTATCTCCGTTATGCGGGCCGTGAAAGTTCTCTGTACATTTTCTAGGTCGGCAATTTCACCTGCCTTGAAAGGTGCTGTTAGTGTGCAAGCAATATTCCAGCCTAGATAGAACAAGTGACCTGAAGAGTGTCATCATGGCTTGGCCTCCCTAGTTTTGAAGGTTCTCATTATCCATCGGCAAACTTGCCGATGTCGCTCTTTATGCCTCATCTATGTCGTTTATATAGATTGTGAACAGCAGGGGGCCCAACACTGTGACCCCTGTGGAACACCGCTCGTGACGCTTCCCCACTCTGATTTCTCCCCATTTATGCAAACTCTCTGCTGCCTATTTGTCAACCATGCCTCTATCCAGGGAAAAATTCTCCTCCTATTCCATGTGCCTTAATTTTCCTCAATAGTCTCTGATGTGGGACCCTGTCAAAAGCTTACTGAAGTCCATATACACAATATCATATTCATTACCATGATCTACCTCCTCAAATACCTTAGTGAAAAAAGTTAATAAATTCGTAAGGCCATGCTGAGATTTGTTGATTAATTTATGCTTTTCAAGGTGGCTACGAACTGCCTCGGCAATTATTGATTCCATAAATTTTCCCACTATGGTCTATAGTTCGAAGCTAAGGACCTGTCACCAGCTTTAAAAATAGGTATCACATTTGCCATTTTCCACTTATCTGGCACCATGCCAGTTTGTAGTGATATGTTGAAAAGATTAGACCAAGGTTTACTAAGCTCCTCTTTACATTCCTTTAGAACCCCTTGCATACAGTCCATCAGGGCCTGGGATTTGTTAGGTTTTAATTTATCTATTTGCCTAAGGACCATGTCACTTGTGACCCTAATCGTGCACAGTTTATTATCGTCCTGTTCTACATAATTTATCATTTCTGGAATATCGCTGGTATCCTCCTGTGTAAAAACTGAGAGGAAGTATGTGTTAAAAATTCTACACATTTCCTTATCACTGTCAGTGAGCTGACCCGAGGAACTTTTGAGTGGGCCTATCTTGTCCCTGATCTTACTTCTGTATACCTGAAAGAATCCTTTTGGGTTAGTTCTTCGATTCTCTTGCAACTTTAACCTCATAATCTCTTTTTGCTTTTCTAATTCCCTTTTTTATTTCCCTCTTTAACTGAATATATCGATTTTTTAATTGCCTCTCTCCTCTTTTGATTTGCCTATATATGCCTCTCTTTTGACCAATCATATATTTTAATCAATTGTTCATCCATTTAGGATCATTTTTGTTTGATCTGATTTCCCTATTTGGAACATAATTTGACTGAGCAGCTAGAACTATGCCCTGGAAAGCATCATATCGGCAACCATCACCACCTACCTGACCCTTAGTCAGGTCATTCCAGTTCAGCCCACCTAAGTAATTTTTCAGTCCTATGAAATCAGCCAAGCGAAAGTCAGGGACGGAGACTTGATTGCCATTATTAGGGGAATTCCATGATATATTAAAACTGGGGTGATTTGTGATCATTTTCCCCCAAGCTCATCATTAACCCTTTCAAGGTCCAAGGCCAAATCTGGAGTCACCCCAGTGTCCAAGAATTTTCAAAAAAAAAAATTTATTTTTTTCTTATGAATCGTGAGAATCTTTTTGTGAAGGTAATAAAACAAAAAGTACGAAATTTGGTGGAAAATGACAAATTATGCTCTCGCAAATTTTTTGATTGTCAGCGATGTTTACGAATCGGCGATTTTGCCCGACTTTGACCCCCCATTTTAGGCCAATTACATTATTCCAATCAACCAAATTCTTAGCTATTTCACTAGTATTACTTCTATTCTATCGATTGAGCACAAGAAATCGCCAATCAACTGTTTCAACTACAAAATAAAAGTGATTGGAAATTGTTTAATTTTGGCCAATTTAACACAAAGTTCAAAATATTCCAAATTTCAAAATAGGGTCCAGAATAAACAATGTAGGCATTCCTGGCACTAAACTAACATTTCCTCTGTTCATTAGTTATGTTTTGGGGTTTTTAAACAAATAAATTCCATTTTGATTTTTTATTCACATAATGAATTTTTATTCACCAAAAAATAGAAGATTTACTGTTATGCAATACTGTGAAATTGTATAAAATATCATCACCATATTTGTGAATGTATATTAGACCCACCAGCTGACGTGTATTAGACATGTGAGGGCGTTTGTTTACTCTTGAATATCGGCAAAAATTTAAACATTTCCGCTACTTTGAGCTCGTTCAAGCCATTTCCAGTGCTAAAACCAATGAAAATCATCTCTTTTCTGTAATATGTCTTCCATTCTATCAAATGAGACCAAGAAATCGCAAATACAACTATAAAAAACATACGAAAAAACACTGCAAAGTTGCTGTTTTAATCGAAAAATCATGATTTCAGTTTTTTTCTCTCATTATACACAGTGTGCTGCAGGATCTGTTTTATGTGGTGCACACATACCACATAGATGTATTCTCTCATATCTAGGCCCAAATGTACCACTCACAGTTATCAGAGTGAGCTGAGCTCATGGCGTAGATCTACGGTTTGGACACTCACCATAAAGCCGTAGATCTATGGGACGGACCCTGAAAGGGTTAACCTCAAGATTATTAATTAGTGTTTCCCTACTGGCAAGAACCAAGTCAAGGAGGTTATTTCCCCTAGTTGGCTCTGTCACAAACTCTTTTAAAAACAATCCTGGATTGTATCAAGAAAGTCACCTGACTCTAAATTTCCTGTCAAATTGCTCCAGTCAATCTGTCTATAGTTGAAATCTCCCATTAGCACAACATTTTCATATGTAGATGCCTTACGAATTTCGTCCCATAGAAGTTTACTGCACTCCCTATCAAGATTTGGGGCCCTGTAAATCACTCCCAAAATTAGTTTTTCTCGGCCCTCGAAAAGCTGTAACCAAACAGTTCAGGGGCGACCCTTTCTACTTTTATATCTTGTCAAACACAACAATTTAAATTGTCTCGACATACATCGCTACCCACCCCCCTTTCGTGTTGACCCGTCAGTGTGGAATAATTTATAGCCTTGATGTACATTCAGAGGCATCTTCCTTTCTTCTTTTGAGCCAGGTCTCTGTTATAGCAATAAATCTATTTTTCCGTACTGCAATTAATTTTAGCTCATCATTTATTTCTTACACTCCTGCTTTTAGTAAAAAGGGAACAAAAGCTTGCTGTTTCCCCTGTCACACTACATCACACAGGGGTGATCTTGAGCGCCATCGGTTCAAAATAAAAACACTTGCACAGAATTACGCTTTAACAAAATAAAAGTTTATTCTGATACAGTACACATTCAATTTTTAAATTAATACAAGCAGCAAAGTGTAATTGCCTAGGAAAACCCAAGAAAAAGCAACAAATTAGAATCCCTTTTCGTCTGGGAATAATTTAGTACAGGAAATGGACAACGTTGGGGGTTTGCATCCTGGGAAAAAAGAAAAAACACCTCTGTGAAAAAATAACTTGATTTTTGTTGTTAAATATACATGGTTTTTGGGGGTTTTTAATTAATAAAAAACCCTGCTTTCGTGTTTTAATAATAAGACGGCTTTCGTGTCAAAAAAAAGACCGACTTTCGTGTTTTAAAAAAGACTTTATTCCCCGTGTTAAAACAAGACTTTACCCTGCTGTGTTATAAATAACCCATGCATTACAGGGGAGAAGACACTGATGCTGGCAGCTGTGGTTCAGGGCCAGAGAGGTGTGTTCACTACTGCCACCTTTCAGTGTTTTGGTTCACACCCAGGAGGACCCTAATCGATCCCTCTGGACGAGACGTAAGGGGAATCTTTTCACTTTTTATCCGAATGAAATAAAATTTAGCTGTACAACATGTTGAAATAAGACGGCAATTTTTTTTTTTTTTTTTTTTTTTTTTTTTTTTTTTTTTTTTTTTTTTATCATCACACTGGCCGATTCCCACCAAGGCAGGGTGGCCCGAAAAAGAAAAACTTTCACCATCATTCACTCCATCACTGTTTTGCCAGAAGGATGCTTTACACTACAGTTTTAAACTGCAACATTAACACCCCTCCTTCAGAGTGCAGCACTGAAACTTCCCATCTCCAGGACTCAAGTCCGGCCTGCCGGTTTCCCTGAATCCCTTCATAAATGTTACTTTGCTCACACTCCAACAGCACGTCAAGTATTAAAAACCATTTGTCTCCATTCACTCCTATCAAACATGCTCACGCATGCCTGCTGGAAGTCCAAGCCCTCGCACACAAACCCCCTTTTAAACCCCCCCCCCTCCAACCTTCCTAGGCCGACCCCTACACCCGCCTTCCTTCCACTACAGACTGATACACTCTTGAAGTCATTCTGTTTCGCTCCATTCTCTCTACATGTCCGAACCACCTCAACAAACCCTTCCTCAGCCCTCTGACAACAGTTTTTGGTAATCCCGCACCTCCTCCTAACTTCCAAACTACGAATTCTCTGCATTATATTCACACCCAACATTGCCCTCAGACATGACATCTCCACTGCCTCCAGCCTTCTCCTCGCTGCAACATTCATCACCCACGCTTCACACCCATATAAGAGCGTTGGTAAAACTATACTCTCATACATTCCCTCTTTGCCTCCAAGGACAAAGTTCTTTGTCTCCACAGACCCTAAGTGCACCACTCACTCTTTTCCCTCATCAATTCTATGATTCACCTCATCTTTCATAGCCCTCCGCTGACACGTCCACTCCCCAAATATCTGATACGTTCACCTCCTCCATACTCTCTCCCTCCAATCTGATATTCAATCTTTCATCACCTAATCTTTTTGTTATCCTCATAACCTTACTCTTTCCTGTATTCACCTTTAATTTTCTCTTTGCACACCCTACCAAATTCATCCACCATCTCTGCAACTTCTCTTCAGAATCTCCCAAGAGCACAGTGTCATCAGCAAAGAGCAGCTGTGACAACTCCCACTTTGTGTGTGATTCTTTATCTTTTAAACTCCACGCCTCTTGTCAGAAACCACCAATTGGTCACTACAGTAGTGGTTACACATTCGCATACCTAACCAAATAATAATATAATAAAATTTTATAATTAAAAAAAATCAGGGGAAAAAAGATAAAATATAAAAAAAAATAATAAAATTTGAGGGGTACTTTTTAAATTGTTTCCAAAACCCGGGTACCCGATAAAAATTTATATATTTTCCGAACCTTTTTTATCTAGTTATAAAAAGTGGGTTCGCGATATTTTTTTACAGAACTTTTTTTTTAACCGGGCCTTTTTTATTTTTGTATATAATGGAGTGAAGTGGGGGGCCGAAATAACACCTCCCCCCTGGGCGACGGGACGGTCCGCCATTGACTTGTACCTCGTGGGGTTTGCATTTTCCCAAAAGTACAGGGGTTGAAACTTAGACAGAAAGCCCAACACCCTCCACTTTCTCCACAACATAAAAGGTCAAAAAAGTCCCAAACTAAATACTTAAAAAAAAGGGTATATTAATAAAATTTCAAGGCCTAGAAGGCACAAAAATAAATTTATTTTTTTCCTTTTAATGGGAAAGGGGTAATAGAGAAGGGTTGAATTCTCAAAGCCCAACGAAGTATTCTGGCGTTTTTTCGATTTCAAAAAATTTTTATAAAGGGGTAAAAGGATTATGATGGGAGTAAAACCGATATCTGAGGGGTAGAAGATCCTAAATAACATAAAAAAATTTTCTCTAGGCATAAAAACGAAAAGCTAAGGCTTCTTTTTCTATATTTTGAAAAATTTAAATTTTTGGTGTTTTTTTAAATTTAGAAAAAAAAATAAGAAACGGGTTGTAATAGGTCAAAATTTTGGGAAGCCTTCTTTTAACCAGGTGGCCCCCAAAGCTTCCCCCTGGAAACTATTTTTTAAATGGAATGGTTTTTTAAAAATCGGGACAAAAGCAAAAACTGGGGAAAGGATAGAAAATTTTTTAAAAAAAACGTTTTAAAAGAAATTTCACAGCCCCGGGGCCCAAAGAAAACTTTTTTTGGGGGACTTTTTAAATTTTCATTAGGGGAAAACTACCTGGGGCAAAATTTGGACAGAACCGCCCGGTAGTAACCGCAACCCCAAAAAAATTTCCTTGATACTTTTTTTCCCTTCCCCTTTGGGGGGTAGGAAATTCTAAGGGGGCCCTTTTTACTTTGGCAACCCAAAGGAGCGACTTAAACCTTTCCCCCCAATCCGAAATCCAAAAGTATTTAATTTTCGCCCGGCCAAACTCACATTTGGGAAAAAATTCACTGAAAAAAATTTTTTATTTAAGGGCGCCCAAACAAGGGCCTTTAAGCTGTCAAAGGGTTTTTGGGGCCCAAAAATTCGCTGTATACAACAAATTTTCCGTCAAAGTAAGCTTCAAATTTCCGCCCCCAACCCCCGTAATTTTTTTCCCAAATACGCTGGGAACTTTAAAAGGGCCGCGTTACAAAAAGCCGAAGGGCAAAAACCCCAATATTTTGTATATCCACCGGGTTTAACGAAAAAAGCCGATATCCTTGAGCCCCTTTTGGGTGACAACGGGATTTGGGGAAAAACCCCTTTTAACAAGTCCTTTTTAAACTGAATACTTAGCTCGGAAAACCTTTCAATTAAGTCGTCAATTCGGGGTATTGGAAACCCACCCGGGTACGTTAAAAAGCATTGACTTCTAAAATCCGTGCACATACGGGAGGCCCCCTCTGGTTTGGGGACAAAAATGCACGGGGGTGCCCAAGGACTGTTTCTTGGTTTTTAAACAACCCTGTGAGAGTAAAAAGTTTCCCCCTCTCCTCTAGCTCACCTTGTTTCTTTGGACTCACTCTGCTAGGGAAATTGCTGATTGATAGGGTTTTCTGAGATAAAATCGTGCAAAACCCAACGTACAAAGGGTTTTTTTGGGACGTCGTTGAATAGGGGGAGAAATTCCCCTTTAAACAGGGGTTTTTTTTCGTGTCCTTTTTCCCCCTTCCCCAAATTTTTCAGTAAGAGAATTTAAATTCTTTTAAAAAGGGAGTCGAATTGTTCAGAAGAAATGGTATTTTCCCATCATTTCATCCCAACTTACTGGAACCCGTTTTTTTTGGTTTTAGAGGAGTTAAAAGTAGAAAAATGGGGAAAAAAAAATTTCCCGAAAAAGGGTTTAAGTTGGTTAAGGAAAACGTCCGTTTGTGAGGTTTTCCCCTTTTTCGGCGTTCTTTTTCCAAGTAGTTTACGTCACTTAAGGGGGGCCCCTTTACGATTTCTAAAGGACCTTTAAATTTTGGCTTTAAACATGGGGCCCGATGGGAAACCCTTTTAACCAGAACTTGATCTTTTGGGTTTAAATGAAAGAAGGTTTTTGTTTGACAACGAATTTCCCATTTTATCTTACTCGTGCTTTTCCCTAAGTTTTCGGGGGGCCAAAATTTTCTAGCTAGGCTCAGGGGGTTCTTTCATTAAGGGTAGGAGGCCCAAAAAATCGGGGTTTCTTCCCCGGTCCCAAACTTCTTTGAGAACCTGTAATTTGGGCCCCAATTTATGCCCAAAATTTAAAATCAAATGGCGAAAACTTCCCAAATTTGGGCTTGTTCGCTTTTTCTTAGGGCCAAAAAAGATAATGGAAAAACCCCATCCCAATCCTTTTGGGAAAACTGTAAACAATAGACCCATCATAATCTTCAAAGGTTTATGGGAAACCCTTTTTTTCCACGCCTTTTGAATTTGGGGTGGGAAAAAAGCCGTCCCCTAAAACCTCTTGACCCCCTAACTTAGCCAAGGCTTTCACAAAAAAAATTTTTAAGTAAAATTTTGACCCTTTACCGATTGGGAACTTCTCTTGGAAAACCAAAGCGAGAGAAGAACTTAATCAGTGCCCACAAATTTGGCGAGCATAAAACCCCTGAGAGGAAAAATTTTTTTCCCCCGGGGACCTGGGGACTGGTCCATGATAGTTTAACAGAACCCGGGTTTCCCCGCCGAGCCCTTGGGGACGGGGCCCACACGTCGAACACCAACGTGAAAAAAGGGGTTTGCCTCTTACTTGTAAGGGTTCAACGCGCAGGTGGTGGATTTTGTGCAGGTTTTTCCTACTAGGTTTTTTTAAAACCCAACAGCTACTTACATACCGTTTCCACTTCTTTCCCTTTTTTTTGGCCATGTGAAGTCTTAGCAATTTTTTTTAAAAGTCTTTTTTTGTCCCAGATGTCCACCTTAGGGCTGTCTTTCAAACTTTCATGCTAAATTTTTAAACGGGGTAGGGAAGACCACTAGATGACACTTTTTAAAAGATCCTATTTTTTTTTTCAGTAAGTCCTTCTCCCCAAAATTTAAAGGCCCGTCACCCTTTTAAAGGGGTTTTTCTCCCCCACACAAACAAGCTTCCTGATGTCACTTTAAAGGGGGGGTTTTTATTTGGAGTTCTCCTTTCTAGATCCCCCTTCGAGAATAAATCTTATTTCGGAAAAACCCCCGACTTAGGAACGGGGATCGGTTCTGGGGATTTTTGGCCCCGACAAAACCCAGCTTTCGTTGAATATGTCTCCTACCCTAAATCGAGTTTGGGCCATGACTTTTCCCCCATACCAAAGGGAGAACCACTGTTTTGGTCAATTTTGGGCCCGGGTTTTCTATGCTCAGAGGAAAGAGGGTAGGTTCCCTTTCGGGCTTTGATGACTAATTTTTTTCCCCGGTTGGATTTTTCCCTAACTATGGGCCCTTTCCATATTTTCCCTTTTTCCGCTAAGGGGCGTTTTCCCAAACAATAGGTCTACGTCCCTTTTTTTGGGGGGGTTTTGTTGGAGACAACTCCGATTTTACGTCCTCCTGTAAAAAATTTGGAGTTTCAACATATAACTTTTACCCGGGGGAAATTTTGCTAGTGGAGCCCCTAAGCTTCCAAACCCAACGTCGAAACCCGTATAAGATCGGGGGGGAATGAAAAAAGTCCCCTTTTCTTAATAATGTAAGTAGGAACCCCCCCATCCCTAAAGGAAAATTTTCTTGCAACAACCGGCTACCCGGGAATTCCTACTTTTCTTTTGGAAAAATAAGGGCTCATAGCCCTTGCAAGTTTGACGAAAATACCCCTATTCTGGGTTAGTCAACTAGGAGGATCGTTTCCTTTTTTCCCTTGGGGCAGAGCCCTCTCTCTTGGCTCGGACTTCCCTTTGGGTGAGTCGTAGAGGGTAATTTTTGTGGGCAATCTTATGATGGGGCTCCTTCCCTGGTCCCCAATCAACCCAAAGCATTGTGATTTGAAAAGTCCCAGCTTCGAACAGTAAGAAAAAATTTTTTAATTTTTTTTCCCCTGACCTATTTGGGCCTTAAAAAAATGGATGGGGGTCGATTGAAAATTTTGGGGTTTTACTTCGGGTTTTTCTTGTTTTCACGGGGGTGAAAAGGGTTGGGTAGGTTCCCCTTACCGAAAAAGGGTTCGCAGGTTTTGGGTTTTCGTTTTCGGTTTTTATAAAACCCGGCTGCTTTTAGATTGTAAACCCAAACCCCTGGGGAAAACTCAAAAATTTCCCGCCAGCCGCGGCAGCTCTAAAAACGTCGTTTGCGGGTGGCCAACAAGGGTACAGTGGACCACCCCCCTACCGTTGGCATCACATTAAAATAATCCCTCCCAAAACCCCTTTTCTTTAAAAAGCAAAAATTTTTCCTCCATACTGGGTTTGTCCGAGACGCTCCAATGGTGCCCCCCACCAGCCTCACATGTGCCGCCCTGCCATTGTTTACCAGCCCCTCCGGGGGAACACCAAGCATACAATCGAACATTTCGTTTTATTACATTGTTTTCGTGCTTTATCGGAAAAAAAAGACCTGGGCCCCAAGAAAGCTTCTAGTCCCAAAACCCTACACAATAAGGGTAAAATTTACAATAGAATAAAGAGATCATTGATAATATGAAATGGATCGTATCGCCGACCGGGCCAGGTTGTACAAGAAACCCCAATCAACCATCGCTACTTTTTTGGGGCACCAAAAGGCAATAAGAAAGCGGTTTCTTCCCAAAAGGGTTTTTAACTGTGTTTTCAAAAACAAAGATCGCAAGTGATGGAAGAGTTGAGAACTCTTTTTGGTGTGGATAAATGAAAAACAGATAGCAGGAGATAGCGCTCTCAAGCGATCAAAAGCGAAAGCAGGAAATTGCATGAGGATTATTAAAAAAATGCCTGCAACAGTGCTATGTAGTGAATTAAGGCCACAAAGGTTGTTTGAGAGATTTAAGAAGCTAGGGCATACTATTAAAGGCGGTGAGCTCCCAGTTGGGACCACAAAGCCTAAAAAAATATTGCGGAATTCAAAAGTACATAGACATGAAGGATGAACCTGAACAAGTGTTTAATTTGTGATAAAACAGGCCTTTTTTTGGAAAAAAAAATCCAACAGGACTCTTACCAGGAGGAAAAGGCACTCCCGGGCATAAGCCTATGAAAGACAGGCTTACTTTGTTGATGTGTTCCAATGCTATGGTGATTGCAAAGTGAACCTTTTATGTATCACTTAAACTCCCAGACCGTTCAGGCAAAAGAAGTCCCAAGGAAAAAGGGGTTGCTGGGAGGGCAAACAGTAAGGGATGGTCCTAGGGACTTTTTTTATGACGGGTTCACCCCGCATTTTCCCCAATGGAAAGATTAACCCAACTGAAAAGAAATTAAACTTAAAGGGGCCTCCTGGTGTTAGACAATGCCCCGTCAAACCTCAACGAGAAACGCTTAAAGGGGCATGAATTCATTAAATCAAGTTTTTGCTCCTAATACCACTCCCTCCTGCAACCCATGGGCCAGCAGTCATTGCAAACTTCAAAAAAATGTACACAAAAGCTCTTTTGAAAGGTGCTTTTTTAGTGACCTCAAAACTCAACTGACTCAAAAAGTTTTTGGGGAGAGCACTTTAATACCTCAATTGTGTAAACCTTATAGTAAGGCTTGGAGGGAGTGACTAAGAAACCTTGAACCTGCTTGGAAGAAACTGGCCAGAATGGTAGACAAAAGGGATTTTGAAGGTTTGAGGCTAACCCTGAGAGGGTTATCCCGTTTAGGAATCCATTGTGGCATTGGGAAAATCCCTTTTGGTTTGGGGGTTATGGGGAGGATGTGGAAGAGTTGGTGGAGGAGGACAATGAAGAACTAACCACTGATGAGCTGATAGATCAGCTTCAAGAGCAAGAGGCCAGACCTGAGGAAACGGGTTCAGAGGAGGGAGAGAGAAATTGAAGTTGCTACTACAAAGATTAAGGAAATCTGTGCAAAGTGGCTTGAAGTGCAAACCTTCATGGATGAAAATCACCCTCACACAGCTATTGCAAGCCGTGCTGGTGATTATTACACTGACAATGTTGTGAAACACTTTAGGGAAGTCATAAAGGAACGAGAGGTACAGGCCACTATGGACAGATATGTTGTGCGAAAGAAGTCCAGTGACTCTGAAGCTGGTCCTAGTGGCATTAAAAGAAGAAGGGAAGTAACCCCAGAAAAGGACTCGACACCTCAAGTCTTAATGGAAGGGGATTCCCCTTCTAAACACTAACACTCTCTCTCCCCTCCTCCCATCCCATCAATCATCACCAGATCTTCAATAAAAGTAAGTGTCATGTAATTGTGCATGCCTTTTTCAGTTTGTGTGTATTAAAATTAACATTTCATGTGGTAAAAATTTTTTTTTTTCATACTTTTGGGTGTCTTGCACGGATTAATTTGATTTCCATTATTTCTTATGGAGAAAATTCATTCGCATACCGATCATTTCACATAACAATGAGCCCTCTTGCACGGATTAAAATCGCTATGCGGGGGTCCACTGTACTGGCGAACTCCCTCTGGAAAATTTGCATACAAATCTTCTAGTAACATTAATTGTGATAGATCTTTTAAAGTCGTGACCCGAGAAGCTCGACACCAACGTTCAAATACCACTGCTTTCCCTTGGGCAAAATCTAAATAAGTTTGTCCTGTTTGCCTTTTCATGGAACGAAAAGCTATTTGGTAACTAATAGGGAGCATGTCATATGCTTCTAAAATAGTTCTCTTTACTACGTCGTACAGGACATAAAACTCATATGGTAAGGAGGCGACACAAGACTGCGCCTTTCCATATAGAGACGTGTGCAGCAATGTGGCCCATTTGTCTTTGGGCCAGCCGTTGAACGTGCCTGATTCTCAAAAATTTCAAAGAATTCATCTAAGTCCGTTTCGTTAAACTTAGGTACCATCAGAGCTGCTTTATGCAAGTCAAACCCGGTTACAGTGCTCTTCACGTCTCTTTCTTCCGGAACTCCCTTCTGCTTTGTTTCAAAAAGAAACCTTTCACGCCTAAATTCTTCCTCGTTTAGACGTCTTCTAGCTTTGATTTGAGAGTTTTGTAATAGTAATATGCGTTCTATTCTCTCTAGTTGTTCGGACATGAAATTCCCAAGAGGTAATGACACCGAGGGGAATTCGGGCATCTTCTCCGGAAGTATTTTGAGACGAGCACCAGTCCTAAAATTATCCCCGTCATTTGACTGAGGGTTCGTTCCAACCACCGATACATACTCCGGGGAAATGAACGGGGAGAGCTTTGAGACTGGACTGAGTAGTAAGGCCTCGTAAACCCTGGCTCAACTTCATTATTTAAGGCAGTTCCCGTCCGTGGGATTTCTACTTCCTCGAACTGAGAAATAAAACTATCTTCCAAATCTAATTCTGGCATTGCTTGGGATTTCGGAAATAATCTATCCTTAATTAGGGACCTATGAGTCTCTGCGCTATGGTATCTATCATAAGGTATATCTAACTGTCTAGCTATTTGCCAACACATCTGTAATTTTAAAGTGTCAAGAGTAGCCTCTGTTAATTCATCTAATAATGACTTAATTTCTGGATCCATTTTCTTAATTCTCGCAAGGGAGCTTAATTTTAATGCAAAACAAATATGTACTTCAGGGTAAGTAGCTCCCGGACAGACAACTCATTTGTTACGACTTAATCTTCACCGTAACAATAGGGGCACATTATTATTATTATAATCAAAAAGAAGCGCTAAGCCACAAGGACTATACAGCGCTGCAATAGGGGCACAAATAACTCCAATTTTTTGTTAGTATTATTTTATTACCAATCGTTTAGCTTCATTGGTATTTGGTTAGTGAATTAAAATAACCACAAGCAATTATAAATGAAATACTATACAGCAAGGAACCCGATCTTACGTTCAAATTCTCATTAACAGAGTATGATACAATAATTTCAATTAATAATCTACTAATCTCACCATTTAAGTCTTTTAGAAAGGTCTAGGGTAACGAAATAGTTATCTTTCATAAGTGACATGAATTACCAGACTTCAGGTAACTAATGGCAAAGGCAAGACTATTGACTTGGTATAAAGTTTTAGTTTAAGCTAGGAGCTTTGGGTTGAAGACCCGTACCGAGTCAGAGCTAGGAGCTGACTGACTCACTCAACTACTCCATAGTATGACTTCAGCTCGGCCAGAAGGCGACGCTCGGCGTCAATTCTAGAACCACCAATTGGTCACTACAGTAGTGGTTACACATTCGTAATACCTAACCTAATAATAATATAATATAATATTATAATTATAATAATCATGGGGAAAGATATAATATAATACAATGAGAGTACTGTTGACGATTCATACCGTACCCGATAATAATATATAGTCGAACCTGCTTTATCTAGCTAGTAATAAAGTGGTTCGCGATATATTATTACAGAACTTATTTTAACCAGGCCTTTTATTTTTGTATATAATGGAGTGAAGTAGGGGCGCGTAACACTGGGGACATCGTCAAAAAATTAAAAAAAAAAATCAGATCCACCGGACCATGTTAGGCAGTATCCATGCATATTTCAACCTATTTTTAAGACCGCACTCGTTACCTGCTTCCACATCGCTACCTGGAAGCTGGCTCTACCTGGAGTCTACCTGGAGGGTATTCCGAGGATCAACGTCCCCGTGGCCCGGTCCATGACCAGTCCTCCTGGTGGATCAGGGCCTGACCAATGGAAATATAAAAACATATGCAGTATAATGTGATCCTTTATTGACTACGTTTCGCCCACACAGTGGGCTTTTTCAAGTTACAAACAGATTTATTTCCAGCCTGACCAATCAAGCCGTTTCTGCTGGCTGCACGTAGTCCAACGTACGAACCACAGCCCGGCTGATCCAGCATTGACTTTAGGTATCTGTTCAGCTCCTCTTGAAGACAACCTGGGGTCTATTGGTAATTCCCCTTATGGCTAGTGGGAGGCTGTTGAACAGTCTTGGGCCCCGGACACTTATTGTGTTTTAGTGTACTAATGGCCCTCCTTTTCACTGGGGGTATGTTCCACTCGTTCTTCAACTCTACTGCCCAGCCGATCCTTTCCTATATCCTTTATCTTGGAACCTGTTGTTACGAGTTTTGATTTTATCAGTTTCAATGTCCTTTCTTTATGATTTTCCTCCATTTGTGCATTTCATATTCTCTCTCACACTAGTTTTTTTTAAGTTTGGTTAAATAATGGCATAATGTCTACAACTGTTTAAAATGTAATCAATTAATTCTCTGTAGAAGAAGAACATAAGAACATAAGAAAGAAGGAACACTGCAGCAGGCCTACTGGCCCATGCGAGGCAGGTCCAAGTCTCCTACCGGCTTAAGCCAATGCCCCAACCTAATCAGGTCAGGTCACATTCACTTAAGGAAGGAACACGGCAACTGACCTAGTAGCACAAGCTAATCAGGTCCAACTCACACCCACCCACACCCACTCATGTATTTATGTAACCTATTTTTAAAACTACACAACGTTTTAGCCTCTATAACTGTACTTGGGAGTTTGTTCCACTCATCCACAACTCTATTACCAAACCAGTGCTTTCCTATATCCTTCCTAAATCTGTCTAAGTTAGATATTTTCAGCACGTTATTTACATCCCCTTTATTTATTCCTGTCTTCCATTTATACACCTCAATCATATCCCCCTAATTCTATGCCTTTCTAGAGAGTTCAGATTCAGGGCCCTCAGTCTATCCTCGTAGGGGAGATTTCTGATACATGGGATCAACTTTGTCATCCTCCCCTGTACATTTTCCAGAGCATTTATACCCATTCTGTAATATGGTGACCAGAACTGTGTAGCATAATCTAAATGAGGCCTAACCAAGGATATATAGAGTTGAAGAGCAACCTGAGGACTTCTATTATTTATACTTCTTGATATGAAGCCAAGGATTCTGTTAGCTTTATTGCGAACACTTATGCACTGTTGTCTTGGTTTCAGATTACTGCTAACCAGGACTCCTAAATCCTTTTCACAATCCGTGATATTAAGATCTTCATTATTTAGTTTATATGTGGCATGGTTATTTTCCTGTCCAACATTTAGAACTTTGCATTTGTCTATATTAAACTGCATCTGCCACTTCTCCGACCACTGCATCAGTCTATTCAAATCTTCTGGAGTGCTCTAATGACCTTGTCAGAATGAATTCGACGGCCCATTTTGGTGTCATCGGCAAACTTGCTTATATCACTCTTTATGCCCTCATCAGTGTCGTTTATGTAGATTGTGAACAACAGGGGGGCTAACACTGACCCCTGTGGAAAGCCGCTCGTGACGCTTCCCTACTCTGAGTTCTTCCCATTTATGCAAACTCTCTGCTGCCTATTTGTCAACCATGCCTCTATCCAGGAAAAAAATTTCTCCTCCTATTCCATGTGCCTTAATTTTCCTCAATAGTCTCTGATGTGGGATCCTGTCAAAAGCCTTACTGAAGTCCATATAAGAAGAAGACTGTTATTTTTTAATTTCTTTGTGTGAAGAATTAAATACATGGTTGGTTTTAATAAAAACCTGCCTAGTATGGCCCAGTAGGCCTGCTGCAGTGTTCCTCCATTCTTATATTCTTATGAAGCACTAAACTCATGAGGATCATTCAGCGCAAGAAGTGGTAGAGGTTTGGTCCTCCATAATCTATTAACCAGTCAGGTTAAGAATTTCTTTTAAGTTAAAATTATGTTTAACTTTTTCACACTTTTCGTTCTTTTGTGGGTCGTTCCCAGCGGGTGCTCAATGGGGGAGTCGTTCCCATAGGACTCGTTGAGGCACAAAGATCCCTCGTTCAAGGACTCCTTTGGCCTCAGGGACACCCACTTTCAGAGTCATTTCCCATGTTGGAAGACAGACACTAATACATACTTTGTGATGTTCGTGGGGCTGAGTGTAGCATACACTGCGGTGGTGTTGGTATATCTCATCTGGTATATTGTTCAGTATATCAAAAGGCTGAAGGGTGAGTATATGTCCAACCAGGGTATTCCTGCCATGCAGTCACCAGGCACCCAGATCCTCTCTCAGAACCCGGAGGTCCAGGTACTCTCCCATCATCCTGAGGTGCAGGTACTTTCCCAGCATCCTGAGGTCCAGGTACTCTCCCATCATCCTGAGGTGCAGGTACTTTCCCAGCATCCTGAGGTCCAGGTACTCTCCCATCATCCTGAGGTGCAGGTACTCCCAGCATCCTGAGGTCCAGGTACTCTCCCAGCATCCTGAGGTCCAGGTACTCTCCCAACATCCTGAGGTCCAGGTACTCTCCCCGCATCCTGAGACTAAGGTCCCCTCCCAGGAATCACCGCTCAGGTCATCCAAGGTCACTTCCCAGATACCTGACAATGAGTCGCAGTGGATCGTGAGCTACGGCTCTACGAACACCTCTCCAGCCTGCCTTCGGTCACCCCGAAGAACGTTCCTCCTCGAGCAAGACTCTTATAGAGCCGTAAATTCAGATTCAAGAGCTTCCTCGAACGACTTCTCCCACCTGCGTTCCCTAAGCTGGCTGAACGGGCAAGCCAATTCTATGTCTCCAATTTCTTCCCCAGCCAACTTGCCGTCCAGATTGATGTCTACCGTCTCTTCTTCAGCCAGCGGATTTTCCAGTTCGATGCCTGCCATCTCCTTTAATCAGGTAACTGGTTCTTCGAACGTCGAACTCAACCATCTTCCGGTTGCTATCCAGGACTTCGAGGCTTTACCCCAGGCCTTCTGGGGCAACACTTACGATGCTCTGACCGCCACTCTCGATAATGTAAGGACTAATCTAGACATCAACATCGATCACATTGAAATAACCATTAATCAGTACATAACAATCATGATCTATAGGAAAACATTTTGATTAATACTCGCCATTATTTTTTGTTCGAGAAAGGAAAAACAAGGTTTTATTTGGATTATTAGCTCCAGACAATTAATAACAAGAAACTCCAAGACAAACCGTATGGCGTATTTCAACGGTGGATCTTTTAATAAGGCCTGTGGCCTGGTGGCAAAGCTCTCGCTTCACACGACTGGTGTGGGTCGCACCCTGGGAGAAAATTGATCTAATTTGCCCGACATGCTCTGCATAACAAGCGGCTTTCTATATAGTAGTATTTCATTGAAGTCAGCTAGGACTAATACCTTGTACATGTACTTGTAGAAATAAAGACATTATTATTATTATTATTATTATATTTTTATAATGCGACCCACAGTAGCTGGCTTACACACAGGCTCCTGTTTCATGAGGTGAGCAGGAACTGCAGATGTTAGGAGAGTCCTTCGGCTTTGAGTCGAACTCGGTACCACTGAGTGGGTCACCTTTGGGAAGTGCTCTCGTGATCTAGGTCACCCTATGCGAAGAGCATCTGAGACAATGGACAGCCCGACCGCAGACCCTTACCTGTAGGTGGGTAAAGGTTGCCAAACACAGCGAAGCTCAGCCAAACCTCTGCAACACAGCCACGCTAGCTGGAGATTCGTCTGTAAAAAACTTGTATTTGTGGTCACAGTGGTGCCTATGCTAACCTTCCTATGGTGTAGAAATATACCTAGGTGGATGGAACTTATTTTTTTTTTTTTTTTTTTTTTTTTATTTTATTTAAAACAACACAATACATTAAATAGATAAAAGAACACAGTATCAGTTCTTACACAAAATTACAAATTTCATTGTCTAAATGAACACAGACGATTAACGTTGTGTTGTCACAACTGTCCCTCATCCCCTATACATTATATCCCATGTTACTATGTTAAGTTAAGATTACACAAGATGACATAATATTCATCATTATTATTATTATAGCCAAAGATGACCCCAAAACTACAATCTGCATTATTTTTTTCCACTTTGTTATTTATATATCCTTCATACAGAATCCTTACAAATGACATAACTGATTCTGTAACACTGTTAATTTTATATTTCCATACACTTGTCACGATTACCGTTAATTTTGATAGATCTGATCCTGACAGAAAAATTTTACTAATCTTCCCCCTTCACCCCGAAGCAAAGAAACTAATATCACCAACAGATTGGGATATATATAAAACTTTTACTAGAGTTCATCAAATGTTACATTGCTATTTTGACAATGGAGTGTATCACCACCCCTAAAGAATGTACATTATTATATTTCCCTAATAAAAAAACAGAAATTTACTATACATGAGAGTTGTTTAATAAGCACTAACTTGTTTATCTGATATATTATGAACTCAGCCATAAAGATAAATTAACCCTAGTCACCAGTTTACTGTACATTGTATCATGTTTTCCTCATAATAACTCCAAACACAGGGAGCCTTCTTATCATTGAGAAAATTACATTCATACACCACACACTACATTTACACACATGCACCTCCATACCCAGAGCCATTCACACTTGAACACCCAGGTGTTCTTGTACCATCCCTGCACCAATTAAACGTTGAACCATAACACAAAAGTTAAAAAAACACGCTAAGTGAATGCAAATTTAAATATTATCTATAAAACTGTGTACACAGAAACAACACAACACTTGTTATTCGTAATTGTTTGTGGCATATATACAAACTTTTACCATCATCCATCAGATGATACATTACTAATTTGACACAGGAGTGTCTCACCACTCAAAAAAAAAAAAAAAAAAAAAAAAAAAAAAAAAAAAAAAAAAACACAAATTACTGTACATGAAAATTTAAGAACCACGAAATCGTTCATCTGATATATTATGATCTAAGCCAGAAAGTTAAATTAACCCTGAACATCATTTTACCTAACATATCTTGAGTTCCTCATAATAACGCCACACACCGGGAGTTTTCCTATCTTATAATACATTACTTTTAAACACAAAACACTACATTCACACACATTCGCCTCCATACCCAAAGCAATTCACACGTGCACACAAGTTTTACGTGTTCCATTCCTACAACAGCAACCGGAATCAGACTAGTTACCACCCAACCATAATCCATTACACTACATACCATCCACCCTTGTCATTCGCTAAAACCATTCCCATATACGCCACCACCACTGAAAACCCCTGAAAACCCGACTACCAAAGAATACCAGTCCCCTACATGGTTATCACTGTACCAATTGCTGGAGAGACTGACTGTAATCTCTCTGTAGTTCTCTGGAAAACAAGCTCCCCACTGACTCCCATAAATAAGTTTGTTCCTACGAGCAGTCCTGTATATACGCGCTGCAATTGCCTTAATTCGAATCCTACCCCCAGCATCTCTCATTCCCCAGGAAATATACAGAAAATCCACTACCACATACATAATCGCCCTTTTTACCTCCCGTGATACCCCTTTTACCTCTAATGTTAAAGCTCGCAGGGTCTCTACATTACCCCCACCTAACAGACGAAAAACCCTCGCCAACCACATCCGTACCTCCCTCAATTCTTCACAAAAATAAACTGCATGAAATGCCGTTTCCAGCTCACCACACTGACTGCAGGACGGTTCCCTCACCAAACCCATTAAACTCAAAACTGCTTTTGAAGCTAGGATCCCCATCATGAATCTGTATACCAACTCACGTACCCTAGGCATTAACCTGAGCCTCCTGAAGTCTTCCCATATCGTCCCCCAATCATACAATGGATAGACCGATATCGCCCTGCAGGATTTCCTTCCTCCACTCAATGATACCAAACGCCCCACTTTAAGTCGCTCAACATCTTTAACCAATAACAAAACCCTCAGCATATCCTCACATTCAATTAACTCTTTACCTCCCCACCATCTCCGCACATCCCCCATCACCTTCCCCACTCTTACCCCTCTTTCCCTCCAGCCCTAACGAATGACTGTTTTACATATATCGCTTTCACCCTCGGCCCCAGTGCTAAAAGACCCACACCCCCTCTGCGTACATTCGACATCACCACTTCCTTGCTCAGCCATGCTCTCCCAAAACCCCAAACATAACGTAGAGCACGTCTCTGTATTTCTTGTACGTCCTGTGTTCTCAAAGGATTACACTTCCGCTATACCCCAAACCTTACTGTAAACCAGCGAATTAACTATTACCGCCCTCTGCTGTAATGTGACATCTCCCGCCCATAAACCCCTTAATCTACTCACTACTTTCTCCACTACCCTCTCTGAATTTACCTGCCTAGCCTCCTGCGCATTCGCCATGTATAAAACTCCACAAATCTTCAAATTATCCACCACTGCCCACCCAAACTCCAACCCCAAGCCCCCCCCCCCCCAAGCACCCACCTCCAGTAAACACGATTTCGCCCTATTTACTCTCATTCCCGACACCTCCCCAAAAATCCCCAACACCCTCCCCACCATACGCAATTCCTCCACCCCTTCTATCAGGATAGTGGTATCATCCACATACCCCACAATGCCTGAGCGCCCTTCCCTCTCCCCATTTAAAGCTCCCACCCCCTCAACGAGCCCATAGAACGGATGTTGCATGCACGCAAACAGAATTTGTGAAAGAGGGCACCCCTGCCGTAATCCCCTCTCCATTTTAACCAGCCTTCCCAATCTGCCATTAACTTGGACCCGTACCATAGCCGCTGAGTATAGCGTATCAACCCACCTCGCCACTCCCAGTCCAAACCCCAGACGCAACAAACAAGCCCTCAAAAATTTTCTATTCACACAGTCATATGCATTCTCCCAATCAATACCCAAAAGTCCTCCCCCCTCGCAACCCTCCAAAAAGTCCCTTATGCGCCCATGCCCAACTCTCATACTTCGTCCCGGTATACCCATCTGACCCTATGTACAACCGCACCAATTACCTTCTTCATCCTATTACCTAATATCTTTGCAAAAATCTTGTAGTCAGAACACATTAGTGAGATAGCTCTATACGCACTTAAAACACTTCCCACTTGCTTTTTCCGAACCAACACCACCACTCCAATACTTTGTGTCTGACTTAGCTTGCCCTCCCGCAGCATACAATTCATGACCTCCACCAGACAAGTCTTAATATGCTCCCAATGAACTCTGTAAAAATCATTTGAAATCCCATCGATGCCCGGCGCTTTTCCAGTACTCATGTTAAACACTGCCTCCTCAACTTCCCCCACACTAATCGCTCCTCCCATCTCCATCCCCTCCACTTCTTTCTGCCCTAACCCACACCCCCCCTCCAACACTTCCTCAAAAGCATCGCCCTCCCCCCCCCTTTCTCCATTTCTCTCGAAACCAGAAATCAGTATAATTACTCATGCCTTCTGTAGTAGTAAGCACCTGTCCCTTATGATATCCACCCATATCCTCACTAACCTTTAATTGCAAAATAGTTGACTCCTTCTGCCTTACCCTAAAACGTCTTAAAACACTTCCCGAAGGTTTATCCCCCACAATACAGCCTCCAATCCTGCCCTCACACGCACAGCATCAAATCTGTCATTGTGTATCTCCGCCAGTCTACCTCTAAGTTGCTCCACGGTCCCATACTGCTTCCCCACTTCCTCCTCATAACACTCGTTCAGCTGACATTCCAAATAATTCTGTAACCCATACCTCCACCTGGCCTCTTCCCGTCCCCTATTTTTAAAGAATCCAGCAATACCCGGCTTAGCTCGCTTCTCCCACCATTCCAAGACACACGACCCCACATCCCTTGATCCCAAAAAAGAGTGCCACCAATCCCCAAAAGCCTCATCACCCCCTCCCCCTTCACAAGTCTCGCATTTAATTTCCAATAACCAGTGTGTATCCTAACCATACCTCCCAATCAAGATCCGCAATAACCGCCCTGTGGTCCGAAAACCCCACATCGAAGGTCCTAACTCCCAGAACTCTTATTGCCTCCGTAGCATAGAGCCTATCCAGACGTGCAGCATAACCCCTTCGTACAAATGTATACTCAATCCTCCAACCACCCCTCCCCACTACATCTAAAACTCCCACATCCCCCAACACATTGCGTAAAAAACCCCAACACACACCCCGCCCCCCTCGGTTCCACATCACCCTGTCGTATGACACAATTCCAATCTCCTCCTATCACAGTAACTAAAGGCAATCCCCTCAAATAAAAAAGCAAAACATCCCTCACGAAAGTTACCTTAACTGCTGCATTTCCATCCGCCGGCATGTATACTCCTATAAAACAAACCCTTGTCTCACCCCACTCTCCCTCTACCCGCACCACCCTTCCACCCCCACCCTCCTCCCACCCCAACACACGCAAGGGACTGGTTTCCTTCACAGCCACAGCAACCCCCCCTTTTAACCTCACCGATCCACTCACATATAACTTATAACCCTTCAAGCGCAACTCACATCCAAACTTGTAATTATGCTCCTGTATGAAACATATATCCACATCAAATCTCCTTAAAAACCATTCCATCCACACTCTCTTAATCTCAGCTCTCAGGCCGTTAACATTAATGGTGACCACCTTGAATTATTACAATAAAGGCGGCTTTCCCCGCCGCTTTTGAAGGTTGCTTGAAAGACGTGGTTGTTGACTATAGCCACGTTTGTCACTTGGTCTATCCAGACCTCCGTTTCCCCCTTTTCCTTCGACCCTTGCAGCACCACAGAACCGGTGCCACCATTCCCCGGTAGCTCTAGCCCAGTCTTCCAAGGTTTCTTTCCAGATCTCTGCCCTGGCGTTAAGACATCTTCCATATCAGACGTCCCAGCTGCTCGCTTACGTGTGCCACCTCCACACGTTGCCTCAGCATCCATGTCCTCCTGGTGCACCTCAACCTCCACCGTGTGCTGCTTACTCTCGTTGCACAAGGTGTTCTCACACTTTTGTGCAGCTGCTACCCCCTCCAATACCCTCCCGTCCTTCTCCCCTTCCTGACTGTCTTCCACCTCCCCCAAGAAGTCTTTCAAGACCTCGTCCAACAGACCATCCTGTTGTAAGTCACTTCTGTCAACAGTCTCATCCGTAGATGGTCGCTCAGACACAGTTCCCACAGGTAACGTGTCGCACGCTCCCATCTCCGACTCCGCTCTGTCTACTTCTTCACTCCAACTTCCAGACGCCTGTCTTGCAGCTTCACCTGTCGCAGGTGCCAAGGAGAGCAGCTGTCGTTCCACAGTTGTTGGCACCTGTTCCCTCCGTCCCTGCCTTTGATGACATTGGGCCGCCATATGGTCATAAGACCCGCACGGCCTACATGTCCGACGCTGTCCTGCATAATATACATAAACCTGTGTTCTGAACTCTTCCATCAGAACGTACGATGGTATAGGTTGTCTCAATGTCATCTTCAATGGCAGCCCCATATAAGGCCCATCCTTCCACACTCCCAACTGTGCCGAATGGATCTTGCCATACCTACGGAATACCTCCACAACATCATATTCCAAGGCCTCAAAGGGGACATTTCTCACCTTTACCCACGTTACATAGCTTGATACGTCATGTAGGCAGACCTCCACTGCAGAATTAACGGTCATCCTCTTTTCTTGAAACGCGTCGACTATGCTGGCGTAAAACCCAGCACTCTTGAACTTGATGAAGATCCTGTACACTCCATTCACTGCTACACCATACAACTCTTCGTTCGGTATGCCATATACATCGCGGATAATACTTGGCAGCAGCACCTGCATTGTAGAACTACTCAGGGCACCCACGTACCAGCACCACACAGACAGTATTCCCTGCGTCCATGTCTGTCCGCCATTTTGATTGCTCAAAACAGGTAAATGCGCAGAAAATCAACTGAATCGGGAGCGCCTGCGCAGCACGTCCACTCGGCCCGGAAGCGAAGAGGACAATGTCGGAACTTATTGTGGCTAGCTGGCCCAGTGGCTAAATCGACGGTCTGGAGTTTTGAGACTCTGTGATCGCGGGTTCAAACCCGCCCATCTTATGTTTTTTTTTTTCTCTCTGCAACACAATTGTCCTCAAAGATTTGTTAAGTTATACCATGAAATAAGGGAAGATCCTAGACTTAATCTTATGAAAACAGACAAAGCAAATGCGACAGTAATTATGGACAAGGTAGATTATAAGGGAAAAATAATATACGTATTATTAAAAAACAGGGGAACTGACGTGCCCCTTAACGCCATTGTGCAGGTAACGTTAATGGTCTTACTGCTACCACAGTATAATTATATTGTTTCTGGGCGGACAGTTAATGACCTCAATGATGCCACGACAGTTACTGTGGTGTTGCTGGGAAGATAGTCAGTGACCTCAGTGATGCCACGACAGTTACTGTGGTGTTGCTGGGAAGATAGTCAGTGACCTCAGCGATGCCACGACAGTTACTGTGGTGTTGCTGGGCTGACATTTGACATTGATAACCTCATTGTTGCCATGGCAGTTACAAAAACAGGTTTAAGTGAGCAAGAGAATGCTACGTCTGCCTTAATCTTGATCACTGTGGACTCTTGACATGTCTTACTAATGTCGTGATGTTTAGCCACCTTGCTGTGTGCTTAGATAGATGTGTAAACAAAAGAGACTTGTATATCACTGGAACATTTTATTAGGAAACATCTTACTGGAACGAAGCATTTATAAGTTATAAAGGAAACCATGGAGGAAGAAAACAACACTATACATGAGTATTGACCGGCTCTGGAATAAAACTGTATAAAAAATAATAATTAATGGCTTGCTACACTCGTGAGACTTGAGACCAATCTCACTCCTGCGGATACCACTTGTGACTCATCTACACTTTCTCTCCATTTATGCAATGTCTGTTGCATATCAAACCAGCCACGCCTCGATCCGTGAGAGCATTTCTCCTTTAATACACCGTGCTGCTGCTGTTTTATGAAGACCAAAAAAAAAAAATCGTTTTCCTTATCATGAAACCTTGGAAGCTGACGCAGATACTGAACATCAACATGACCTGACCGAAGTCCTCCAGCCTCAGGTTGACAGATATCATTACCTCTAGTATGAAACCCATCCTGTGTGATGAATTCTTACAGGAAAATATAGCTAGCTTTTGTACCCACTATGTAACTATCTTAGAGAGTAGGCATACTGCTGATGTATCCATTTTTAACAAAAAGTACACTGTTGCAACCCACCCAGCTTCCACAGCGTTTCACTAACACCTGTTGCAAAATACACCACCTATACTGCCACACCTGTCGTTACCACCCTTATCACCATTACTACATCATCATTACCACCACAACATGACTCACCCAAGTCCGCCCATCCACGTCAACTCAACCCTCGACGTCAGTCCACCTACCCACGCCCATACCAAGAATAGAACACGTGAGCGCTTTATGTGCGTCGTTGGGACCTTTGCTTGGTTTTGAACGGTGGTTATCGAACCCCAGCAACTCAGTGTAAATGTTCCTGCGTGTTTCGTTGGTTTGTGTGTCAGGGAAAATTCCCATGACACGATTATTCAGTGCTGCCGCCGCAGCCTCTGGTGGGGACGCATCAAACTGCCCATTTTTACTATTTTATTAAACAAAATTGGTTACATCACCTGTCTGCTGCTACCATACTCTATATGATAGTTATATAATGTGAACAAAAGCATGCTATGTGCCAGTCATATTGCATCACACAGGGGTGGGTTTATTGCATCAAGTGATGAAATCTGTCAGCCTGAGTTAGTAAGCTTCAGAGGTTATCGTGAAGCATTCTACTAAGGCACAGGCAGATTTTAGCGGGGGTAAAGAGGGCTTATAGGTATGGCATCCCCAAAAAATTGAGTGAACATTGTTTTATTTGGCATCTCTTCTAACAAAGGTATACAACTGCGTGGACTTAGTTCAAACTTGGTAATCTGTTCTCTTTTATATCACAAGAAAATGCTGATTACCCTTATTTTTGTCTCAGAATACTGAGATCATGCTCAGATGGTCCAAAAGAGGCACAAAGAAATCGAGTGAGCCAAGCAGACACGGCTGTAAGCCGAATTCTTCAAAACATCGAAAATAATTTTCTTTCCTCTGCCATTAAGAGTGCTTCACACACCCATGAGGAAAGAGATGAATCATTTGAAACACTACATGTGTCCAACCATGATGATGATGGGACAATAACCAATGTCAAACTTCTCAGTTCTCAGCAAGTTTAATATGTTTATTATGCACACCATACCCTTCCTGTGGGCGGTAGTCAAAAGATTACAGAGGTACATAATGGGTCCAGGGACTGGACTCCAAAGTTTTGATAGCTGAGCAAGTTACAGAGGTAATGAACTCGCAATTACAAAGGTAATGAACTCACAATTTACAAAGGTAATGAACTCACAATATACAAGGATAATGAAGTCCAGGTAGGTCTGGTCACAATCATGACAAGTTACAAAGATATTTACAGACTCAAGAAATCGTAATGACACGATTGCAAATAAACCATACCCCCGGCCGGGATTGAACCCGCGGTCATAGTCTCAAAACTCCAGCCCGTCGCGTTAGCCACTAGACCAGCTAGCCACATAAGATTCATCCAACTAGGTATATTTCTACACCATAGGAAAGTTAGCACAGGCACCTCTGTGACCACAAATGCAAGTTTTTACAGACGAATCACGGCCACGCTAGCTGGAGATTCGTCTGTAAAAACTTGCATTTGTGGTCACAGAGGTGCCTGTGCTAACTTTCCTATGGTGTAGAAATATACCTAGTTGGATGAATCTTATGTGGCTAGCTGGTCTAGTGGCTAACGCGACGGGCTGGAGTTTGAGACTCTATGACCGCGGGTTCAATCCCGGCCGGGGGTATGGTATATTTACAGATTACAGAGGTACGTAATGGGTCCAGGGACTGGGCCCCCAAAGTTTTGATAGCTGAACTAGGTACAAAGGTAATGAACTCGCAAGTTACAAAGGTAATGAATCCTGTAAGAATGGTTACTTACGTTTATACATGGCTACAGTCATGAACAAATAGAGTAATGAGCAATTCACTGAACGCGGAATGCTCGACTGGTTGAAATTATTTCTGACTTGTGTCACTGCAAGTCACTGATAATGTCAAGCCGATCAGATGGGACGTTCTCAAGTTATAAGTGAAAACTAGAGGAGGAAGGAAAAAAATCAAGCAGCCTCTTCGAGGACATGTAATCTAGGATAAGGGACTTTTGTCTTACTTTCACTTTAAGAGACTTTTATCCGGTGCTTTTGTCATAAGGAATTTTGTCCTGTTTCAGACTTATACCTCAGATATACTAAGGTAGATAGAATTGGATAGAATAATATATGTTAATCTCGCTTCAAGGAAAGTTACGTTAGGTTAGGTAAGATTTTTCAGGGAACAGGACAAGTGTTTCCTGACGTGGGTCCAAGTCACATTGTCATGTGGGTTTCGATAACGTGGATGGGGTAAGAATACTCACGTAGGCTGGTAGTACGTATAATATAACGGAAAGTACGGAAAGACCAACAGCTGACCTGCTTCTCTCTGCTCCCTATCTTGACTGACTCACAGTGCCTATGGGTGAGGGGGTGTTTGAAATCCTGCTATGGTCAGCAGCAATATGAATACAGTCAGTGATTCACGCAGAGACGGTTGGTAGTGAGTCATCTACTGGTACACTGGTTACTGGTAACTGGTTACTAGGAACTGGTACTACTACTGAGAACATGATGACCCGCAGCTGGAGGTTTTGGTCATCTGACCGAGGCCTTCCACTGGCTTAAGGTTATAATTATGACCACCAATGTCTCAGGGGAAGTGTCGTAACACCGGCGAAAGGACTTGATTCGCTGAATTGGAGATATCCTCCCTTATATTAAATTGGAGATATCCTCCCTTATATTAAATTGGAGATATCCTGCCTTATATTAAATTGGAGATATCCTCCCTTATATTAAATTGGAGATATCCTCCCTTATATTAAATTGGAGATATCCTCCCTTATATTAAATTGGAGATATCCTCCCTTATATTAAATTGGAGATATCCTCCCTTATATTAAATTGGAGATATCCTCCCTTATATTAAATTGGAGATATCCTCCCTTATATTAAATCCGATTGCATATCAATGATATTTTAAAGCGATAGGTGTGTGAATAAGACATAATATATAGTTTATGGCATTTCATTGAGAAGACGTTTCGTTCGCCAGGGACTTTATCAATTGATAAAGATCACTTCTGGCTGTGTATGACCCTTACGGTTTAGCCCTTCCCAATACTACTACTACTACTGCTATTAATAATAATAATAATAATCCAGTGGTTCAAACATGCCATGGTCACATGACACTTGTTCAGGATACTGTGACAACCCGTATCTGATGACCCAAGAGAAAGTGTCATGTATGACCATGAGAGAGAGAGAGAGAGAGAGAGAGTAGATAGAGAGAGATATAGATAGATAGATATATATATATATATATATATATATATATATATAATATATAGAGAGAGAGAGAGAGAGAGAGAGAGAGAGATAGATAGAAGAGAGAGAATAGAGAGAGATATAGAGAGATATAGAGAGAGAGAGAGATATAGATAGAGAGAGATATAGATAGATAGATAGAGAGAGAAGAGAGAGAGAGAGAGAGAGAGATAGATAGATAGATAGATAGATAGATAGAGAGATAGAGAGATAGATAGAAGATAGAGAGATAGATAGAGAGATAGATATAGATATATATATATATATATATATAGTATATATATATATATAATGTATATATATATATATATATATATATAGAGAGAGAGAGAGAGAGAGATATAGATAGATATAGATATAGATATAGATAGATAAGATATAGATATAGATAGATATAGATATAGATATAGATATAGATAGATATAGATAGATATAGATAGATATAGATAGATATAGATAGATAGTATAGATATAGATATAGATAGATAGATAGATAGATATAGATAGATATAGATAGATATAGATAGATATAGATAGATAGATATAGATAGATATAGATAGTAGATATAGATAGTATAGATAGTATTCAAATTCAAAGTTTATTCTCTATAAGGATTACAATGCTGAGTTTACAGAAATTTGGTTATTGTGTGGTTTACATGTTGTAAAATAGTGATTACAGAGTGTACCACTAGAACGCTTAGCATGGCTAGGCATTTTGGGCAGACTTAAGTTTTATTCTTAATTGTAAAATATTACAAATTATGAGGTAAGTTGGTATTATGGCTAAGTGACTAAATACTAGTTTGTGAGTTTAGCAATGTGAATGCTTTTGTTTTGGCACAGTACATAGTTTCAGTATTGGAGTATCACAGGATTCATTATTTTAAGATTGAGATTAATATTTCTGTTTATGGTCAAATGAGTGAGTGAGTGTAAGTGTGAACCACCAGGTGGTATTCGTGTAGTTAGTTGACGGGGTGTATCAGGGAGATAAGATGTTTTCTAATGGTAGTTTTGAAGGTGATGAATGTGTCTGCAGTTCTAGAGTTCTCAGGTAGGGTATTCCAGATTTTAGGGCCTTTGACATACATTGAATTTTTGTAAAGGTTTAGTCGGACATGGGGAATGTCGTAGAGATGTTTGTGTCTGGTGTTATGCCTGTGGGTTATGTCACAACTATCAGGAAAGCATTTTAGGTCAAGGTTGATATTAGAGTTTAGGGCCCTGTAGATGTAGATTGCACAGTAGTAAGTGTGGATGTACTGAACAGGGAGTAAGTTTAGGTCTATGAAGAGTGGGGGGGTGTGTTGCCAGGGATGGGATTTAGTGATTATTCTTACTGCAGCTTTTTGTTGGGTTATTATTGGCTTTAGGTGTGTTGCTGCAGTTGATCCCCAAGCACAAATAGCATAAGTGAGGTATGGATAAATAAGTGGTATAGTGTGAGAAGGGCATTTTGCGGCACGTAGTATCGTATCTTGGAGAGGATCCCAACCGTTTTGGATACTTTTTTGGTTATATGCTGGATATGGGTGCTGAAATTCAGGTTGTTGTCAAGGTATAAGCCTAGGAATTTGCCCCCATTATTTCTGGTAATTAGCGTGTTGTCAATCTTAATGTTAATTTGTGCATCTCCTGCTCTGCTACCAAACATAATATAGTAGGTTTTGTCAGTGTTAAGCGTAAGTTTATTGGCTGTCATCCAAGTCAATATTTTGATCAGCTCCTCATTAACAATGGTGTTGAGGGTGGCAAGATTAGGGTGAGAGATGAGATAAGTCATGTCGTCAGCAAAGAGAATGGGTTTCAGGTGTTGGGATACATTTGGAAGGTCATTGATGTATATGAGGAAGAGCAGGGGACCAAGGACACTTCCCTGCTGAACTCCAGTTTCAAGTGGCCGTGTTGCTGATGCTGTGTCTTTAATGGTGACATACTGATACCTATTAGTAATGTAAGATTTGAAATAAGCAAGCTCATGGCCTCTTATACCGTAATGATCAAGTTTGTGGAGTAGGATGTCGTTGTCTACTGTGTCAAAAGCTTTTCTTAGGTCAATAAAAATTCCTAGTGGATATTCCTTATTTTCCAATGCTGTGTACAGCAGATCTAGCATTTTTATGATTGCATCATTAGTGCTTTTATTTTTCCTGAATCCAAATTGGCAGGGGTTGAGTATGTTTTGAGCCGTTATAAATGAATACAGTCTCCTGTGCACGGTTTCTCAAAGATTTTGGATAGCAATGGTAAGTTAGATATTGGCCTATAGTTGTTTAAGTCTGTAGGGTCACCACCTTTATGTATTGGTGTAACCCTTGCCATCTTGAGTAGTTTCGGGAAGGTGCTAGTCTCTAGTGACTTGTTAAAAAGTAATGAAATAGCATGCGAAAGGACATGGGCCGCTCGCTTGTACAGTAATGGTGGGACATGAGACAGATTCCCCGAGTTATTTTTAAGTGACTTTATAATCTCGGTGACTTCCATGGGCTCAGTTGGTGCAAGATAGAAGGAATTAGGGAAATTCCCATCTAGGTAGTCCCCGGCATGGGCATTGGTATGTGGGATTTTACTGGCGAGATTAGATCTTATGGTTGAGAAGAAGTCGTTTATCTTGTTAGCTGTGTCAGTGGGATGTAGTGGTGTTTCATTAGGTTTAGTTAGGACAATATTCTTGGTTTTTCTCAGTTTGTGGGTCCCTAGAATCTGAGAGAGTGTTTTCCAGGTCTTTTTTATATCTCCTCTAGTGTCTGTGAATCTACTGGAGTAGTATAGTTGTTTGGCTTTCTTTATTACTTTGGTGAGAGCTGATGAATAGTGTTTAAGAATATCTTTGTGTATTAAGCCCTGTCTATATTGCTTTTCATATTGGTGTTTCTTGTCAATGGATTTCAGAATGGTGCTGGTTAGCCATGGGCAACCAAGCCGTTTGTTTGTGTTCTGTTTTGTTTTTATAGGACAATGTTTGTTGTATAGTCTAAGTAATTTGTTAAGAAAAATGTCTGTCCAGCCATCAATACCATTGGCCTTGGAGAATTCTGTAGGCCAGTCAACAGTCTCTAGGTCAGCTGTGAACTTCCTTACTGAGGCCTCGTCATGGAGTCTAAATGAGACTTTGTTGTATTCAAGTGGTGGTTTACTAATGTTTGTCAGGAGGAAGGTAGGGTAGTGGTCTGTAGTGCTATCTGTGATTATACCTGATTTAAGGGGGGCTAGTATATTGGTCCATATGTGGTCTATTATGGTTGCACTTGTCTCAGTGAGCCTGGTTGGTTTAGTTATTGTTGGTATGAGTAGTGTGTTGTTCATATTGTTGATGAAGTCAGTTACAGGCTGATCATCTAGTAAGCCAAGGTTGATGTTGAAGTCTCCAGCTAAGAGAAGGTGGTGCTTATTCATTTGTCTGTTTGTTATTAGTGACTTTAATTTCTCACTGAAATTTGGGATGTTTGTGTGAGGTATCCGGTAAATGGTACTGATTGTTATAGGCGTCTTAAGGTTTTTTACAGTAAAATTAGCAATAATGTATTCCCCGTATTCATCACTAAAGCAAGTGGTGCTAAGACAAGATAATTGGTTAGAGTAATAGATAGCAATACCACCCCCAACTTGGTTTGTTCTGCAGTTGTGAATTGCTGTGTATCCTGGTAGAGGGTAGATATCTATTGTGTCCTGCTTAAGCCAGGTCTCAGTAAGAATAATGCAGGAGAAGGGTGTCTTTAGTGATTCAAGGAGTGCTAAGAGGTCATCATAGTGTTTGCTTAAGGACCTGATGTTGTAGTTAAGTACTGATAGACTTTTAGCATTGTTTAGGATAGTGCTGGCTTGTGATGCTGTGTAATAAAGGCAGTTACTTTCCAATAGGTTTTGATTGGGTGTCAGATTATGGAGGTTTAGATCAGGGTCAACATGATCAATCATCTTCTAGGTTTAAATTATGGTTATTTATATCCTGAGTTGTGTGTTGAGTTCTAGTACTGATATCTGTAGTGGTTGGAAGTTTGGACAAGTATATAGCTAGAGTATTTTGGTCATGTAGAGTATAGTCACTACTACACATAATGAAGTTGATGTTGTCTATGTGTTGTGCTGGAATGAACTAAAGTACAACTAGGTATAAACTAGTAATATAAAAATACAAATTAAAAATAGAACAAGACTCTCACTTGTAATTGCACTAAGGTCTAATAATGACTTTTGTGGAGTCTATGTTTTGAGCTAGAATGAGCTATAGTACAATAGGTTTAATCTAATAATATAAAAATACAAATTAAAAATAGCATTAGTCTCTCACTAGTAATTGCACTATGGTCTAATATAGTGAATTTGGTATTGACTATGTATTGAGCTAGAAAGAGCTATAGTACAACTAGGTTTAGTCTAATAATATAAAAATACAAATTACAAATAGCACCAGTCTCTCACTAGTAATTGCACTATGGTCTAGTATAGTGAATTTGGTACTGACTATGTATTGAGCTAGAATGAGCTAGAGTAAAACTGTGATTAATCTAATATAATAAAGGCACAAGACTCTCAATTGTAATTGCACTAAGGTCTTACATAAGTTGTTTACAAGAATTAGTGTATAATTAGATTTAAATTGACAGGATAAATTACAAAAATTATGGTAGCAAAAGAATAATGAAAAAAATGATAAAAATAAAAATGGCAATGACTTGGTTATAATATGCTAGTAAGATGGTAGACAGGATAATATAAAAGTTGTAGTTGAAGATACTAGTTTAAAAAAGTATGGAATAAAAATGGTCAATAAAAGAAGTTTACAATAAGTTTGATCAATATAGTTTAAAGTAAAATTGGGCAATAATAGGGATTTAGAATAAAATTGGGCAATTGAGTATTTTTTAGAGTGAGGTAGAATTATTGAAGACAAGTTATGGTTAGTTTATAATAAAATAAGATGGAACAGTGATGTGGTAAGTTGTAAAAAAGGAGATAGATTCTGTAGATATTAAACACAATTAAGACTATGAGGTAGAATGGTCGTTGAATACAACAATGACAATCAAAAGTAGTTGGGGTATTAGAATTTTAGGGGAGCACAAATTTATGACAGTGGACTATGGGTATTATCTGCACTTTACTCTGATTCTGTTAGTCCAGCCTCACTTAGGAATGTTTTAAGGTCATGTTCTGTAGAGATGAAGTATCTCTTCCCAGTGGGCTGTTTCCTAACTGTGATTTTTCCATCCCTCACAAAGCACTGGTGAATTTTTTTGGGCATAGCGTAATTTTCTTAGCCGATAAAGAAGGTTTTGTCTTGTTTTGGTAAGGCACTCATTGATGTAAACATCAGTTTTCATAGAAATAGATGTTTTTAGTAGGTTGTTTCTTTGTAGGCTAGTTTGGAATTTTAACAGCACTGTTTTTTTACCTGCTTGGTAGCCCATCAGTTTGCAATCCTTTAGGTCGTCACTACGTATGTTAAGGCAAAGGTGGTCCTTGATAACCTGTAGGGTGGTCTCCATGCAGGTCTCTTGGGTGACTTTGGGTGGGAGATGTTTGCTGTTAACTACAACAGCGTCAGATAGCTGCTGTTGGTCATTATGGTCTTGGAAGTTGGTTATGACATTGGCAAGTTGTTGGTCCACTCTTGATCTTTCCTCTGTAATGTTGGTAGTAAGTAGGGTGACTTGGTCTTTTAGAGTGTTGATGGTGTCTAGGGACTGGGTGTGGGTGTTGCTTTGTTGTTCTAGAGTGTCTAGTTTATGTTCTAGAGCAGTGATCTTGTTGAGGTAATCTGCATTGCTAGCCTTTAGTTCCTGCATTTCTTGAGTTAGTTTGGTGATAGTTTGGTTCTGAATCATAAGGAGTTTTTTTTTTTTTTATATTTTATTAATAAAATCCATACAACAAATATAAATCAAAATGAGAAAGCATTTCCAGGTCTGCTGTCTAACAAACAATATTACATACACACGTCAGTATTCTGTGTAAAACCAAAACCCCTTCCCAATTCCTAGGATACAGACCAAGATGTATAATATCAACAAAACATAATGGAGCTACCCTGCAAAACAAAACTATACCATGGTTACAAAAAAAAAAAAAAATCCACGATATTGTAAAAATCTGTGTCTGCATAATACACTGGAAATAATCGTACTGCTTTCAATGATGCATGGCATAAACAATAGAATACAACTGACGTAATACACAGAAACTTACTATGGTTATCCTAAAGCAGTCATCCATCAACCCCCCCCCTCCCCGGCAGGATCCCACTTCACCCCACCAATTTATTCCCTACTGCTAAATGTGCTTTCTACCGATCCATACCTTGTAACAAAAATGGAATAGTCAATATCATCAGTAAGGTATCAAGAGGCATGTATATACAGTACTTGGCACAATAATGGACCACTCTAAGAAGACCGCATCATATAAAGTATAGCACAACATAGGAAAGAAGTGTTTTGAACAAACATTTTAAGACTATTACCCACTTAAAACTTCTATATAAAGCATCTCGTTACACACCATACCAATAATTAAAACACAAATCTTCCAGCACACACTTTACGACTCGCAGGTCGCATTACATACATTGCTGTGACTCTTATGTACTGACTTACTAACAGGTGCACACAGAATACATCTCAAAAACAATTGCATTACAAAACTCCAAACAATTCACGCTATATGCAACTAACACCAACCTGGGAAATTAGAAAATTTTGTAAAACGTAAACATTAAATACGGCGTAGCCTCTGTTGGTGACTTAGTGGTTCAGCATGACTCAGCATAAGAAAACCATACCATGGTTCTGAGTACCACTCCCCCCCTTTCTCAGACTATGATACTCAATCACGCCAGAAAGACACTATACCCCAGACCACACAAGGTTCCCTTCCTTCACCCTACATTACACCCAGATTCACCATACACACCAAATAAAACATATAGTCCAGACGCCAAAAAAACTAACTCTTCTCTCCCCCCCCCCAGGAGACCAACCCCTAGGCTCCACCAAGGGATTATACCTACCCCCACCTCATTACTCCCGTAACGTTTCCATCGTTAGATTCCTATACCCCAACGAAAAAGCTCCCTCCCAGCATTGCCCATATACCTCTCTATTCCTACATTTCGTCCTATAAACATGACACATCAGCGCCTTGACACGCATTGCACCCCTAAGCCCCCACATACCCCATGACACATATAAATAGTCAAGTACCAAATATGACACAGAACGTCGTACAGCATCCGAGCAATCTCCCATTTCAAGACTCAAAACTCTAAGCATCGACAAACCCCCCCCTCCCACTCATCGGAGAACACCCTTGAACCAATCCCTAACCTTATGTAAACTGTCACAAAAGTATACCAAAAGAAACGCCGTTTCCGGCCAACCCACACCACGCATCCCGTCTGATCCTGGGTCTTTCCCCCATAATGTAAAATTTGTCCCTTTGGAAACCCCAAAAAACCCCTTGGGGGAAAAACCGGAAACCCAAATTTTCCCTAACCCGGGGTTTTTTAACACAATTTCTTGAACCCCCTGCCATATAGTTTTCCCAAAATGATATCCGGGGAAAAAACCCCTCAGCACCCAGATTTTCAGCCGATTTTATACCAAAATTATCTATTTTCCCCTGCCTTAACTCTCACAGGGTTTTGCCCCAAATCAAAAATTGCCTTAACTTTCTTCCACCTTGGGGTCCTTCCCCACCCACCATCTTCAAACCCCTCCCTCTTTCACTGAAATCAACTCTCACCCCCCTGCCCCCACCCCTTTGTTGGGAAAACCCCTGTCGAAACAAAAAAGCCCTTTAAAGACAAACTGGTATGGTTTAGCCCCAAACCTCCCCGATTTACGTGCGTAAAAAACTATGTTTTTTTCCCCCTAACCAATCCCTAGGGTTTAACCCCATATGAAACCCAAAAACCCTTCCTCTGTAACCGAAACACATCGCCGTAAATCAATGGAAGACCCTGAAACAAACCAAAATTTTTACTATCCACCAGAAACCTTGACAACAAATTCCCTTTGGTGAAATGTTACAAAACCTGGCCCACCATCCCGCCATCCTACAAATTTCCCGGCTGAAACTACAATGGAAAAATTAAAAATGCACGCCCCGGGCCCTGTTCTTCATTGAAAAAAAGCACACGCAGATCTTTTTTTCCGCTAAAAATTTTCCTCCACCCATACTCCGTACCTAAACGCCCCCCCACCCGGGACCCCACCGGGAAAAATTTTTGGATTTTTCTCTAAAAAAGGGCGCTTTGGAAGACCCCTTTGCAAAAAAACCTTTAAAAAACCTTTTTTAAATAACGCTAAACCTTTCCCCTACATGCCCCAAAAGATGGGGAATCGTCCACAAAACCAAAAATTTTTCAAAGCTTTTCCTGCGAAAATTCCTCCCCCCCTACCCCCCCCCTTCCAAATCTAAAAAAGGGGGGTCCTCCCAAAAAAGGCAAACAAAAGCGCGAGGGGGGAAACACCCCGGCCCGCAGCCCCCCCCCAATGCCATCGCGGACCCCACCCCCCATTAAACCTGGACTCGCCCCCGTGCCTCTGTATATAACATGGTACCCATGCTACTATTTCCCCCCCCCAAACCCGGTTTTCAATAATATAGCTAATAATTTTTCCCCTTTATCCACTTTGGGGGGAAAAGCCTTTTCCCAATAAATCCAACAAATTTCCACCTCCAACAAAAATCTTTCAAAAAAACTTTTGGGGGCTTTTCCCCGATGCCCATCTCCCCATAGATCGGCCAGGAACCCCGTTTTCCCCTTTCCCAAAAATTACCTTTGCCCAAAAATTTCGTTTCATCCTTTTTCCCCAAAAACGCGCAAAAAACTTATAATCCGCCCCCACCCGAAATTTGATGGGCCTAAATGCCTCCAAAATTTCGAAACCCTCGGCCCCTTTTGGAAACCAATACAACAGCAACCCAACCCCCGTTTTCCACCCGCCCATAAAAACCCTATTTTCTTTGGGAATTTTAAAAAGCCCAAACCCAAAAAGGTTTTAACATTTCCCCCAATAAAATACATAAAAATCCCCTTTTTTTATCCCATCCCAACCGGGTTGATTTCCTCATTGCCTGCCCCTGAACATTTGGGAAACCCCTCCTCCGATATACAACCCCCCATTTCCTCTCAATCCAGTCTCTAAAATTTGCCACTATCCCCACCAGAAAAAGCCTCCTCGCCCCTCTTTCCCCCTCTCTCCCCCTTTCCATTTCCCCCAAACCTTTGGGGTCTGCATAGGTCCCTATCCTCAGAAAGTAACTAGCCTTTTTTTTTAAAACATAACCACCCAAGCCCATCACCGACCACTTTTGAAAAAACGTCGTCCCCAAATCCGCCCTCTTTTCTGAAACTACGAAAGGAACCCCAAAAAGGGGGTTTTAATCCCCCCAAAGAAAACCCCCCAAAAACCCAGCTCGCACCCCCCAAAAGCCTAAAATTTTTTATCATTCCCAAAATTTCCCGTAATTGACTATGAAAGGCACTCTTTTTCCCCCGCAAAGGTCATACCCCCCGGGCCTGTCCCAAAAACCAACCCGCAGTTTGTCCCCTAAAAAATTTTTCCCCCCCCATACTATAACATCCCTTTCCCCCCTTCCCCCTAACCGTCTAAAAAAAAACCCTGTTTTGCATTTTTTCGCCTTTGAATGCCCCCACCTACAACATCCTCAACCCTTTTCCCTTTAAATTCCAGAAGTCAACCCACCAAAACCCAAAAAGCTTCCACAGCATCACTCCTTGAAAACAAGCGACTTTTATAATTTCCATAACTAGAAAAAAACCCCGGATAGCGCCCTCCCACTCGAAATGTTACCAAACACCACGGGGGACTGAGAAAAACCCCGATCAACACAATCGACCCCTTTCCCCCTACGGATTAAGTTGGTGAAATAAACCCCCTGTCCAACCGCGCAGCGAAAACCCCCTTTTACAAAAAGTATGTTCCAACTTTCCCCCCGTCCCCCTAAACCCCCAAAATCCACAACAACCCAATTTTCCCCCGCAAAACCCCCACGTAAAACCCTAAATTTCCCCCCCCACTAAAACCGGTTTGACGCTTTTTCCCCCCATCACACAAATTCCCAAAAACCTGCAACGACAAAACCCAAGGGTTTGACTTCTGAGAAAATAAACCCAAAAAATCGCGTTTCAAAAATCCTTTTTTTTTTAAATCCCATTTTTTTTCGCTGGCATATAAAACTCCCCCCCAAAACCCAAACCCGAATGTTCCCCCACGAACCCACCCCCAAAAGCACAAACCCGGGCCCCTCCGCCCCCCCTCCCATGCACCAAAACTTAAAAAGGGGTGGGCTCCCCTTTTGCCTATCCCAACCCCAAAACCCCTTTAGAAATTAAACCAATTTTTCCCCCATGCACTTATACCCCCTTCACACGTTTAATTTTCCCCAACCCCCAACCGAAAATTGTGTTCCTGTATAAAAAAAACGTCAACCCGTTTATACCCTCAAACGAAACCCCCCTACCCCCCTTTTCTTTTTCCCCTGCTTCCCGAGGCCCCTTGACATTCATTGTTTTTACACTTTAACCTCGGTTGGGTTTTCTCCCTTTTGTTTTCCCTTCACCTTTTTACCTGCCCTTTGGGCTTTCCACTGCTGGGACCTGCCCGTTTTCCCCCACAACCCCCCTTTTAAATTTTCAAAAGGGGGGCCCTTAACTCCCTTGGCCTTTCGTCAAACCCACAAACCCTTTTACCAGACCTTTTTCCCGGGTTTAAAACATCGTCCTCAAAAAGTGTACTGGGCCCCTTTTCGTGACACCCCCCCCATAATCCAAAAGCCCATCCGCCGTTTTTAAAAATTTTCCGGATTTACCTGAAGAATTTCCGGGGGCAATGGCCCCCCCCGGGCCCGGGGCCCCGTGACCAGGTTTCCCGGGGGATCAAAAGCCGAACAACCGGCTGTTTTCTGCTGGCTGCACCAAACCAACCCTACGAGCCACACCCGGGTTTCCAGGAACTGACTTAGGGGGCTTGTCCAGTGCCCCGCTTAAGACCGCCAAGGGGCTGGGTTTGGGAATCCCCCTTTTTGTGTGCTGGGGGGCATTTTAAAAAGTCTCCGGGCCCCTGACATTAAAAATAGGCTCTTAAAAGTGCTAGTGAAAACCCCTGCTTTTCTTGGGGGGGGTGGGGCAAACGTCCCCGCCCAAATCTTTTGCTTTCGTTTGTTTAGTGATTTTTTTTGTGCAAGTTCGGGACTAGCCCCCTAGGGTTTTTCCCGGTATATATAATCATTCTCCCCCCTCCTGCGTTTCCCGGGAAAACAGGTTTAGGAAACCTCAAGCGCTCCCAATAATTTAGGCGTTTTAACTCCTTAAAGCCCGCCGTGAAAGTTCTCTGTACATTTTCCCCAGGTCGGGGGAATTTCACCTGCCCCTTTAAAGGTGCTTTAAATGTGCAGCAATATTCCCAGCCTAGATAGAACAAATGACCAAAAAGTGGCATCGGGGTTGGCCCCCCCAAATTTTTTAAGGTTTTCATTACCATCCTGTCATTTTTTTTAGCAGAGCAATTGATACAATGTTATGGTCCTTGAAGGGGACTCCTCCCAATATCACTCCCCCGGTCTTTTACGTTGGTGTTTCGCCTTTTTTGTGGCCAGAATTTGGTTTTTTTAAATCTGAAAAGATTTAATTTCCTCAAGTTTTCCATATTAGTAATTGAAATTTCTCATCGTTGAAAATTCATATTGTTTTCTGCAGCCCACTGAAAAAATTTGGTTGATGTCCCCTGGCTTTGGGAGTGTTTCAATGGAAGACACGGGCAGCAGATTTCGTGTGCACGCAAAGGGAAAACAAGGTGGGTGTGGCAACCTTGTCCCCAAAGTTTGGGTATGAGGAGAGGAACAAAGGGAGCGAGAAATGTGCCTTTTTGGAACAGAGCTTTTTACCGTTTTCGGCCCCCCGGAATTTACTCTGTTTTTACGACTAAATCCCCCTGGGGTTTTTTGGGTTTGTGAGGAAATTATAAATCCATCGACCGACTTTTTTCCCGTTATTCCCCTTTTGCGCGCATTTTTGTGCCTATTACGCCCCTGGTCACACTTGTCGAAAGGGTTTTTCAAAGTCTGTATATATTACATCTGCATTCTTTTTTCTTCTGTGATTTAGGACCTTGTCGTAGTGATCCAATATTGAGACAGACGGAGCGACCTTTTAAACCCTTTTGCCCTGGGTTGTGTAACTGATGGGTTTCTAGAGGGTTGCTTGCTTCTTGGCCCTTTTCAAAGATTTTTATAAAATGGGAGTTAGTGCTATTGGGTCGTATTCTTTGGCTGTTGCTTTACTCCCCCCTTTTTTGTGGAGTGGGGCTAGTCTGTTTTTTTTAGAAACTGTGAGACGACCCCCGTTCCAGCTCCTCTCCATAGGATGGAAAAGGCTCATGAAGGGGCTTCTTGCAGTTCTTGATGAACACGAGTTCCATGAGCTGGCCTGGGGCAGGTGCATGGGCATTCATTTTTCACCTTTTCGAAGTCATTGGCTCAGGAAACATCGTTTGGGTTGTGTTAATCAAATTTTTTGGCCTCAAAAAAATTCATTTTGATTTCGACTCTCAGTTGGTTACGGCTTTCTAAAAACTGAGTCATATTGGGACTTGAGTAGCCATCTTTCCCTTCGTCATCTGTGAGGACCCATCTTGTTTAAGTAGGGCCCCAAACTGGGCGTTATCCGATTTGATTGGCAAAGGAGAGAAATACTTAGGGGTTTCTTTCGATTTCTTTATGGCTTTTTGTTCTTCCCCCGTTTCCGACCCAAAGGATTCTTTTAGCTTAGTTTTGATTCTTTTATTTCTCTGACCCCGTGTCTCCCTACGCATTTCAGAAATTGACCTCTTTTACCCCTCTGTTATTTTTTTCCGCACCCACGACTTAAAAAATCGTACCCTTTCCTCCCGCTAGACCCCTGGTCGACCACAGGCGACACGCCAATGTAGGCGGACAAAACCCCCCGTCGCCGGGGGTATCGAGGATCCTCTGTAAGTCTTCAAAACTGGGAAAAATTAATGGGTTTGGCCTCCTCTTCCACCGGAGGGCGCACTGTTAACTCACCCCAACCCTCGATCTCCGACGCCGATGGAGCTCGAGACGTCCCCTCTGCAGCATCCACTGCTTTACTCCATTTACATCCGTGGTAAAACCTGCAGCACGCTCCCACCATTGTGGGCTTCTGTGGCCAGCTCACCGGGATTCCCATACACACCAAAAAAAACATATAGCCCAGACCCCAAAAAAATAACTCTTTCTCTCCCCCCCCCCCGGGGGCCCAAACCCTGGGCCCCACCAAGGGATTATCCCTACCCCCACCCATTACTCCCGTACTTTTCCCATCGTTAGTTTCCTATACCCCAACGAAAAAGCTCCCTCCCGGGCATTCCCCTAAAACCTCTTTTTCCCCAAATTTTTTCCCTAAAAAATGACATTCAGCCCCTTTGGGACCGCATTGCACCCCTTAACCCCCCAAAACCCCCAAGACAAAAAAAAATTTGTCAAGTACCAAATATGACACAGAACGCGTACAGCACCCGACCCAATCCCCCCATTTCAAAGGACTAAACTTTAAGCATCGAAAAACCCCCCCTCCCACTCATCGGAAAACCCCCTTAAAACCAATCCTAACCTTATGTAAACTGTCACAAAATTTATACCACATGAAACGCCGTTTGGGCCCAACCCAAACCCACGCATGCGTCTGACCCTGGGTCTTTCCCAAAATGTAAAATTTGTCCCTTGGACGAAAAAACCCCGTGGGGGAAACGGTAAACCATTTTCCCCAAACCCGTGGTTGTAAGCCCCAATTTTTCTTGAACCCCGGGCCCTTTTTGTTTTCCCAAAATGATTTTCCGGGGAAAAACCCTCAGCCCCGTTTGACTTCTGCCGGATTTTTCTACCTATTTTTTTCAAAGTTTCCCTGCCTTACTCTACGGGGGTTTTGCCCTTAAATAGTGCGAAAACATTCTTCGCCCTTGTGGGGCCTTTTCCCCACCCCCATCGTCAAAAATTTCCTCATCCCCTGCATAAAACTCTCCCCTCCCCTGACCCCACCCCTTGTTAGGAATTCCTGTCGAAACATTTATCCCCTTTTAAAACGACGGGTGTAGTGGAAATTACCCCCAAAACCCCCCGAGTTTACGTGCGTAAAATATGTTTTTTCCCCAAAACCAAGGGCCTGGGAAACCCCCATATGAAAATCCAAAACCTTTCCTCTGTAACCCCCAAACACCCGCCCCGTCATCAATGGATGGGCCCTTTTTGAAAAAAAAAACCATTTTTTTACTATACCCCCATTTATTTGGGAAATTTTTATCTTTGGTTTTTAATGTTAATCCCCCGGGTTTCCCACCCGCCATCCTACAAAATTGCAGCTGTAACTACAATGGATAAAATTAAAATGCAGGGCCCGCCTGTTGTCTTGAAAAAAAAGGGCACTGAGATCTTTTCCGCTCAAAGGGTTTCTCCACCCATACTCCGTACCTAAGTCCCGCCCCCCCAGGACCCCCCCTGCAAAAGTTTGGATTTTTCTCTTTAATGCGCATGGAAGACGCATTCCCTAAAAAACCTTAAAAACCTTTTTATGAACGCTAAACCTTTCCCTACTATCCCCAAAAGAGGGTGGTTTTCCCCCACATAACCAAAAATTTCCCTACCCCTTTTCCTGCGCCAAATCCCCCCCCCCTACCCCACCCATTACCAATTCTTAAAAAAGGGGGGCCTGAAACAGGCAAAAAAAAGGCTGCGAAGGGGACCCCCCTCCCGCACCCCCCACCCCTTCCCTTTTCCGGACCCCCCCCCTCCCATTCCCTGGGACTCGAAACCTGTGCCTCTGTATATACATGGTCCCCCTTGTTTTACTTTTCTTCCGAAACCCTGCTTAAAATAATATAGCAAATAGTTTTTCCAAACCCACATTGTCAAAAACCCCTTTTCCCCCAAATCCAATCTACGACTCCACCCCCCAAAACCCAATCTTTCACAAAACTTTTGAGGCGTGATGACCTTTTCTCATGGGATCGGCCAGGAATCCCGTATTCCCCCTTCCCCATTTTAAATTTTGGCCCAAAACTGTTTCATGGGTTTTTGCCCAAAATACGCGAAAAGTTTCTTATAACCCGGGCCCCATCAAAAAGATGGCCTTTTATCCCTCCAAAAGATTCGAAAGACCTCGGCCTTTGGTACCCAAATACTACAGCCCCCAAACCCCCGCTTTCACCCCCCGGTCCCTCTATTTTTCTTTGGGAATTTTTAAAGTCAAACCAAACCCTGTTTTTTTTAACAGTTCCCAATGAAAACATAAAAATCCCCGGGTTTTAATCCCACCCCAACCGGTGTTTTCCTCATTGCCTGCCCCTGAACAACTTGGAAACCCCCTCCCCCGATATACAAACCCTCCTTCCTTTCGATCCATGTCTCTCAAATTTTTGCCCCTTTCCCCACGCAGAAAAGGGCCTCCCTCGCCTCTCGTTTCCCCTTCTCTACCCTTCCCATTTTCTCTAAAACCCTTTTGGTCGGGGGCCCTATGCTTAAATGTAACTAGCCTTTTTTCCTTTTTCGATAAAAACCCAAGTCATCACGCCCAAATTTTGCCCAAAATGTGTGCCAAAACGTTTAAATTCTGAAATCCGCAAAAACCCCAACAGAGGGTTTATCCCCCAAAACACCTCCTCAATCCCCGCTTTGCACCCTCAAGCCTGAAATTTTTCATTTGAATTTCCCCTAATTGAATTTTAAAGGCAATCTATTTCCCCTTTGGTAAAACCCCCCCGCCTTTTTACCAAAAAAATTCCCCCAGCTGTCCCCCTAAAAAACTTTTGCTTCCCCCTATCTAAAACAAGCCTCCCCCTTCCCTAACCGTCTATAAAAACCCTGTATTTAAAGTTTCGCCTTTGGAAAGCCACCACTCTAAAATCCTCTATCCCTTCCGTTTTCCAGGAAATCAACCCCCCATAAACCCGAAAGCTTTCCCCAGGGATCGAATCCTTGCAAAAAGCTGACTTTTAAATTTTCCCAAAAACTAGTAAATACCAAGGATAGCGCCCTCCCATCGAGTGTTAAACCCGAAAACCACGGTTGGGTTGAGGAAAACCCGGGTCAAAACAATCGACCCTCCCCCTACGGATTAAGTTGGTGATATTTAAAACCCCCTCCAAACCCCCGCAGCGTTAACCCTTTCTACAAAATGTTTTTTTTTCCCCAATTTACCCCTCGCTACCCACAAAAAATCCCCTTTCACCCCAAAGCCTGCCCAATTCCTTTACGTTTAAAACCCCCTTTTAAAATTTCACCCCCCCCTAACGGTTCGAGTTTTTTCCCGGGTCACCCCAATTCCAATCACCTGCAACGGGCAGGAAAAATAAGGGTGACTTTGAGAAAATAAAACCCAAAAATCGCGTACCAAAACCCCTTTTTTCGTCGATTTTTTTGTCGCTGGCAAATTTTACTCCCCCGAAAAAACCCCTGAAGTTCCCCCACGAACCCACCCCCACGCACAACCCCGGGCCCCTCCCCCCCCACTCCCATGCTACAAAACTTAAAAAGGGGTGGTCTCCCCTTAAGGGGTTTCACAACCCCCCCCCTTGGATTATCCGAAATTTCCCCCTAAGGACTTATACCCTTTTCACACCCTTTAAATTTACTACCACACCCGGAAAAATTTTGTTTCCCGTATAAAAAAAACGTTTAAAACCGTCTTTGTCTGAGCGGTACCTTACCAACGTTCTTGACCCCTCTTGAGGCCCTTTTTACATTCCCTTTTTTACACTTGAAATCTCTGGTTTTTGGTTTTTCATTTCGTTTTCCCTACCTTTATACCTGAATTGGGGCTTGCCACTGGGTGCACCCCGCCCGTTTTTTCCCCCCCTCCCACTTACCCTTTTTTAAGGGGGGGCCTTTTAATCCCTGGGGACGTCAGCCCCCACCATTTTACCAGACCTTTTACCCGGTGTTTTTTAAGGGCATCGTCCTAACCTGGGGGGGATGGGCCTTTAGTGGGCACTCCCCATGTCCATAAACCCCTCGTTGGGCCGTTTATGTTTTTACCTGGAGTTTTCCTGAAGAGAGTTTTCCGGGGGGGGCAATGCCCCCGCGGGGCCCGGTCTGTGAACCCGGCCCCCCTGGTGGATCAGAGCCCGATTTAACCAGGTGTTGTGCTGGCTGCAGCAAACCCAAAGTTCGGGGGGCCACACCCGGTGATCAGGAACTGGGTTTTGGGGGCTTGTCCAGTGCCCGGGTTGAAGACTGCCAGGGGTTGTTGGTAATCCCCCCTTTGTTTTGGGTGGGAGGGGGTTGAACAGTCTCGGGCCCCCGACACTTATTGGGATGGTCTCCCTTTAAGTGCTTAAAGGGGTTTTTACACCCCCGCTTTTTTTATTGGGGGGTGGTGATCGGTTCGCCAAGTCTTTTTTTTCGTAGTGAGTGATTTTCGTGTGCAAGTTTTTGGGATTGTCCCTCTAGGATTTTCCCGGTATATATAAAAATTTTTATCTCTCCCCCCTGGTTCCCGGGAAAAACAGGTTTGGAACCTCAAAACGCTCCCAAAAATTGAGGCGTTTTATCTCCGTTATGCGCGCCGTTTTAAAAATTCTCTGTCATTTTTTAGGTCGGGGAATTTACCTGCCCTTTAAAAGGGGCTGTTAGTGTGCAGCAATATTCCCGCCTAGATTAAAAAAATTTACCTGAAAAGGGGTCATCATGGGGTTGGCCTCCCTAGTTTGAAAGGTTTTATTTTCCATCTTTTCATTTTTCTAGCAAAATGCAATTGATTTCAATTTTTTATGGTCCTTTTTAAGGTGAGTCCTCCCACATGATCACCCAGGTCTTTGACGTTGGTGTTTCGCTCTTTTTTTTTGGGCCCGAATTTTTTTTTGTTCTCCCGTTAAAAATTTAATTTCCTCATGTTTACCATATTGAGTAATTTTAAAAATTTTTCATGTTGAAAATTCATATTGTTTTTGGGAGCCCCCTGAAAGATTTGGTTGATGTCCCCTGGAGTTTTCGTGTCTGCAAAGGAAGCATGTCATGCGATTCGGGTTTTTCATTGCAAAGGAAGCACGGTGCTGGGCTGACATTCCCTTTTTTTGTTGGATATGAGGATGAGGAAACAAGGTTGGGGGGCGAGTTTCTGTGCCTTTTTGGAACAGACTTTTCACCGTAGCTGCCTCGGGCTTTACTCTGTGACGATACTTCTGTGTTTTGTTAGTGAGGAAATTATAGTCCCTCGACCCAATTTTCCTGGTTTTTCCTTTAGCCGCATTTTTTTCGGCCCATTCGCCCCCGGCACACTTGTCAAGGCTTTTGCAAAGTCTTATATATTCATCTGCATTCTTTTTTTTCAAAAGGGATTTAGGGGAAACCCTTTTCGTAGGAACCAAAAAGTTGAGCAGGAAAAGGGGCGACCTGTTTTTTAAAACCTTTTTTGCCCTGGGTTGTGTAAAATGATGGGTTTTAGTGGGTGGGTTTCTTGCTTTTTAGGACCCTTTTTTAAAGATTTTTTTGATATGGGGTGTTGTGCATTGGTCTGTGTTTTTTTGCTGTTGCTTTACTGCCCCCCCGTGGAAAATGGGGCCGGGTCTGTTGTTTTTAAATAAAATGTGAGACGGGCCCCGTGTCCCGTCCCTCTAAAAGGAAAGGGAAAAAGGTCAAAGTAGGGGCTTCTTGCAGTTCTTGATGAAACAAGGAGTTCCATGAGTTTGGCCCCGGGGCAGAGTGGGGATGGGCATGTCATTTTCACCCGTTCCCAAAATCATTTGGGGGTCAGGATAACATCGGATAGGGGGTTTTGTTAATCAAATTTTTGGGTTCCCCTAAAAAAAACATTTTGATCCCTTTGCTCTCAGTTTTGGTTGCGGTTGCTAAAAAAAAAGAGTCATAAATTTGGGGCTTGGTGCTCACTCATTTCCTTGATGTCATCTGTGTAGGGGCCCCCTTGTTTTAAAAGGGGCCCCAAAATGGCGTTATTCTCGATTTTGTTTTTGGGATAGGAGAAGAAATATTAGGGGTTTTTTTCGTTTCATTTTTTGGCTTTTAAATTCTTTCCCGCGATTCCTGACTCCTAAAGGATTTTTTGCTTAAGTTTGTGCTTGCTATTTCTCTGACCCGTTTTTTTCCCCAAGGGAAATTTTAGAATATTGACCCCCTTTTAGCCGCCTGTTATTTTTTCCTCACCATCAAAAGACCCTTAAAAATCGTTTCGCCTTTCCCCCACCGTTTGAAACCCTGGCGACCACAGGCGCACTGCCAAAGTAGGCGGTACACCTCTGTCGCCCGGGGTATCGGGATTTTCTTTTAAATCTTCAAAAAATGGGGGAAAATCAAAAGGCGTTTTTGGGCCCCCTCTTTCCCCCGGGGGGACCATGTTAACTCACCCAAACGCCCGATCTCCGACGCCGATGGTAGCGTCGGCGATCCCCCCTGGGAGATCCACCCGCCCTTTACTCCATTTAATCCCCTGGTAAAAACCTTTCAGCCCCGTCGGGCCCCCCATTGTGGGTTTGATGGGGGGGGCCTCCTCCCCCATCGTATTTTGGATGCAATGTTGTCCCCGGTCTGATTGGGTTTTTTCCTCGTCGGTGCTCACAAGACGCCGCATAGAAACCCTTGGCCCCCACACTTCGGCCTTTCCCAACCCGGCCCGGGTAGGTTAGTTTGACCTGCGTTTGAAAATCCTCCAAATTGACAAACGAGGGAATTGGATGTCTCAATGTTATTTTCATAGAAAAAGAACCTGCGAGCATACCAGCATAAAAACCCTGGGACCAACGCCCAATTTGGACAGCTTGTACGGTGCCATAGCGCCCAAAAGTCCGACTGGATGTCCACCTCGTCTGCCTCGAAGGGGATATTACGTAGACGAACCCACGTATAACTCGCCGATACATCACGCAGGCGCACCTTCAGACTAGCGTTGATGACAATTCGTTTTTCTTGAAAGGCATCCAACAACACTCACATACGCAGCAGACGACACAAATTTCACAAAAATTCTCCGCGTTGCCGTTCAAAGAAATCCCATATAAATCCTCACGTGGGATTCCATATGTATCTCTTATCACAAGAGGCAGAATGACGTCAGCGGTGTCCTGGTATATTGCACCTTTCAACAATTCCACACAGACAGTGTTGACTCTTCTTCTGCGCTACGCCATCTTGAGAAAACAAAACTTCTCAATACAGACACCAGAGGGCACCAGCCGCACGCTCTGCGTCCGCCCTCACCAACAGCTGGGTGAGAACTGTGAATCATAAGGAGTTTAGCTATTTCTGGGTCGGTGATCTTCTTGACATCAAATACTGGGAAGGAGTTTATCTTGGACTGTAGCGGCGGCCATGTTTGTTGTTGTCTGTCGTGTTTTTGGGGTGGTGTGCCGGTGGGTGATGAGGGTTGTGTCCTGGCGGGCAGCACCACAAGTTTTCCTCGTGTTATTACTACTCTCACCTTTGATGTTAGGAGTCCTTAGCTGGTTTACTGGATCTTCTTTTATTGTTCTGACCCTTGTCCATTGGCTGGGCTTCGGGTGAATAGTAGGCGATGGGTGATGGGTGAATGTAGTGGAGTATCACTTCAGTGGCAGCGGGGTTAGGGTGTATACAGTCCTATTTTTTGGGTAATTTGTGAACTTTTGAGTGATTTCTGCATTTTGCTTTATATCATTCTGGGTATCCACTTATGTTAGTGTTATGCGGGTCTTGATTAGGTCATCACTGGGCTGCGAACCTCAGGTAGAATTTAAAAATAGAGGACAAGGTTCTGTTGCCGCTGCTGCTCCACGCTAAAAGAGGAGAAAAGAGAGAGAGGAGAGAGAGCGCCAGAGCGCCCAAGCCAGCCATGATAACAGTGCTCCTCCTTTCTTACGTTCTTAACATCTTGCGGATGTAAAAGCTAGATACACAGATGGAGTGGACATCTTAGTCGGGCTCCGGACGTCCACCTTTTAGTCCTGTAGTTTCTATTTTTCTAGAAATGTCCTACAAGTATACTAAATTATAAACTGAGATCCTACAAGTTAGTTATGAACTAAAGATTATGATCACGAAAGTTCCATATGAAAATTAGAAAAAATAAATGTACATACCGTTAATATAAAAAATGTATATATAACAACAACAACAACTCAACAACATCAACAAAACATCCCTCAACATCATCAACAATCATCATCATCATCAACATCATCAACAACATCAACATCATCATCATCATCATCATCATCATCATCATCAACATCAACATCATCAACATAACATCAACATCAAACAACATCATCAACATCATCCCTCAACATCAAAATCATCAAACATCATCAACATAAACATCAACATCATCAACATCAACATCATCATCATCAACAACATCAAAATCATCATCAACATCACATCAACATCAACATCATCATCAACATCATCATCAACATCACCAAACATCATCAACATCATCAACATCCCAAAATCATCAACATCAACATCATCATCATCAACATCATCATCATCAACCCTCATTCATCAACATCATCAATCATCACTCAACATCACAACATCATCATCAACATCATCATCATCATCATCATCATCATCAACCCTCATCAACATCATCAAACATCATCATCCCTCATCATCAACATCATCAACATCAACATCATCACAACATCATCAATCATCATCATCAACATCATCAACATCATCAATCATCAAAACATCATCCAACAATCAAACATCAACACATCATCAACATCAACATCACAACACATCATCCAACATCATCATCATCATCATCATCAACATCAACATCAACATCAACATCATCAACATCAACATTATCAACAAACATCATCAACAATCATCAACATCATCAACATCAACATCAACATCATCATCAACATCAACAAAATCATCATCAACATCATCCCTCAACATCATCAACATCAACATCAACATCATCCAACATCATCAACATCAAACATCATCATCATCATCATCATCATCAACATCAACATCATCAACATCATCAACAATCATCAACATCATCCCTCATCAAAATCATCAACATCATATCAACATCCAACATCAATCAACACAACATCATCATCAAACAAACATTCAACAAACAACATCAAATCACAAACATCAACAAACATCATCAACATACATCATCACATCATCATCAAACAACATCAAACATCACATCATCATAATCATCATCCCTCATCATCAACATCAACATCATCAACATCATCAACCCTCAACATCATCATCATCAACATCACATCATCATCATCAACATCAACATCACACATCAACATCATCCCTCAACATCATCATCAACATCATCATCAACATCATCAAAAATCATCAAACATCATCAACATCATCAACATCATCATCAACATCATCAACATCATCAACATCAAACAACAACATCATCATCAACAACATCATCAACATCAACATCTCAAACATCACATCATCATAATCATCAATCAACATCATCATAACAATCATCAACATCATCATCACATCATCCCTCATCAACATCAACATCATCATCAAACATCACATTTATCAACATCAAAAAATCATCAACATCATCCATCATAATCACAACATCATCAACATCAACATCATCCCTCAACATCAACAACCTCAAACATCATCATCATCATCAACATCAACATCATCAACACATCAACATCAACATCATCATCATCAAACATCAACATCATCATACATCAACAAATCATCAAATCAACAACATCATCAACATCAACAACATCATCAACAACATCATCAAATCATACTCATCAACATCAACAACATCATCAACATCAACATCAACATCATCAACATCATCCATATCAACATCAACATCATCATCAACATCAACAAACATCACATCACAACATCATCATCAACATCATCATCATCCCAAAATCATCACATCCCTCATCATAATCATCAACATCAACATCATCAACATCATCAACATCATCATCAACATCATCAACATCATAATCATCCAACATCAACATCAAAAATCCCTCAACATCATCAACATCATCAACAACATCATCAACATCAACAACATCATCATCACACATCATCATCATCAACATCATTTATCAACACTCATCATCAACATCATCAACATCATCAACATCATCAACATCTATCAACATCATCATCATCAACATCAACAACACAAACACAACATCATCCATCAACATCATCATCATCAACCCCTCATCAACATCATCAACAACATCACATCATCATCAACATCATCAACATCAACATCCCTCATCATCATCCATCAACATCATCATCAACATCATCAACATCATCAACATCAAACATCCATCAACATCATCAACATCATCAACATCCCAAAAACATCATCAAACAACATCATTCCCTCATCAACATCATCATCAACACAACATCATCCCAAAATCAACAACATCAAACAAATCATCATCATCATCATCATCATCAACATCAACATCATCACACAACATCATCAACATCACAACATCATCATCATCCATCATCATCAACATCATCATATCAAACAACATCATCAACATCATCAACATCAATCCCTCATCCACATCAACATCATCAACATCAATCACATCAAACAAACATCAACCATCATCATCAACATCATCTCAACATCAATCATCAAATCATCAACATCAAATCATCAACATCATCTCATCATCAAATTTAACATCCCTCAATCAATCAACATTTATCAACATCATCATCATCAACATCACATCCATCATCAACAACATCATCACACATCATCACATCAACATCAACATTTATCATCACATCATCAACATCCACATCATCAAAATCATCCCTCAACAACAAACATCATCATCATCAACTCACACAACTCATCAACATCATCAACATCAACATCATCATCAACAACATCATTTATCATCATTTATACATCATCACACAACATTTATCCACTCATATCATCACATCATCATCACATCATCATCATCTCCATCCCTCAAATCATCATCATCATCATCATCATCATATCATCATTTTCCCTATCATCTCTTCTCTTCTCATCCCCAAAAATTTTTTCTTCTTCTTCTCTCTTCTTCTTTTTTCTTCTTCTCTTTTCTTTTTTCAGTTATTCTTTTCTTTTTTTCTCTTCCCTTCTTCTTTCCCTTTAACTTCCTTTCAAATTAATTAATTTCAGTTTTTTAGAATAATGCCTAGTACCTTTTTTTGGTAAGTAACTTGGCAAGGCAGGTTTAAGCAAAATTTTCCATTATTAATTTATCTGCAAAATTGGGTCAGTCCCCGTTTGGGTTGGTAGGTGAGTGATTGGGTCTCGAAGGTAGCGCTTTTCACATGCTAAGGACCGGGGTCGATGGCACAGGTGGAAACGTGTTATTTTCCCTACCTGTTTTCCCTGTCACCCAGCCCGATAGGTACCCGGTTATTAGCACTTATTATATTCCTTGGAAGGGGGGTTTTTTAAAAGCTGAAAGAAATCGTTATTAAAATGACCGCAACGGGCCAAATACAGTGGACCCCCTTTAAGATTTATCCCTGCAAGAAGGGGAATTTTTTGGAAAAATTTTTAAAGAATTTTTAAAAAAAATGGAAAAAAAATCCCCCAAGACACCCAAAAGTATGAAAAAAAAATTTTTTTACCACATGAAATTTTAATTTTAATACACACAAACTGAAAAAGGCATGCACACTTACATGACACTTACTTTTATTGAAGATCTGGTGATGATTGAGGGGATGGAGGAGGGGAGAGCATTATCTTCTTACTGTTTAAGGGGAACCCCCTTCCATTAGGCCCTTCAGGTAGCAAGTCCTTTCTGGGGTTACTTCCCTTCTTCTTTTAATCCCACTAGGGCCAGCTTCAGAGTCACTGGACTTCTTTCGCACAAATATCTGTCCATAGTGGCCTGTACCTCTCGTTCCTTTATGACTTGCCTAAAGTGTTTCACAACATGTCAGTGTATAATCACCAGCACGGCTTGCAATAGCTGTGTGAGGGTGATTTTCATCCATGAAGGTTTGCACTTCAAGCCACTTTGGCACAGATTTCCTTAATCTTTGTAGTAGGAAATTCCTTAAATTTTTCTCTCTCCCCCCTCTGAACCAGTTTCCCCAGGTCTGGCCTCTTGCTCTTGAAGTTGATCTATCAGCTCATCAGTGGTTAGTTCTTCAAATTTTCCTCCCCCACCAACTCTTCCACATCCTCCCCACTAACCCCCCAACCCCAAGGACTTTCCCCCAAAGCCACAATGGATTCCCCCAAGTGGCATAATCATCCAGGTTAGCCTCAAACCCTTCAAAATCCCTTTTTTCTACACATTCTGGCCACAGTTTTCTTCCAAGCAGAGTTCAAGGTCCTCTTAGTCACTTCCTCCCAAGCCTTACCTATAAGGTTTACACAATTGAGGATATTAAAGTGATCTCTCCAAAACCCTCTCTTAGAGTCAGTTGATTTCTGAGGTCACTACAAAGCACCTTTCAAACAGAGCTTTTGTGTACAGTTTCTTGAAGTTGGAAATGACCTGCTGGTCCATGGGCTGCAGGAGAGGAGTGGTATTAGGAGGCAAAAACTTCACCTAATGAAGCTCATGTCCCCATAAAGTCGCTCTGCCACGTCTGTAGGATGACCAGGGCATTGTCTAACACCAGGAGGCACTTAAGTTCTAATTTCTTTTCAGTTAGGTAATCTTTCACATTGGGGGCAAATGCATGGTGTAACCAGTTATAGAAAAATTCCCTAGTGACCCATGCCTTACTGTTTGCCCTCCACAGCACACACAAATTATCCTTGAGGACATTCTTTTGCCTGAACGCTCTGGGAGTTTCAGAGTGATACACTAATAAAGGCTTAACTTTGCAATCACCAGTAGCATTGGCACACATGAGAAGAGTAAGCCTGTCTTTCATAGGCTTATGTTCTGGGAGTGCCTTTTCCTCCTGAGTAATGTAGGTCCTGCTTGGCATTTTCTTCCAGAACAGGCCTGTTTCATCACAATTAAACACTTGTTCAGGTTTCAGTCCTTCAGTTTCTATGTACTCCTTGAATTCCTGCACATATTTTTCAGCCGCTTTGTGGTCCGAACTGGCAGCCTCACCATGCCTTATCACACTATGGATGCCACAACGCTTCTTAAATCTCTCAAACCAACCTTTGCTGGCCTTAAATTCACTCACATCATCACTAGTTGCAGGCATTTTTTTAATTAAATCCTCATGCAACTTCCTAGCCTTTTCACATATGATCGCTTGAGAGACGCTATCTCCTGCTATCTGTTTTTCATTTATCCACACCAATAAGAGTCTCTCAACATCTTCCATCACTTGCGATCTTTGTTTCGAAAACACAGTTAAACCTTGGCAAGAACAGCTTCCTTGATTGTCTTTCTGGTGCCCACAATAGTAGCGATGGTTGATTGGGGTTTCTTGTACAGCTTGACTAGGTCGGCTATACGCACTCCACTTTCATACTTATCAATGATCTCTTTCTTCATTTCTATAGTAATTCTCACCCTTATTGGTGTAGGGTTTGCACTAGAAGCTTTCTTGGGGCCCCATGGTCACTTATTTTCCAGAAACAGCACCGAAAACACTGTAATAATACGAAATATTCCGAGTGTATGCTTGGATGATACCGCCGGAGGCTGGCTGGTAAAACAATGGCACGGGCGGCACCAATGGAGGCTGGCTGAGGGCGCACTTGACGCTGTCTCGGACGAAAATTCGTGAGCGGGTTTTTTAATCGTATATGCGCAGGCAAAAATTTTTGCATTACAAAGGTTAACAAAGCTAATGCGGAATAATCGTTTATTTTTTATATTTTATTTTTACTCTAGTGAATGCCATCGTTATGCCGGGGGCCACTGTACTAATTTAATTTATTTATTTATTTATTTATTAACAATTTGAGCGACAAATACAGAGGTACACAAAAATACAGATAAGACAGCATTGCCAAAAGCACCTATACTATGCATAGCATTTACGGGCTGGCATTAAAAATTAACTTAAGATTAACCTAAGCAATGATGAATACGTGAGTAAAACATTAATGTAAAAAGATTTGACTATAAAGCACTAATGAGTAAATACAAAGACCAGGTCATATGGTGCATGCATTTGCTTTGTACATTCAGTCGTATGAAGCTCCTGTTAGTTAGGTATTAAAAAATAATAAAGTTAGATTGTGTTTTAGGTTTTAACATTTAATGTGATTATAATTTGAGAAACATTTAAGATATACAATTTAAAGGTTCTTCTATTCCAGTATTTATTTGAGGTTTTGTGGTGAGTAAGTGATCTTTGAGAAGACTTGAATTTATAAACAGGTAGTGTTTTCTTTTAATATTTACAGGTAAGTGAATTCCAGATTATAGGGCCTTTTATGTGCATTTTTTTGCATGTGTGACGATGACACGAGGAACATCAAAGATGATCTGTGCCTGTGTTATGGTCATGTTATTCTTTGAGGTTGGCAAGGAGATCGTTTGAGGGGAGGGTTAATATCAGAGTTAAGTGTTCTATGTATGTAATAGGTGCAGTAATAAGTATGGATGTATTTAGTAGGTGAGTAGTTTAGTTATTGAATATTGTGGAGTGGCTGCCTGTAGGGAATTTGTTATCATTCTAACTGCAGCCTTTTGTTGGGATAATTAAGTGTCTGAGATGGTTAATTGTTGGCTTGAGCGCCCATGTACAATCCATAGGTGAGATAGGGTCAAATAAGAGAGTGAAATAGGGCCAGGAGGCTGAACTGTGGAACATAGTACCGTATCTTCGATAGTAATGCCTACAGTCTGGAAAAATTTTTCTAGAAATTTGTTGAATATGTGTATGAAACTTGAGTCCTAATTATCAAGTGTATTCCTAAGAATTTTCCCCCTCTTTTAGCTTTGTGATAGGTGATCCGGTATATCATTTTGCTAATATAGGGACCTCTCTGAAGCCGCTGTTTACCACACTGAATGAAGTAGGTTTTGTCAATGTTTAGTGTAAGTTTGTTAGTCCTCATCCAGGTAAGATATTTTCCTGTAATTGGTATTTACAGAATTTGGCTAGCGTGACTGGGCTCTGGGTGAGAAAGAACCGTATGTATTCATCTGCAAATAGTGTGGGTTTGAGTACTTGTCGAAGCTTTTGAAGGTCAATTTATGTATAGGAGAAAGAGAAGAGTGGCCAGGACTCCTTCCTGTGGGACACAAACTGAAATTGGACGCGCAGAAGAGTTTTGCCCCATAATGCGTACACATATTGGCTTACTGTTGCTGAGGTATACTGAGGTAGTTGAGGGAGTGGCCCCTCTATTACCATAGAGCCGACAATTTTACGTGGAGCAAGTTCTTGGTCACTGTATCAAAAGCTGTTACGGTAATCCAATGAAGATCCCCAGTGGGACTTCTTTTTCTCTATTACAGTGTAAATCATGTTCTAGCATGTGTAATAATAAGCATCATTATATGTTTTATTAGGCTGAATCCAAAAATGGCAGGGGTTGATATGTTTTGGGAGATAAGGTAGGAGTAGATTTCGTTTAAGAATTAATTTTCGAAGATTTTTGAGAGAGGTGTCAGTTGATAATGGCCTAGAGTTATTCAATCTCTGTTTGGTCTCCTCCTTTGTGATGGGGTGACCCTTGCTATTTTGAGTACTGTAGGGAAGGTGGAGGAATCAATGGATCTTTGTTAAACAGAAGTGTTGCAATGATTGGTGATAGCACTTGAGACACATTTTTTGTATATAAAAAGGGTGGTAAGGTATTTAAATCTGGCCTGTTTTTTAGTGCGTTGATAATAGGGTGACTCTTCGTTGGGTTAGTTCGGGAACTAGGGAATCAGTGTGTTTGGGTAGTTCCGGTGAGGTAGTCCATTGGTGGGGGTAACTGAGCTTGGGATTTATTGGCAAGGTTTTGTTTACCTATCAGCAGAGAGAAGAATCATTGAGTTTTGGTTTTGCTGTTTCCGTTGTGGGAGTTGGGTTCATCTTGATTTTGCTAATTTTATTTCCTATTTCGTGATATCTTTTTTGTTCCCAGAATTTCAGATAGGGTATTCCAGGTCTTTTTATATCACCCTCGTAAGTGGATAACTGTTCTCATAATACAATTTTTTTGCCCTTCTTTATCAGGCTGGTTAGGATGACGAGTAACGTTTTGTTTTGGTCCTCTGGTTAGTGACCCATTTCTGAACTTTTTTTCATATTGTGTTTTGTATTTATGGATTTGAGAATGCTGGGTTTAGCCAGGGACTGTTTCCAGTCGCTAGAGCTGTCAATCTGTTTAGTATTTTTTAGGGCATGCTTTGTATAGAGGGTATTGGGTCTTTTTTAGAAAATTATTAAAAACATATCATCACATATCTTATCGATTTCTAGCTCAGTGTGCCAAACAATGTTTGCTATGCTGTTGTGAAGTAATTAATGGCTGCCTCATTGTGAAGTCGAAAGGTGAATTAGTTATGTCTGGGTAGTTTACAAGAGTTGTTACGTAGGAAAGTAGGGTAATGGTCCTGTTGGTATTAATCTGTAATTATGCCTGTATTTAAAGGGGAATATGGTGTTTGCCAGATGTTGGGGTCAAGTCAAGGGAAACACTAGTCTCTAACTCTTTAGGTTTTGTTTACATGCGTCTTTAGTGTACGTCACAAAGACAGGATTTACTCACTTGAGTTAGTGAATTCAGTACATGTGGTGGTTCCTGTACTGTGCAGGAGATTCTAATATTGACGTTCACCTGAGAGTAGTAATATGATCATTGTTCATGCCGTGCCTCAGTTATCATACTTCCTAGTTTTGACTATATTGCTTAATGTTTTGGATTGTGGAAACTCTGTAGTGTTTATCCAATGTAGAGAGGGTTTTTGTAGGTATTTGGGGAGCGGATTTTTAATTTATGCTATATATATTCCCCATGTTCATCCCTGTGCAAGTATTATGATACATTCTAGTTTGGTCCTGAGTAGTATATGGCTTTGTGCCACCCCCTTGTTGGTCTGCCTACAGTTGTGTATGGCTGTGTAACCATGAATGGCATAGACAATCTGTAACTATCAGACTTAGCCAGGTTTCAGTAGTGTAATGATGGACATATTGGCATGTAAGGATTATAGTAATTGCTAAGAGGTCATCCTTACTGCATGCTAAAGATCTGATATATGGGTAGTTAAAGATAGTTGGTTTTTGGCACTGAGAAGTGCCTTTGATTGTTTTCTGCAGTGTATAATTACAGTAACTGTTTGATTCATTTAGGGTCATTAAATAAAGGTTGTATCAGGATCAATGCTTTGGTAATCATGAGAATTTTGTAGTGAGCTCTATAGTTAGAATTAAGTAAAAAACAAAGTTAAATAGTCTTAAAGCTAAAAATAGCACCTGAATTATTTAACAAATGTATAATAATGACTAAGGTAGTTTTATTTTTTTTTTTTTTTTAAGCTAAAATAAAGGAGATCAATTCTCTAAAAGGGACTATACAAATAAAAGTAGCTGATCAATTAATGGAGCTTGGGAATAGATAGTAGGTCTAGTACTATAAGGAAATTTCTATTAAAGTTAAATTAAAGAAAAAATTATAATATAAAAGGGACTAATAAAGGTTTGTGGTGAACAATAAAGTGGGAGTAATCAAATAAATGACTATGGAATATAAATGGCAAATTGTGAACTTATTCACTTTAGCACCTGAGAAAGCACCTGGATTATTTTAACATTGTGAATATATTAAACTAGGGTAGTTATATAAAGTATAGGGTAGTTGGTAGACACAAACACCCAGGGAGGTACTACCGTCCTGCCAAGTGAGTGTAAAACGAAAGCATGTGATTGGGGGTTTTAACAGATGGTAGAGATGCTGATAGTCTTTTGTCTGTCTCATAAATAATGCAAGATTACAGGCATGTCTTGGCAACTTCTACTTACCTTAGGTCACACTAACACATAACATGTACACATTTATTTATACACACTCATCTGAGTTTTCTTGATTTTTATCTTAATAGTTCTTTGTCTTATTATACCTTTTCCTTTTATATCCATGGGGAAGTGGAATAAGAATCTTTCCTCCGTAAGCCATGCGTGTTGTAAAAGTCAACTAAAATGACGGGAACAATGGGCTAGTAACCCTTTTCCTGTAGAAGATTACTAAAAAGAATAGAAGAATATGTTTTCTTCTTTTTTGGGTCACCCGCCTCGTGGGAGACGGCCGACTTGTTTTTGAAAAAAAAAAAAAAAAAAAAAGTTTATATAAAGCTAAAAAATAAAGGAGAAATATATAAGGGACACAAAATAAGTACAGTGGACCCCCGCATAGCGAACGCCTTGCATAGCGAACAATCCGCATAGCGAACTGCTTTGTTTGCTAAATTTTGCCTCCGCATAGTAAACAATAAACCCGCTCAGCTTTATGCAATTCGTCCCGAGAAACGTTGCTCCAATGTGGGCCCCTCAGCATCCTCACATTGCCGCCCGTTACCCATATTGTTTACCCTAGCCTCCGCGGTAACATACAAGCATATAACTCTCTCGACTTTTCGTATTATTACAGTGTTATCGGTGCTTTGTTTTGAAAATAAGTGACCATAGGCCCCTAAGAAAGCTTCTAGTGGCCAACCCATAACACCGCAAAGGGTAAAATACCCATTGCAGAATTACAGAAAGACAAATCATGATAAGGTTATCTGAAAGTGGAGGAGAACGTATCACGACCGGTCAGGTGTACAAGAAACCAAAATCAACCATCGCTTTCTTATTTGTGGGCAAAGAAAACGGCACATCAATGGAAGCTGTTGTTGCCAAAGGTTAAAACTGTGTTTTCGGTGAACAAAGATCGCAAGAGATGGACAATTGTTGAGAGACTCTTATCGGTGTGGATACATGAAAACAGAATACAGGAGAAGCGCGTCTCATCAAGCGATCATATGTGAAAAGGCTGAAGTTGCATGACGATTTAATTAAAAAAATGCCTATCCGATGTATCCTGACGCCAACAAATGACTTTCGAACAGGCAGATCTATCAAATGACCGCCCATGGCACACTGGCCCCAGGGCCAGACGCTTGGAACTCGCTGTTTCATTCATCCCCAGCAACGCAAGAAGCCAAGCCCCTAATCTACGAGCCCTTTTCCATCCTATGGAGAGGGAGCATGGACAACGGGGCGTCGTCCCCACAGTTACTAAAAACAACAGACATAAGCCGCCACTCCCACAAAGTGGGCAGTAAAGCAACAGCACAGACTACAGACCAATAGCCCTAACATCCCATATCATAAAAATCTTTGAAAAGGGGTCCTAAGAACAAGATCACCCAACACGCATCTAGAAACCCATCAGTTACCACAACCCAGGGCAACATGGGTTTAGAACGGTCGCGTTCCTGTCAGTCCTCAACTCATTGGAACCATACGACAAGGACCAAATGCTACTAGAAGACAAAAAAATGCAGATGTATATCTATACAGACTTTGCAAAAGCCTTCGACAATGTGGTGACCATTGGCGTAAAAGCGCACAAAATGCGTCTAAAAGGAATAACAGAAAAGTCGGTCTTGGATCTAGCAATTTCCTCAACTACAGAACACAGAGAGTAGTCGTCCCAACAGAGTAAAGTCCGAGGCAGCTAGCGGTGAAAAGCTCTTTTCCACAAGGCACAGTACTTGCTTCCCCATCTTGTTTCCCATCCTTATAAACCGACATAGACAAGGAAGTCAGACCACAAGCACCGTGTCCCTTCCCTTTGCAGATGACACCGAATCTCATGACAGTGTCTTCCATGCAGACGACTGCAAAGCTCCAGGCAGACATCAGCCGAAAAATCTTTTCAGTGGCTGCAAGAAAACAATATAAGTGGGGGGGGGGGGGGGGGGGGCGGGGGGGGGGGGGGGGGGGATTTCAGATGTGAGCTGTGCTCTCTATATCTCTGCAGTACTCAATATGTAAACATGAGGAAATTAAATCTAGTCATCAGAGTACAAAACAAAACTGGGCCACAAAATAGAGCGAAACACCAACGTCAAAGACCGGGAGTGAGCATGTCGAGGATCTCACCTTCAAGGACCATAACATTAGTACTCAATCGCATCTGCTAGAAAAATGACAGGATGGATAATGAGAACCATTCTAAACAGGGAGGCCAAGCCCATGATGACACCTTCAGGTCATTTGTTCTATCTAGGCTGGAATATGGCTTGCACACGAACAGGCACCTTTCAAGTACGCAGGTTGAATGCCTCGACCTAGAAAATAGTACAGAGAACTATTCACGGCGCGCATAACGAGATAAAAACACCTCAGTTATGGAGCGCTTGAGGTTCCTAAACCTTATTCCCCTGGAACCAGGAGGAGATGAGAGATACATGATTATATACACCTGGAAAAATCCTAGAGGGACAGTAACCGAACTTGCACACGAAAATCACTCATTCGAAAGCAAAAGACTTGGCAGACGATGCACCATCCCCGTCCAATGAAAAGCAGGGGTGTCACTAGCACGTAAAGAGACCATACAATAAGATGTCAGGGGGCCCGAGACTGTTTCAACTGCCTCCCAGCCACAATAAGGGAGGATTACCAACAGACCCCTGGCAGTCTTCAAGCTGGCACTGGACAAAGCCCACTAAAGTCAGTTCCTGATCACCGCGGCTGTAGCTACGTATGTTGGTTTTGCGTGCAGACCAGCATCAAACAAAGCCTGGTTGATCAGGCTCTGATCCACCCAGGACTGGCCTGATCTCAGAACTCACGCCGCGGCGTTGACCCCCGGAACCCTCTCCAGGTAAACTCCATGTAAACTAGTGATTGAGGTGAGTGAATTTAAGGCGCCAGCACAGGTTGTTATGAGAGAGAACTTAAGCAGCGTAAGTGGCATCACATTAGTGAATACAGCGGCATGGTGAGGCTGCCAGTTCGACACAAAGCGCTGATAAAATATGCGCATGAATTCAATGAGTACATAGAAACTGCAGGACTGGAACCTGAAACAAGTGTTTAATTTGATGAAAACAGGCCTGTTCTGGAAGAAAATGCAAGGCAGACCTACATTAACTCAGGAGGAAAAAGGCACTCCCAAGGACATAAGCCTACTGAAAAGAACAGGAGGCTTACCTTGTTGTGTATGTCTGCCAATGCTACTGGTGATTGCAAAGTTAATGCCTTTAATAGTGTATCACTCTCTGAAACTCCCAGCGTTCAGAGAGCAAAAGAAATGTTCCTCAAGGTAATTTGTGTTTGCCTGTGGAGGGCAAACATAAGAGCATGGGTCACATAGGAATTTTTTCTAATAACTGATACCCCCATGCTTAGCCCCAATGTGAAAGATTACGCTAACGAAAAGATAATTAGGACCTTTTAAGTGCCTCCTGGTGTTAGACAATTAGCCCCGGTCATTCCTACAAGACTTGGCAGAGCGACTTTATGGGACAAGAGCTTCATTAAGTGAATTTTTTGCCTCCTAATACCACTCCCCTCTTCTCCTGCAGCCCATGAAACAGCAGGTCCATTTCCCACTTCAAGAAACTGTACACAAAAGCTCTGTTTCAAAAGTACTATTGAAGTGACCACAGAACACTGGATTGACTCTAAAAGAGTTTTTCGGGAAGGAATCGACTTTTTAATATCCTCAGTTGTTTTAAACCTTATAGCTTAATGCCTTGGAGGGAGTGCACTAAGAGAACCTTGAACTCTGCATGGCAGAAACTGTGGCCAGAATGTTAGTTCAGACAAAAGGGATTTATTGAAGGGTTGAGGCTAACACCTGAGAGGAGTAGTAATACCAGTTTGAGGAATCAATCTGTGGAATTGGGAAGTCCTTGGGGTTGGAGGTTAGTGGGAGGATGTGGAAGAGTGTGGTGGAGGAGGACAAGAAGAACTAACCACTGATGAGCTGATAGATTCAACCATCAAGAGCAAGAGGCCCAGACCTGGGAGAAACCTGGTTCAGAGGATGGGGAGAGAGAAATTGAAGGAATTGCCTACTTTCCAAGATTAAGGAAATGTGTGCAAAATGCTTATGAAGTGCAAACCTTTTTTGATGAAAATCACCCCCACATCACAGCTATTGCAAGCCGTAGCTGGTGACTGTTATCAATGACACAGTTGTGAACCACTTTAGACAAATCTAAAGGAACGAGAGGTACAGGCCACTATGGACAATACTGTTGTGCGAAATAAGTCCAGTAACTCTGAACGCTGGTCCTAAGTGAGCATTAAAAGAAGAAGGGTAAGTAACCCCAGATAAAGGACTTGCTACCTCAATCCTAATGAAGGGGATCCCATTCTAAACAACTAAATACTCTTCTCTCTCCCCTCCTCCCATCTCCATCCAATCCTCACCTTATATCTTCAATAAAAGTAAGGTGTCATGTAAAATTTGTGCATATCGCCTTTTTCAGTTTGTTGTACTAAAATTAACATTTTTTTTGTGTAAAAAAATTTTTTTTTCATACTTTTGGGTTCTTGCAAACGATTAATTTTTATTTCCATTATTTCTATAATGGGGAAAAATTAATTCGCATAGCGAACATTTCGCATAAAAACGACCAGTTCCCTCTGCCACGATTTAAGTTCACTAATGGCGGGGGTCCCACTTTAATGGTAAATCAAAGTTAAATGGACAGAAGGTAGAAATTATAATATAAACTTTATAATGATAAAAATAAATTTGGAAATGGTACTTGCACATTGCACTAGAGTTCTGGTATAGCTGATTATGACAAAGAATCAAGATTATAACTAGAATTTAAATTGACAAATAAATTCACAATTTAAAGTACCAAAAGATAATAGTAAATTTAAAATTTTTTTTAAATAATAACAATGGTAATGGTCTTGGTATATATGAAGAGTAAGAATGGAAAGACAGGTACACAGGTACAAGGGATAATATAAGAGGTTGGGTTGAATATACAAACTTGAAAATTTTGGCAACAAATGTTATGGGCAGTATAAAATAATGTTTAATGTCCAAACGTAAAATTGGACTGGTAGTACATTAATTGGTGTTTAATAAAATTTTAGTAAGTAATAATGATTACAAAAAAGTGAAAAAGTAATGTTTATTTCATTCAATATTGCACTGGTAGTTATACTAGAGGTTATATGGCAGTACAAGGTAATTAAGAGTACTCTAAGATAGTAAATGTGGTTTTTAAAACAGGTAAAGGTAATTAGACAAGTAATGGTTATTAAATGTCAAAAATGTTAAGAGTAAATTGAAATTTTTGTAAAAATGATATTTATTAATTTTAGTAAGTAATATCAATTGATAGTATTTAAAAAAATATGAGGTAGTAATATGGACAGAGAAAGTATCAATTCAGCTAATGTTTAAGCAAACAATAGTAAATAAGAAAATTACATAAGGTGACTTATGCTTACTAGTAAAATCACAAAATGAGGTAGTTGATTATTTAATTACTAAGAGATTGTACAATGAAATTTGAACAATAATGGAGCAAAACATACACTACACTACGTAGGCTTTTAAGTTGGACATTGTTTAGTTATTCTCTGTAAGATTAGTATCCCTGAGAAATCGTGATAGATCATTCTCTTTCGTGATTGTGTACAGTTGACCTACATTTGTTTTCCTAACAAGAATTTTCCCATCCCGTGTGAAGCATTGGTGTATTGTGTCTTTTTTTTCTCCCGCTTAAGTTTTCTGACTCTATACAGGAGGTTCTGACGTTTTTTGGTAAGACACTCGTTTATGTATACCTCTTTCTTTACTTTAATAGATGCAATAATTAAGTCTTTTTTCCTGTCATGTGAGTGGAATCTAAGCATAACACTTTTTCTACCATGGGATCCTAGTAACCTGGCTTCTTTTATTTCAGGCTCTGGTACAATAACACTTGTTTGGTCCTTTATGATCTGCAGAGTAATTTCTTTACTGTTTGTTTGGTTCATATCACTGGGGAAAAAATGGACTGTTAACTATTACTGGTCCGATAGTTTATCTTGTTCAGTTTTATCTTCTTGGAGAGTAAAGTAGTCACTGAACTGGTTATCTAAGTTGTTCTTCCATTCTTTTACTGCTTCTTCAACCTTTGTATTAAGAGATATTATTTGTTGGGTATGGCTATCTATGACTGTTTGGATGGTCTTGTCACAGTTAGTCATTCCTGGTGTTGTTAACTTTTGTTCAAGACTGAGGATTTTGTTCTCGAGTTGTGTCATCCTGGTGTCTAGTTTTGTTAGCGTTTCTCGAAGATTCATATTTTCAATAACTAAGTTGGAGATGCATGACTTTAGGGTATCTGGATCGTTGGTCATACCTGAGAGACTACTTGGTAGGTTGAATCCGGGGAAGAGAGGGGAGGATGGGCTGGTGGCAGCCATGTTTGTTGTTATTGTTGTGGTGTCGCCATGAGCGGTGGTGAGTGGGGTGGTTGCTGGGCCGGCATCCTCCTGACTACACTTGTTGAATAGTTGATTTTTCGGTGATTATAACTTAATGGTTATAATCATAGCCATGAATTTTGAAGAGGTAGACCGGTAAGCCAGTGGAAGGCCTTGGTCAGATGACCAAAAGCTCCAGCTGTGGGTCATCATATGACTAAGACCCGCCTCAGGAAACACTTGTCCTGTTTCCTGATAAATGTTATATCTATAACCAACCACTGAGCTACGGGTTCTCGACATACTGTACCGGAATGCGGTAGAAAAATCTATGCATTATGAGCACCACTTGTCTAAGTTAGTGGTTCGGTTTGTGTTTTTTGGAAATTATCTTCTCCACGGCCAGGTCTCAGACCAGGTCTCCTAGGCTGTAACATTTACCTGTTATCTAAGGTGGTTACCTGGTGCTATTTTTTTTATTTCCTGTATTTTCAACACCAACTACACCACCACAACCACAACAACAAGAACAACAAGAACAAGAACAACAAAAACAAGAACAACAACAACTACTACTGTATAACCTGACCAGCCAGGCTGTGGTCCGTACGTCGGGTTGCGTGCGGCCAATAGTAACAGCCTGGTTGATCAGGCCCTGATCCATCATGAAGCCTGGTCACAGACCAGGACGCGGGGGCGTTGACCCCCGAAACCCTCTCCAGGTATACCACCATCACCACCACAACAACAACACAACCAGCAACAACAACAACACAACCAGCAACAATAACAACAACACAACCAACAACAATACAACCAGCAACAATAACAACACAACCAGCAACAATAACAACAACACAACCAGCAACAATAACAACAATACAACCAGCAACAATAACAACACAACCAGCAACAATAACAACACAACCAGCAACAATAACAACACAACCAGCAACAATAACAACAATACAACCAGCAACAATAACAACACAACCAGCAACAATAACAATACAACCAGCAACAATAACAACACAATCAGTAACAATAACAACAACACAACCAGCAACAATAACAACACAACCAGCAACAATAACAACACAATCAGTAACAATAACAACAACACAACCAGCAACAATAACAACAGATGTAACAACAACACAACCAACAACAACAACAACAAAATACCATCAAACCTCTTTGTTTCCAGCATATTTTTCGCCGAAACTTTGCTACCTCCTGATATTTACAGTCACCAATTTATATACATTTTTTAACATAAACAAAAGATAACGGATTGCGAAAAAGATTTAGGAGTCATGGTTAGCAGAAATCTGAAACCAAGACAACAGTGCATCAGTGTTCGCAATAAAGCTAACAGAATCCTTGCCTTGATATCAAGAAGCATAAATAATAGGTTCAAAGAACCGACACGTTGTTAAATTAGACACATGTGCAACTCTTGGGTATCTTTATTGAGGAAACGTTTCGCCACACAGTGGCTTCATTAGTCCATCAAGGTTGAGGGACTGATTACCTCATTCTCCTGTTCTTCAAGTTTATCCTTCGTATGGACTGATGAAGCCACTGTATGGCGAAACGTTTCCTCAATAAAGATACCCAAGAGTTGCACATGTGTCTAATTTAACAACTCTATACATCCTTGGTTAGGCCTCATTTAGATTATGCTGCACAGTTCTGGTCACCATATTACGGAATGGATATAAATGCTCTGGAAAACATACAAAGGAGGAAGACAAAGTTGATCCCATGTATCAGAAACCTTCCCTATGAGGATAGACTAAGGGCCCTGAATCTGCACTCTCTAGAAAGGCATAGAATTAGGGGGATATGATTGAGGTGTATAAATGGAAGACAGGAATAAATAAAGGGGATGTAAATAACGTGCTGAAAATATCTAGCCTAGACAGGACTCGTAGCAATGGTTTTAAGTTGGAAAAGTTCAGATTCAGGAAGGATATAGGAAAGCACTGGTTTGGTAATAGAGTTGTGGATGAGTGGAACAAACTCCCAAGTACAGTTATTGAGGCTAAAACGTTGTGTAGTTTTAAAAATAGGTTAGATAAATACATGAGTGGGTGTGGGTGGGTGTGAGTTAGACCTGACTAGCTTGTGCTACTAGGTCAGTTGTCGTGTTCCTTCCTTTAGTGAATGTGACCTGCCCTGACTAGGTTGGGGCATTGGCTTAAGCCGGTAGGAGACTTGGACCTGCCTCGCATGGGCCAGTAGGCCTGCTGCAGTGTTCCTTCTTTCTTATGTTCTTATGTAAGAGACGTGACGAAATAATTTCTGGAAAGAACGCCAGCAGCCATGATGACTCCTGAACCTTCACCGTCCTTCCTATCTCTGCTGCAATCCTTACAATGCCTGTTTTTGCTATATTAAACATCTATGTGTTCCAGAATTTATGTCAAAAGAATCTCTGGGTTACATAGAATATCTTGGTTTAAGAACTGGGGTTTGAAGAGATAACGTAAAGGTAGAATAGGGAAATGAAATGTGTGAAAGGTGAGGATAGAAGGGAATGGAGAGGTGTGTGCATGTGCAGATGTGAGTCACGTGACTTGTCGTATATATAGGGCAGAGGGCACTGTGGCTGGTCTCCCTACGATTCCCGTTGGGGAGGGAGACAGGCGCTCCCTTTACAGGCGACGGAAAAGAATAACAGAGCGGCTAAAAGAGGTCAATATATCTGAAATGCGCAGGGAGACACTGGTCAGAGAAATAGCAAGCATCGAACTTAAGCTAAAAGAATCCTTTAGGAGTCAGGAATCGCGGGAAGAACTAAAAGCCATAAATGAAATCGAAAGAAACCCAAAGTATTTCTTCTCCTATGCCAAATCAAAATCGAGAACAACGTCCAGTATTGGGCCCCTACTTAAACAAGATGGGTCCTACACAGATGACAGCAAGGAAATGAGTGAGCTACTCAAGTCCCAATATGACTCAGTTTTTAGCAAGCCGCTAACCAGACTGAGAGTCGAAGATCAAAATGAATTTTTTATGAGAGAGCCACAAAATTTGATTAACACAAGCCTATCCGATGTTATCCTGACGCCAAATGACTTTGAACAGGCGATAAATGACATGCCCATGCACTCTGCCCCAGGGCCAGACTCCTGGAACTCTGTGTTCATCAAGAACTGCAAGAAGCCCCTATCACGAGCCTTTTCCATCCTATGGAGAGGGAGCATGGACACGGGGTCATCCCTCAGTTACTAAAAACAACAGACATAGCCCCACTCCACAAAGGGGGCAGTAAAGCAACAGCAAAGAACTACAGACCAATAGCACTAACATCCCATATCATAAAAATCTTTGAAAGGGTCCTAAGAAGCAAGATCACCACCCATCTAGAAACCCATCAGTTACACAACCCAGGGCAACATGGTTTAAAACAGGTCGCTCCTGTCTGTCTCAACTACTGGATCACTACGACAAGGTCCTAAATGCACTAGAAGACAAAAAGAATGCAGATGTAATATATACAGACTTTGCAAAAGCCTTCGACAAGTGTGACCATGGCGTAATAGCGCACAAAATGCGCGCTAAAGGAATAACAGGAAAAGTCGGTCGATGGATCTATAATTTCCTCCACTAACAGAACACAGAGAGTAGTCGTCAACAGAATAAAGTCCGAGGCAGCTACGGTGAAAAGCTCTGTTCCACAAGGCACAGTACTAGCTCCCATCTTGTTCCTCATCCTCATATCCGACATAGACAAGGATGTCAGCCACAGCACCGTGTCTTCCTTTGCAGATGACACCCGAATCTGCATGACAGTGTCTTCCATTGCAGACACTGCAAGGCTCCAGGCGGACATCAACCAAATCTTTCAGTGGGCTGCAGAAAACAATATGAAGTTCAACGATGAGAAATTTCAATTACTCAGATATGGTAAACATGAGGAAATTAAATCTTCATCAGAGTACAAAACAAATTCTGGCCACAAAATAGAGCGAAACACCAACGTCAAAGACCTGGGAGTGATTATGTCGGAGGATCTCACCTTCAAGGACCATAACATGTATCAATCGCATCTGCTAGAAAAATGACAGGATGGATAATGAGAACCTTCAAAACTAGGGAGCCAAGCCCATGATGACACTCTTCAGGTCACTGTTCTATCTAGGCTGGAATATTGCTGCACTCTAACAGCACCTTTCAAGGCAGGTGAAATTGCCGACCTAGAAAATGTACAGAGAACTTTCACGGCGCGCATAACGGAGATAAAACACCTCAATTACTGGGAGCGCTTGAGGTTTCTAAACCTGTATTTCCCTGGAACGCAGGAGGGAGAGATACATGATTATATACACCTGGAAAATCCTAGAGGGACTAGTACCGAACTTGCACACGAAAATCACTCACTACGAAAGCAAAAGACTTGGCAGACGATGCACCATCCCCCCAATGAAAAGCAGGGGTGTCACTAGCACGTTAAGAGACCATACAATAAGTGTCAGGGGCCCGAGACTGTTCAACTGCCTCCCAGCACACATAAGGGGGATTACCAACAGACCCCTGGCAGTCTTCAAGCTGGCACTGGACAAGCACCTAAAGTCAGTTCCTGATCAGCCGGGCTGTGGCTCGTACGTTGGTTTGCGTGCAGCCAGCAGCAACAGCCTGGTTGATCAGGCGCTGATCCACCAGGAGGCCTGGTCACAGACCGGGCCGCGGGGGCATTGACCCCCGAAACTCTCTCCAGGTAAACTCCAGGTAATTGTGTTAAAATCAAACCAGCCAGTGGTGTTATAAATGATTCCACTAAACTATTACTTGCTGCCGCTATGAGGACCTGCCTACATCTCAAATTCACAGCGATCCACTCACTCAAGGATTCCTTTATTGTCGTCTGCACCGACGACAATGAAGCAGCTAAACTTATGGACGACACTGCAATGAACACATTACGGGACCGACAATTCATCATATCACCGTCTCCCTCCTTGCTGGCGAAACGTTCAGTTTTTGTTAAACAATTGGATAAGATAATCACATCTATTCCAACGGATGAACTGAAGACCTCTATCGAAGACCAAAACACCTGGGCCTCTGTAGACACCATCACACGAATTCCCAAAGTCTCATCTAGATCAAAATCACCTTTTCAAACATAGATATGGCTACCCAAGCACTCGCTAATGGACTAGCTATCTCATATTACCACATACATCCACGCCACATTGAACCTGAACGTTTTGCCCATGTCTCTCCCTGTTGGAACTGTTACTCTTATCAACATTCAACAAAGGACTGCCCCATTAAAGACAAAAAGTTCTGTTCTACCTGTGGAAAAGAAGGTCATAACTTCAAAGCCTGCACCACCACCAATGCCACTCCAACATGTCTTAACTGCAAGGGTACTCATCATACCCTTGCAGCTAAATGCCCACTATGAAAAGAAGTAATGTCGAAAAAAATTAAAGAAGAAACCAAGAAGAATAGTCCCAAATCGCCGACATACACCGCCATTTCAAAACTCCAGTTGGACACCACCAGAATTCTACAAGCCACACAGCAGTCATCTCTATACAGCAATTCCCTTTCTGCACTCCCTGACGCTGCTCCCTCTAAGGTGTTGTACTGCATGATGTATGCACACCTTGCAAATGCAGCAAACCCAGGCACATTCAACACTACAATTAACGAACTATTCCGTCTTAACAACATGCCGTCATTCAACTTTCCTGACTCGCCAACATCACAGGACTTCCTCAAGATTATCCCAAACATTGCTAACTTCACATCAACTTCAGGCCCAAATCCTAACTCTGCCCCAAAAAACACTCCTGAACCACGCCCAGTGACCACTGCCACCTCTCAACAACCACCAACAACCAGCCAGACAGCAAATACTCTAGACTCCCAGCCTCCTCTTGACACAATCACTGTAGAAACAATTGAACAAGAATTTCCTGACGAATCCCCCGACAAAGCAGATAGCGACGACTCCAGCACACCCTCTTGGGAAAACCTTACTTTCTACACCTCTCCCTCGAACGCTGACACCATGACCTGCTCTGAACTCTACAAAGGCCTCGGTGATGGAACAGTTTATTTATTTATTTATTTAAAAATTTGAGCACACATACAGAGGTACAAAAAAATACAGATAAGAGCAGCATGCCAAAGCCACTTATACTATGCATAGCATTACGGGCTGGCTTAAAATTAACTTAAGATTAACTAAGCAATGATGACATCAGTGATAAAACTTTAATGTAAACAGATTACTATACAGCACAAGTGAGTATTACAAAGACAGGTCATATGGTTGTATGCATTGTTGTACATTCAGTAGAATGGAGTATTCTCTTAGGTAGTGTATTTAAAAAATAATAAAGTTAGATTGGGTTTTAGGTTTAACATGCCTGCGAATCACCACTTCACTTCACACTCACGCAAGTTCTTGAGTTCATCAAGCCTCTTCGTTTCACTTTTTCCAACAAGACAACGCTATACCACCTCTCCAGGAGCAGCTTCAAGAAGTTTGCAAATGGCTCCACTGCAAACCTGCCTCCTCAACTACTAAAATAACCTCCCACATGTCTGCTGCCCTCTCCTGCGACCTGGAAACTTCCAGCTCTCGAGACTCAAAGACCTCACCTACCACGAGACTGGTGGGTGAGACATACAGGCAACAGATGGGCGACTTTGTTCCGGGGCGTTTCGCCTACTCAGTGGGCTTCTTCAGTACAGAAGGTGGGCAGGAGCAGTGGAGGTGTGGGGGCGGTGTGGTCGGTCCATCGCTCTTGAGGTCGTGGAATTTGGGGTTGTCGGTCCCTCGGCCTGGAGAAGTTCAGTTCCATACACAGCTTGCTCTCTTCCCGTTTTTTCTCCAAGTCTGTCCCACGATCGCCTTTGCTGCTGGGTTAAGCCCTGGCTCTATTTCTACGACTAAGAACACTCCTCTCCAGCACTATTCTTTGTCTGTCCAGTCTTCCCCGCTCATCCCATTGGGATCTTACCTGCACTTGCTTGCTTGCTTGCTTGTGGCTGGTTAGTACAGCACACACTCCGAGAGAGGATGTGCGAGAGTGCTCAAGTAAGAGAGAGAGGAGCAGTTTGCTTATAACTTTATGTAAGTAGTATATTACTTGTGGTTTTCTTGTTTAGATGCAGACCTTGCATTGATTTAGTGCGCCTTTATTTAGCAAGTTACTGGCACCAGTGATGAAGTGAAGGAAAATAAAGGGTGGTTATATATTGAAGGGAAAAAGGGCGGTTATACGTTGAAAATTTAAACATTCTCCGTATCCTTGAAAGGCTAAAATATTTATTCAGACGTATGTTTAAAACGGGCCTAATATACAGATTTCTTTTAAATTAAAGGCCTTGTGAGAGGCGATTTATCCCAGGTCAACTTTTTTTTTTCTAAGTACTCCCGTAGAGGGGCGGCCTGGTGGCTAAAGCTCACACATGGAGGGTCCGGGTTCGATTCCCGGAGGGTGGAAACATTTCGACACTTTCTCTTACAGCAATTGCTCTGCTCACCTAGCAGTAAATAGGTACCTGGTTGTTAGTCGACTGGTGTGGGTCGCATCCTGGGGGACGAGATTGAGGACCCCAATGGAAATAAGTTAGTCCTCGATGACGCACTGGCTTTCTTGGGTTATCCTGGGTGGCTAACCCTCCGGGTTAAAAATCCGAACGAAATCTTGCCTCTTAGCTTATTTTTTAGGGGGGGGGGTGTTAAGTACTTTTACGTATGGATTAGTCAGGAACTAGTGACAGTAGAATTGTAAAAATCTCTTGGATAAAGGGACAGCGCTGTATAGCTCTTGTGGTTTAGCGCTTTATTATAATAATTGGATGGAGGTTCGAGTCGAGCAATGGAATTTCTTAGGATCAAACTCGATTGCCTAAAGCCTCGGCGCTGTAAATCCTACAGGTTTAAAGCTCCCAGAATATAAAAGGGGGGAATTCTTAGATATAGTTCTTGGTCCAAGGCATTTAATACAATTGTCAAATCAAATCGTCACCCATCATTGCCCAGGTGATGGTTTGACCCTTACAGGTTAATGCTTCTCCATGGTCATGACTCGTTACCATTATTCCTAAAGATTGCGTTAATAATTCCGATTACTTCTAGCTATCGTAATTACCTGCTATAATTTATCACGTCCTGTTTTCCTGTGGCTAATGCTGACGTAGAAATAAAAATTAAAATTAGCTTGTATAGTATCTGTTGAAGGACTTGAGTGTGCAGCAACAGTTTACTTGACCCTGAAAAATCTTGCAGGAACAGCAAACTTGCCAGTCGGGGAAATTGTATGTACTGTGCTGTATTAAAGGGAAGTGTGAGGTTGGATTATTTATTGCATTTTTAACCCATGTACTATATACCTACCAATGCAAAGGTCCATCTGAAAGGATTTTAAAGTTGATCCATTAAATTCGTAAAACAGGCAGCCCAGTAGGGGAAGGTCCCTCTTCAAGACCTGTTAATGATTTTCTTGTAAAGAAAAATTAAGATTAATAAACAGCTTTTGGTACTAGGCAGATCAAACCTGCACCCATCCAGTCTTTTACCTGTCAAACCTGTTTCTGAAGGTACCCAAAGTTCTCTTAATGATTGGTGTCTCGTTCATAACTTGCCAAACTATAGTTTTTTTTTTTTTTTTACATACAAACTGTTCAGTCTAATCCACTGGCAAATCTTACTGGTTGATTTCATAAGCTGTGACTCCCCCCCTCCCCTTATTCTGGTCTTGAATTTGCCCCTCTTCCTTTTTGCCCTCTTTTAAAGAGGGCACAAATTCAGTGCCCTGTCTTTGTTTACAGAAAGTTTCTGATAAAGGAGATAAAGTACATCGGTCCCTTCTGTAATGTAAATGTTAGTCCTGAAAACTGTGGCATGCCACTTATAATGGGTTCATAAGCATTTTTTTTTCCCTCCTTGCTATTAAAGTTAAGTACTTTACACCATCTAAAACCCAATGTGCTATCCTGTCGTCCTGGGTTTTGAAAAGTTTCAATAATGCTGCCTGAACTTTTACAAACTGACCAATACAATTGGCAACCATATTCAGTCTGGTGTTGCACGGATGGTTACCACCTCCCCACCCCCCCACCTCCCCCCCACCCCCACCCCCCACCCCCCACCTCCCCACCCCCCCCCCCCCCACCTCACCACCCCACATAGGTAATTCGTTACCTTTCCCTATAATCTGCTGTGCAAAAATTGTCCCAACCTTTATAGTGTATTGAAAGCTGTCTGGTCTCATTTTCATACAGCGAGATTATAGGTAAGCCCTAGTTTGGTAATAATGCAGATTATAGGTAAGCCCTAGTTTGGTAATAATGCAGATGCATTGAAAACTTCAGGTAGCTTTGAAAATAGTCTTGACAGGCATGAGTGGATGGTTTGAGTTGGACCTACCTACATGAACCAGTACGCTTTGCTGTGCTCCACTATTGTAAGCTATAGGACACTAGTGATTGGTGTACCCATGCCTTCATCACTCCCTGCTTCTCCCCCCCTTCCCCCCATAATTATACTTAGTGTGGTTAATCCACAAATGTTAAGACTGCTGTGCATTTAAATCATTTATTATATACCAAAGATTTAGCAAGTTCATAATTATGCATAGTAATGTGTAAATTACCTAGGATAACCCAAGCCTTGGCTCCACGAAACCTTATAGGTTATCATGTGCAGTATATAACATTATTTTAGCTATTTAAATGGTAAATAAAATTAGTTTCCAAAATAATGCTTGTCTTAATAGTTGTAAATTTGGTTTGTGAAGTATATATTCATAAATGTAGTATGTACATTTTGATACTATATGCTGCTGCACATTGTACAAAATACCAGTATGAAAGAAACTTAACATAGTGCATACATAAGTTAGTGAATAAATCGTTATACATGTGTGTGAATGTATTTCAGATATGTAACTTGCATGTATAATGTACATGCCAACATATATATACAATGGTGGTAAACATGGACAATAAGATACTCTTCTCTAAGTCAGCCTTGCACTAAGGGAAGCACTTGTCTTCTTCTTTGTACACCATCAACTCTTATTGAATTATTTTAATCCCTTAAAAATTGTGAAGGCTTAAAGGAAGCTAGGCATATTAGTTTATAAATGCAAATTTTAGTTGAAATTATTGCTACCTATGAAATAAGATTTGCTATTCCCTGTATTGACAGGCAAAAGTTGGTTTGGTGAACTTTTAAATTTACTTCAGAATTTTACTAATGGATTGCTTCGCAGTTGGAAATTTAAACCGTAGTGGACTTGAAATTAGTACTATCACTAAACTTTTTTTTTTTTTTCAGGTACACAATTCAGATCTTCGTCTTCAGCTTCGTGGTGATATGCAGATTTTTGTGAAAACCCTTTCTGGAAAAACCATAACATTGGAGGTGGAGCCTTCAGATACCATTGAAAATGTGAAAGCCAAGATTCAGGATAAGGAAGGAATCCCACCTGATCAGCAGAGGTTGATCTTTGGTGGTAAGCAGCTCGAAGATGGCCATACCCTTTCAGATTACAACATTCGGAAGGAATCTACACTGCATTTGGTTCTTCGGCTTCGTGGTGGTATGCAGATTTTTGTGAAACCCCTTACTGGAAAAACCATAACATTGGAGGTGAAGCCTTCGGATACCATTGAAAGTGTGAAAGCCAAGATTCAGGATAAGGAAGGAATCCCACCTGATCAGCAGAGGTTGATCTTTGGTGGTAAGCAGCTCGAAGATGGCCATACCCTTTCAGATTACAACATTCGGAAGGAATCTACACTGCATTTGGTTCTTCGGCTTCGTGGTGGTATGCAGATTTTTGTGAAACCCCTTACTGGAAAAACCATAACATTGGAGGTGAAGCCTTCGGATACCATTGAAAGTGTGAAAGCCAAGATTCAGGATAAGGAAGGAATCCCACCTGATCAGCAGAGGTTGATCTTTGGTGGTAAGCAGCTCGAAGATGGCCATACCCTTTCAGATTACAACATTCGGAAGGAATCTACACTGCATTTGGTTCTTCGGCTTCGTGGTGGTATGCAGATTTTTGTGAAAACCCTTACTGGAAAAACCATAACATTGGAGGTGGAGCCTTCAGATACCATTGAAAATGTGAAAGCCAAGATTCAGGATAAAGAAGGGATTCCCCCTGATCAGCAGAGGTTGATCTTTGCTGGTAAGCAGCTAGATGATGGTCGCACCCTCTCAGATTATAACATTCAAAAAGAATCTACTTTGCATTTGGTTCTTCGGCTCCGTGGCGGCCAGTAAATGTTCAATTTAAGACAAATACTCTCTCGGCTTAATGTTATAACTTCTGCCTGTTCCTTTAAGTTGTAGGTACTGTATTTTTTTTTCCCCCAATATCTTTAATTTTTTTATAATGTACTAGAACAAAGTAAATGGAAGTTACTTATTTTAATTTACTTTCTCCCATTTTGTAATTGTGTGAAATAAAGGCAAAGAGGTGATATTTAATGTTTTGTATTTTAATTGTATTTGCAACCTCAGCAGGGAGGTGCATCTTTTATGAAGGACTTGATCCTAGCCTTGAGAATTTTCATAAATTTCAAGTGCTGTGGCTATGAAATAGCAAGTAAATTTTAGAAAATGCCATACTATTAACTATGCCCCCTCAAGGGTGTCCTTTAAACCTGAGGGGTTCCTGGTGTAAGACCCCTCAAGGAAGGTTCCTTGATGTTGGTGAGGGGCTCTTGATTTAGGGAATTGGATCTGTGCTCCAGTTCCCCGAATTAAGCCTGAATGTCTTCCACATCCCCCCCCAGGCGCTGTATAATCCTCCGGGTTTAGCGCTTCCCCCTTGATTATAATAATAATCCTGGTGTAAGAAAGTGGATATCTTTGACAAATACTTCCTTGGACTAGGCTGGAACACCTTGTCCTTACAGTTGCTATACAGTTCCACCCTCGAAATCAAATTTAGGCCCAGTGTTTTAGGTATTCCTGTATTAAAGCTTTTTTTTTTTCTCGAGCCTGTGCTAGTTTTGTATAATAGTATTGCTGATGAGGCTCATCTAAGGAATGACTTTTGTCCATTCATCGAATAGTATGGCCCCAATGGGTTTAGTGCTACATGGGAATGTAAAAGGTTTAACCCCTCGAGGGAGGTTCCTTTATGCTAATGAGGGGCTCTTGCAGTAGAGAATTTGATCTGCTCCGGTACCCTGAATTGAGCCTGAATACTGTCCATCCTTGCCCCCACTTCATGTGCACTGTGCGATCCTGTGGGTTTAACAACCCCACGATTATAATTTCAATGATTAAACTACTCAGACTTTACAAGTGATGTCAAAACTACAGTTCACTTTTTTTGTATGGTTACCCAGCGCTGTATGCTTGGATTTAGCGTATTAATTGTGATTATTTTAAGATTCATTTCCAGCTTGCATAACTTGATTTCATCCTTTAATAAGATTTCTGGTAAAAAAAAAAAACTGACAAATTAGTCTAATTAAACTGGTACGACAAATTAGGCTAGCTACAATTTAATCAACTACAACAAATTCAGGTCCACCGCTTCTTACACATGGTAAAACGCCCGAGAAAACATCCCCCGCTTCTGGTAAAGCAGAGGAAGAGGCTTTTTTTTTTTTTTTTTATCCCTGGGCCATGCTGTATCACCCTCTTGGGTTTAGCATCTTATTTTTGGTAATCCCTGGGCCATTAAGTCTGATTTGTATTACTTGAAAGTAATAGTTTAGGTTTATAATATACAAATACAATTTCTTTGCACGAGCATTAATGCAAGTCTGTCCTCTGGCTAGGTATCACTCAGATTCGCTTCTCCCCCCCCCCCTTATGGTTAAGTGCTCAAGGCATGGAATTTGACTGTGCTTCCCTAGGACTGAACTTCATTGATTTTTTCCATTCTCGGGTGTTGCTTGGCTTCCCAATGCAAGTTTTCGTGCTTCTAAGTGTTAATATAATGGTAGTTGCTAGACTCTTTAAAGCAACTTATCAGAGACTGCTTTTTTTACACCAAATCCCCTCGGGGAAGGTTCCTTGATGTTGGTGAGGGGCTCTTGATTTAGGGAATTGGATCTGTGCTCCAGTTCCCCGAATTAAGCCTGAATGCCTTCCACATCCCCCCCAGGCACTGTATAATCCTACGGGTTTAGCGCTTCCCCTTGATTATAATAATTTACACCAATTTGATATTTTTTCCTTAGTTACTCTCTCTTACCCTTACTGACTGCATACTCCTAACCCTCACTAGTCTTTGGTCTACGCAATTTCATTAGCACATCTGGCCCCTACAGCGCTGCATGACCTTTGTGGTCTTAGCACTCAATTTTGATTGTAACAATTTTGAAGACTTTTAAGAACATAAGAACATAAGAACGAAGGAACACTGCAGAAGGCCTACTGGCCCATGCGAGGCAGGTCCAAGTCTCCTACCGGCTTAAGCCAATGCACCCAACCTAGTCAGGTCAGGTCACATTGACTTAAGGGAGGAACACGGCAACCGACCTGGTAGCACAAGCTATCAGGTCCAACTCACACCCACCCACATCTACTCATGTATTTATCCAACCTATTTTTAAAGCTACACAACGTTCTGGCCTCTATAACGGTACTTGGGAGTTTGTTCCACTCATCCACAACTCTATTACCAAACCAGTACTTTCCTATATCCTTCCTGAATCTGAATTTTTCCAACTTAAAACCATTGCTGTGAGTCCTGTCTAGGTTAGATATTTTTAGTCGTAATTAAATTGAAAGCGTGGAACCTCTTCAGTGTGGAAATTTACCATGAGCAATTCCTTTACCCTAGTGAGGAGCTTGATCCAACGAACTTGACCTGTTCTTCCTTGGATCGAACCGGAATGCTCTTATTTTCGAGTCGTTGTAATTATCCTTGGTGTTTATTGGAAGGGGGCGGGTTAGTTAAGCTTCTATAGCGCCTTTCAAATTAAGTAATTTATCTGTTCAATCTAAACAGGTTAAAACAGTTCGGACAGAGAGAAGGGTGAAAGAATGTACTGGTGGCGGCGGCAGCGGCAGCAACGGTATCCTACCAGCTCTTCTTTCACAAAAAAAAAACATCGCTCATCAAAACTTGTGATGGCCTAAGTGAAAGATCAACTACATGAACCCACGTAGACCACAACATGACCCAAGAATACTAAGAATGTAACCCAAATCTTGACAAAATTAGAAGATCTAAGGAAGACAGCCCTGCTAACCCAAACACTGCCTCCGCTGCCAGACAATCACTTAACCCAAGCTCCGAGAAAACAAGCCTTCTCCTCCATTGCTACACAGTATCTACTTCAGTGATACTATGAAAGGATATCGCAGAAGAAACAACACCAGTAATAATAGAATAACAGCAAGGACCCTAGAGCTCAACTTGTCTACCCAGCAGGACGCCGGTGTATCATCAACCCCCCTCACCGCCGCCACCCAGGGAACAACAACAACAACAAACATGGCTGACTCCCCCTCCAACTCCACTCCCTTCAAAGGATTCACCCATGATAACTCAGGTATGATTATTCCTGACAATATCAAGGACTACATCGTTGCTCTAGAAAATGAAATCAAAGATATCAAAGCAACACTCGAGCGACGAGAATCCAAGATAACCAACCTCGAGAACAAGATCCAAAACCTTGAAGAGAAGATTACATCGGGAAGTGTTGACACAGAAAATACTCTAAAAGCAGCTATAGCCAGCCACACTGAGCAAATAACTACAATAAATATGAAGGTTGAAGAAGCAATCAAGGACTGGAATCAGAACATGCACACTCGACTAAACTACCTCAAGAAACTACTAAAGTCACCTTCAGACTTCACAATGAGGCAGCCATTAATAACTTCACAACAGCAGTAGCAAACATTGACTGGCACACTGAGCTAGAAATCTATACAGATATTGACGAATGTACTAATAATTTTCTAAAAAAGACCCAATACCTCTATAACAAGCACTGCCCTAAAAAAACTAAACAGATGACAGCTAAGAGACTGAACAGTCCCTGGCTAACACCCAGCATTCTCAAATCCATAAATACAAAACACCAATATGAAAAACAGTACAGAATGGGTCACATAACCAGAGACCAAACAAAACGTTACTCGTCAATCCTAACCAGCCTGATAAGAAGGGCAAAAAAAATTGTATTATGAGAACAGATTATCCAACTTACGAGGTGATATAAAAAAAGACCTGGAAAACCCTATCAGAAATTCTGGGAACAAAAAAGATATCACGAAATAGCGAAATAAAATTAGCAAAATCAGATGAACCCCAACTCCCACCAACAGAAACAGCAAACAGACTCAATGATTTCTTCTCCACTATAGGACAAAACCTTGCCAATAAAATCCCAAGCTCAGATACCCCACCAAATGACTACCTCACCGGCAACTACCCAAACACACTGTTCCTAGCTCCGACTAACCCATATGAAGTCTCCCTTATTATCAACGCACTAAAAAACAAGGCAGGAGATTTAAATACCTTACCACCCTTTATACAAAAAAGTGTCACAAGTGCTATCACCAATCATTGCAACACTCTTTAACAAATCCATTGAATCCTCCACCTTCCCTACAGTTCTCAAAATAGCAAGGGTCACCCCGATCCACAAAGGAGGAGACCAAACAGAGTTGAATAACTATAGGCCAATATCCAACTTACACCCTCTCTCAAAAATCTTTGAAAAATTAATTCATAAACGAATCTACTCCTACCTTATTTCCCAAAACATACTCAACCCCTGCCAATTTGGATTCAGGCTTAATAAAAATACTAATGATGCTATTATACACATGCTAGAACATATATACACTGCAATAGAGAAAAAAGAAGTCCCACTGGGATCTTCATTGACTTACGTAAAGCTTTTGATACAGTTGACCATGACTTGCTCCACGTAAAATTGTCACACTATGGTATAAGAGGGCACTCCCTCAACTACCTCAAGTCATACCTCAGCAACAGAAGCCAATATGTGTACGCAAATGGGGCAAACTCTTCTGCACAACCAATTACAGTTGGTGTCCCACAGGGAAGTGTCCTTGGCCCTCTTCTCTTTCTCCTATACATAAATGACCTTCCAAATGCTTCGCAATTACTCAAACCCACACTATTTGCAGATGACACTACATACGTCTTCTCCCACCCGAGCCCAGTCACGCTAGCCAATACTGTAAATACCGAATTACAGAAATATCTACCTGGATGAGGACTAACAACTTACACTAACATTGACAAAACCTACTTCATTCAGTTTGGTAACAGAGCTACAGATGTCCCTCTTAACATAATGATAAACGGATCACTAGGGTCAGGGGAAAAT
>NC_069427.1:43261256-43296405 GCF_026875155.1 Cherax quadricarinatus
AAAATTTGAAAGCAGGAAAAAAATGGATTTGTCAGTTAAAAACAGAGTAGGGGTTAGTAAGGGGGGAGATGGAGGTTTTGGGGAAGATGGCGAGAATATTTGAGGAACTTTAAATGTTAAGGAAGAACAGAGGCAGTAATTTCATGCACTGGTCAGGGAGGTATACCATCTTTTAGGAGTGAGAAGAGCAGAATGTAAGTGTGGGGGAGGTACGTGAGGCATTACGTAAAATGAAAGGGGGTAAAGCAGCTGGAACTGATGGGATCATGACAGAAATGTTAAAAGCAGGGGGGGATATAGTGTTGGAGTGGTTGGTACTTTTGTTTAATAAATGTATGAAAGAGGGAAGGTACCTAGGGATTGGCAGAGAGCATGTATAGTCCCTTTTATATAAAGGGAAAGGGGACAAAAGAGACTGTAAAAATTATAGAGGAATAAGCTTACTGAGTATACCAGAAAAGTGTACGGTAGGGTTATAATTGAAAGAATTAGAGGTAAGACAGAATGTAGGATTGCGGATGAGCAAGGAGGTTTTAGAGTGGGTAGGGGATGTGTAGATCAGGTGTTTACATTGAAGCATATATGTGAACAGTATTTAGATAAAGATAGGGAAGTTTTTATTGCATTTATGGATTTAGAAAAGGCATATGATAGAGTGGATAGAGGAGCAATGTGGCAGATGTTGCAAGTATATGGAATAGGTGGTAATTTTATTAAATGCTGTAAAGAGTTTTTATAGGATAGTGAGGCTCAGGTTAGGGTTGTAGAAGAGAGGGAGACTACTTCCCGGTAAAAGTAGGTCTTAGACAGGGATGTGTAATGTCACCATGGTTGTTTAATATATTTATAGATGGGGTTGTAAAGGAAGTAAATGCTAGGGTTTTTGGGAGAGGGGTGGGATTAAATTATGGGGAATCAAATTCAAAATGGGAATTGACACAGTTACTTTTTGCTGATGATACTGTGCTTATGGGAGATTCTAAAGAAAAATTGCAAAGGTTAGTGGATGAGTTTGGGAATGTGTGTAAAGGTAGAAAGTTGAAAGTGAACATAGAAAAGAGTAAGGTGATGAGGGTGTCAAATGATTTAGATAAAGAAAAATTGGATATCAAATTGGGGAGGAGGAGTATGGAAGAAGTGAATGTTTTCAGATACTTTGGGGGTTGACGTGTCGGCGGATGGATTTATGAAGGATGAGGTTAATCATAGAATTGATGAGGGAAAAAAGGTGAGTGGTGCGTTGAGGTAATGTGGAGTCAAAAAACGTTATCTATGGAGGCAAAGAAGGGAATGTATGAAAGTATAGTAGTACCAACACTCTTATATGGGTGTGAAGCTTGGGTGGTAAATGCAGCAGCGAGGAGACGGTTGGAGGCAGCGGAGATGTCCTGTTTAAGGGCAATGTGTGGTGTAAATATTATGCAGAAAATTCGGAGTGTGGAAATTAGGAGAAGGTGTGGAGTTAATAAAAGTATTAGTCAGAGGGCAGAAGAGGGTTTGTTGAGGTGGTTTGGTCATTTAGAGAGAATGGATCACAGTAGAATGACATGGAAAGCATATAAATCTATAGGGGAAGGAAGGCGGGGTAGGGGTCGTCCTCGAAAGGGTTTGGAGAGAGGGGTAAAGGAGGTTTTGTGGGTAAGGGGCTTGGACTTCCAGCAAGCGTGCGTGAGCGTGTTAGATAGGAGTGAATGGAGACGAATGGTACTTGGACCTGACGATCTGTTTGGAGTGTGAGCAGGGTAATATTTAGTGAAGGGATTCAGGGGAAAAACCCGGTTATTTTCATATAGTCGGACTTGAGTCCTGGAAATGGGAAGTACAATGCCTGCACTTTAAAGGAGGGGTTTGGGATATTGGCAGTTTGGAGGGATATGTTGTGTATCTTTATATGTTTATGCTTCTAGACTGTTGTATTCTGAGCACCTCTGCAAAAACAGTGATAATGTGCGAGTGTGGTGAAAGTGTTGAATGATGATGAAAGTATTTTCTTTTTGGGGATTTTCTTTCTTTTTTGGGTCACCCTGCCTCGGTGGGAGACGGCCGACTTGTTGAAAAAAAAAAAAAAAAAAAAAAACATATATTATTTTAAAAGTCTGGAAATTATTTAGAAATAAATAACAGAAAAAAGTAGACTAGAGAAAGCTTATAATCTATTTCTTATGTGTTTAAGTAATCTACACACTGTACCATATATGTATAATAAATAAATGTCTTGAGTAATCTATACCTGCATTTAATATCTGTTGCAAATTTTCAAGTCGGTTAGGCACCAACTACCACCATTTTTTTTTTTGCACATTCACAACTGTATATTCACACCAATAAGCTCTTTTAGTGTACAAATAGGACCTTGTCTTCCAGCATTTCCCTGAAAATTTGAATTTGTTTTGCCCTCGTTGCTGCCCGTCCCTATCCCTGACGCCTATATAAACCGGCCAGTATTCTTGTCTTTGCTCCAGATTCTCCTCACCACGATGCTGTGAACCACTAACTCCAAGGCGAGGACTGATTACCTCATCTTTTGTATATAGTTCTACTGTCATCCTTTTATGTCTAGAATCTGTTTGATAAAGCACTGGATGGCGAAAACGTTTCTATTAAATTAAAGATATCCAGTTGTTGCACTTGTGTCTTAACTTTCTTATTGTCGTTTTTTATCCTTTCTTGCACATCTTGTCAGACACATGCATCATCATGGAATCTTGGTTCAGAGGAACATCTACAAGACCTTCACGGCTGCTGCAACTAACCCCATCTCTTAGGGGAAGGACCTACTTCCACTGGTTGGGGAATCCCGCCTACCAGGACTTTGCCCTCGTCTGTGCCCGTCCCTATTTTTTCCCCGAACCCTGGGACGCCTATTAAACCGGCCAGTCTTTCTTGTCTTTGCTCCAGTTTCTCCTCCACACGATGCTGTGAACACTACTCAAGGGCCGAGGGGACTTGATTACCTCATCTTTTGTATATTGTTCTAATGTCTTCCTATGATGTCCTAGAATCTGTATTGATAAAAAGCCCCTGGATGGCGAAACGTCTACACAATAAAGATATCCAGATGTTGCACATGTGTCTTAACTTTCATATTGTCGGTATTTTATTACTTTCTTGTGCACAACTTGTCAGACACTGCAACATCATGGATTCTTGGTTCAGAGGACATCTACAAGACCTTCACGGCTGCGGCAACTAACCCATCCTCTTTGGGGAAGGACCTACTTCCACTGGGGAAATCCCGCCTACCAGTGACTTTGCCCTCGTCTGCTGCAGTCCCGATCCACTGACGCCTATACTAAACGCCCAGTCTTTTGTCTTTGCTCCAGATTCTCCTCCCCACCCGATGCTGTGAACACTAACTCAAGGCGAGGGATGATTACTCATCTTTTGTATATAGTTTTCTACTGTTTCCTATTATGTCCTAGATCTGTATTGATTTATAGAAAGCCACTGGATGGCGACACGTTCTTTCTACGACACTAAAGATATCCAGATGTTGCACTGTGTTCTTATCTTGAATATGTAGTGTGTGATACATTTTCCCAAAAACTGACAGAAAATAAAAGTAGATTGACTAGAAACACCACAGTGTAGGACCAATTGACAATACCATGGTCATGACTAATAAACAGGGCATGGAAATAGTTAGAAAGAGGAATAAATTCTTATGAGAGACATGAAGGTCCTGAATTACAGGATGAGGACTCTGTTGGTTTTTAACATGAACACCTGTTACCACCCTCCTAGTCTTTTTTTATTTTTTTCAACAAGTCGGACGTTCTCCCACGAGCAGGGGTGGACCCAAAAAAGAAATGAAAATCCCAAAAGAAAATTACGTTCATCATCATTCAACACTTTCACCACACTCACACATTATCCAAATGTTTTTGCAGAGGAGTGCTCAGAATACACAGTTTAGAAGCATACACAGATATAAAGATTACACAACATATCCACCAAAACTGCCAATATCCCAAGTGCAGCATTGTACTTCCCCATTTCAGGACTCTCAAGTCCGACTTATGAAAATAACTGGTTTCCTGAATCACTTCACTAAATATTACCCTGCTCACGCTCCAACAGATCGTCAGGTCCCAAGTACATTCGTCTCATTCACTCCTATCTAATCACGCTCACGCACGCTTGCTGGGATGTCCAAGCCCCTGTCCACAAAACCTCTTTACCCCTCTCTCCTACCCTTCTTCGAGGGACGACCCCTACCCTCATCTTCCCCTTAGATTTATATGCTTTCCATGTCATTATCCTTTGATCCATCTCTCTAAATGGCCAAACCACCTCAACAACCCTCTTCTGCCCTTTACTAATACTTTTTATTATCTCCACACCTTTCGCTAATTTTCTACACTCCGAATTTTCTGCATAATATTTACACCACAACTTTGCCCTTAAACAGGACATCTCACTGCTCATCCATCTCTCGCGCTGCATATTACCACCCAAGCTTCACACCCATTAAGAGTGTGGTATACTATGCTTTCATAACATTCCCTTCTTTGCCTCATAGATAGTTTTTTGCTCCAACATATACATCAACGCTCCATCCACCTTTTTTTCCCTATCAATTCTATGATTAACTTCATCCTTCATAAATCCATTCGCTGACACGTCAACTCCAAAGTATCTGAAAACATTCACATCTTCCATACTCCTCCTCCTCCCCAATTTGATATCCCAATTTTTCTTTATCTAATTCATTTGTTTACCCTCATCACCTTACTCTTTTCTATGTTCACTTTCAACTTTTGACCTTTTACACAACTTCCAAATCTTCACAACCTTGCAATTTTTCTTTAGAAATCTCCCATAAGCACAGTTATCATCAGGCAAAATGTACTGTGTGGTCAATTCCCAACGTGTTTGATTTTGATTCCACAAAATTTAATACCACCCTCTCCCGAACACCTAGCATTTACTTTTTTACACCCCATTCTATAAAAATTATATTAAACAACATGGTGACATTACACAATCCTGTCTAAGACTTCTTTTACCGGGAAGTAGTCTCACTCTCTTTACACACCCTAACCTGAGCTCACTATCCTCATGAAAACTCTTTACAGACATTTAGTTCACTTCCCACCTATGTCAATATACTTGAACATCTGCCTCATTGCTCCCCTTTCCCCTCTAGCATATGCCTTTTCTAAAATCCATATATGCAATAAAAACTTCACCTACCTTTATCTAAATACTGTTCACATATTATGCTTCAAGTAAACACTTGATTACACATCCGCTACCACTCTGAAACTCTTGCTCATCCGCAAGCCTAATTCTGTCTTACTCTAATTCTTTCAATTATAACCTACCGTACACCTTTTCTTTGGTTACTCAGTATACTATTCCTCTATAATTTTTACGTCTCTTTTGTCCCCTTTTCCCTTTATTTAAAGGGTCTTATTACATGCTCCTGCAATCCCTAAGGTTAACTTCCCCTCTTTCAAACATTTATTAAAAAAAGTACCAACCACTCAACACTATAATATCCCCTGCTTTTAACATTTCTGTCTTGATCCCATCAGGTTTCTATTTACTAGCATTAATCATTGTTATGGTGTAATCTTTCCCATAAATATACTGTAATTAGTATGGCTTTTAAATGTATCAGTCATGGTTTTAATCTACAAAACTTTAACTGACTAGGCTGGAACTAGATGCAAGGTGGCTTTGGATACTCATATTTTGCCGGAAACAATTACATCTGGCATCTGGAATTTTATCATGGGGAACGTGGAACAGATTCTTCACCTCTGTAGCCATGGCGTGTCATAGAGGTGACTAAAATGACAAGAGCAAGGGGCTTGTAACCCTTCTCCCTGCATAAATTACTAAAATTTAAAAAGAGAAACTTTTGTTTTTCTTTTTGGGCCACCCATAATCTCAGTGGGATATGGCCGGTTTTTGTTGAAAGAAAGATCTGGGAAATATGGTGCAGTTAAAATAATATACAATTTTTATTAATTATAGAGTATTTACAATTGAATGGAAGATGCATGTAATACCTTGGTGAGTAGGGAAAAGCATTTTGGATGTAACCATTATATTCATTGGAAAGTGCAAAAAACTTGTAAAGGTTATATGACTCTGGGACAATGGAAAAAGGGTAGGCAGTAATGAGATTTGTATGACAAAAAGAGGAGGATAGCTGCAATTTCTTGAAAAAGGAGCCCTTTACCAAATATCAAGGCACTCACTGTCAAGTGAATAGCTGAGAGACTGCCATGCACAGTTTATACCTTAACTAAATTTAAATTAAATGGCTGCATCCTTTATGGCAACTCATATGAATACTAGAGCTCTCTTCAACACTTAAAGGTAGATATAGTGCGTGAAGCTCTTGGATCAAATTTGATTATCTCCATTCCCTTAAGTGCTGTAAGAACTCTATGGGGTTTAATGCTTCCCTTAACCCTTTGAGGGTTTTCGTCGTACTAGTACGTTTTACGCGTAGGGTTTTTGACGTACTATACGCATTAAAATTCTAGCGGCCTCAAATCTCGTGGGAGAAAGCTGGTAGGCCTTCATATGAAAAGAATGGGTCTATGTTGTCAGTGTGCACCAGTCTAAGAAAATCCTGCAGCTCACAGTGCATAATGAGAAAAAATAAAATTTGACCATTTTTTGGAATAAATCAGCGAGCTTTGCAGTGTATTTTTCGTATGGTATTTATTGTTGTATTCTAGTTTTCATTGGTCTCATTTTCTAGAATGAAGACATATTACAGAAATTGAGATGATTTTGGTGGTTTTACAAAGAAAGGTTGCTTGAAATTGAGCTCAAAGTAGCAGGAAATGTTTTCGATTATTACCAAAACTTCAAAAGTAAAAATCGTGCCAAGGCGTGCAATTCACGTCAACTGGTGAGTCTAATATTCTTTTCACAAGTGCACCAATAATTTTTATACCATTTTTTACCTAAATGCAGTAGTCTGATAACAGTAAATCTTATTATTTTTTGTTGGAGAATAAAAATTCAAAATGAAAGCAAAAGAATATAAGAGGGGCCTGGTGATGTGGCTAATGACTAGAGGAAATGTCATGTTAGTGCCAGGAATGTCTTTCTTGTATATATTCTGGACCCTATTCGGAAATTGGCATCTTTGAAATTTGTGTTAAGATTGGCAAAATTGCTAAATTCTGACACTGTTACTGGATAGTTGTGAATTTCATTAAATGGGTGGTTTCTTGCACCAGTCGATAGCAAAATGGAGTTCTAGCGAAATATTATGTTTTTGTCGACTAGTACAGCGAAATTGGCCGAAAAATGGGTGCTCTCAAAGTGGGCAAAATCGCCGATGGTAAACATAGCCGATGACCACTAACTTTGCCGAGAGGCATATTTCGTAAGTTTTCTATCAAATTAAAACTTTTGGTGTCTTTATGATCGGCAAAAGTATTCTCTATCTTGTCATAAGAGGAAAATAATTTTTTTTTTTTTTAAATTTGGCCCCGACCCTGAGAACGAGTTTCGGAGAGGGCCTGTGACCCTCAAAGTTAAATATAACAATAAAACCTTCAACTCAACAGTGAAGTGATAAGCTAAGATTATAAATTTAGAATTGATATCACACTGTAACACTTCACTTTCCTCGATACTTGCACCATATTATGCTCATCTGCCAGCCAGCCATTTCTCTCTTATATCTTGTAGAAGGTTTCCTGTATTTCAAAACGTTGATCAAAGATCTCTCGATCCAGTGCTTCCCTTCACCTGAATAACACTAAGGCAATTCTTTTGCTTGTGTTAAGGTTATTACTGTTTAAAAAAAGTGGTACAGCAAAACCTGAAAAAAAAAAGTCAGCTCAGATGGGAAGACAAACAAAGAACATCTTTTTTTTTCAACTACTGAAACTATTTTGCAAAAAAAAAAAAAAAAAAAAAAAAATTTTTTATACATTCATGGAGTGTTAAACCCACAGGATCAACAGCAACTTAGAATATTAGAGAATATCAAGTTTGATACAAATGAAGGGCAGGAGGCTAGCTCTAATCACAAAGGTAGAATAGTCCAAAGAACTTTTGGAATTTCTTAGGTTACCTGTTAGTAATTAATTAATAATTTTATTATCTAAGGGTTAACAGCCACTTTATTGCAATCACACTTACAAGCAAAGATTTAAAACTGTATGACTGTGTTCAAATTAATAAATTCTTCTTTCAAACGTACCAGCGTATCCCACCGAGGTGGGGTGGCCCAAAAGAAAAAACTAAAAGTTTCTCCTTTTAAATTTAGTATATATACAGGGAAGGGGTTACTAGCCCCTTGCTCCCGGCATGTTAGTCGCCTCTTACGACACGCATGGCTTACAGAGAAGAATTCTGTTCCACTTCCCATGGTAATAAAGGAATAAATCAAGAACAAGAATTATTAAGAAATAGAAGAAAACCCAGAGGGGTGTGTATTATGTGATGTACATGTATGTGTAGTGTGACCTATGGTAGTAGAAGTAAGCAGACATACATGCAATCTTGCATGTTCATGAGACAGAAAAAAAAAAAAAAGGACACAGCATCCTACCATCATGTAAAACAATTACAGGCTTTCGTTTTTACACCGTCCTGCCAAATGAGTGTAAACGAAAGCCTGTAATTGTTTTACATGAGTAGGATTGTGGTTGTCCTTTTTTTGTCTCATGAAATGCAAGATTTCAGGTTACGTCTTGCTACTTCTCTACACTTAGGTCACACTAAACCATACATGTACAAGCACAGATATAACACCCCTCTGGGTTTTCTTCTATTTTCTTTTAGTTCTTATTTTTGTTTATTTCCTTCTTATCTCATGGGAAGTGGAACAGAATTCATCCTCCTAAGCCATGGTGTTGTAAGAGGCGACCTATATGCAGGGAGGCAAGGAGGCTAAGTAACCTCTTTCTCTGTATTATTACTAAATGTTAAAGAGAAAACTTTGTTTTTCCTTTTGGGCCACCCCGCCTCGGTGGGATACGGCCGGTGTGTTCTGTTGAAAGGAGATAGAAAGATGAAAACCAGAGGGGTGTTGTATATATATGCTTGGACAGTATGTGTAGTGTGACCTAAGTGTAAGTGAGAGGTAGCAAGGGACTTACCTGTAATCTTGCATATTTATGAGGGACAGTCAAAAGACACCAGCATTCCTACCATCATGTAAAACAATTACTGGGCTTTCGTTTTACACTCACTTGCAGGACGGTGTTACCTCCCGGGCTGGATTGCTGTTACCAACTACTACCTACAATAATAATGTAAAAATAAAAAACTCTTTTTTTCTCTTTAGGTCACCCCTGCCTCGGTGGGAGGAACAGGTGGTACATTAAAATAAAAATATATTACTATTTGCAAATACAGAAAAATTGGTATTAATATTTATCTGTAGAAAAAAAACTTGATATTTTGTTGAAGAAGAAAAACTTTATAAAAAACATAGGATGCTTTTGAATATTCATGGATGTAGCGTGGATGATAAGAATGAGTGATTGCTTATGTTATGAATGAAAAGAAGTTGGATGTCCTAGCTCAAGGCAAAACAAAAGTGAAAGGGGGTAGGTGCATTTCAGTGGAGAAATTATAAATGGGGATTAAGTCAAGAGTATCTGAGAGAGTTAGAGCTAAGGAAAGGGTAGCAATAATGGTTGAAGGATCAGATATGGAAGGAGAGAAGAGGGGATATAAATGTATAAATTCAAAGGATTATGTGGATTAAAATATTGTGCGGATGTGAAATTGGGTCTTAATGAGTGTGTATGACTGGGAGAGAGAGGAGTGTAGAGGAGAGAGAGAGAGAGAGTCTGGGAGATGTTAAGTGAGTGTGTAGGAACTTTTGAGCAAAGTTAGAGAGTAATTGTGGTAGGGAACTTATATACATTAATGTAGGAGAGCATTTAGAGAGGTGAGGGTAGATAAGTTTGGGATGCCAGGTGTAAATGATAATAGGGAGCATTTGATTGAACTTTGTATAGAATGGGGTTGGTTATAGGTAACACATATTTAAGGAAAAGATGGAATAAATAAGTATACAAGATAGATATGATGATGGGATAATGACAGTAGTTTGTTGGACTTATGTATTGGTAGATAAAGAGTGTTGCGTAGACTCAGGATGTACATGTTTACAGAGGGGCACAGAAATATCAGATTCACTTTTTTAGTTGCAGTCAGTGAGAGTAAAAAGTAGATGGGATACAAGGAAAATAGAGCATCCAAGTAAGTGAGACGTGAAGGTTTATAAAACTAAAAGAGGAGGCAGTTAGGTAAGATTTAAAAAACTAGGGAGGGATAGATGGGCTAGTGAGAGTATAGGCAATGGGGTAGAAGATGTAGGGTGTTAGGTTAATAATTTAGGGTTAGAGTGTTCAGCAGAAGTTTGTGGTTACAGGAAAGTGGGTGCAGGAGGGAAAAAGAGCGACTGGTGGAATCATGATGTAATAGGAGGAGGAAAAAGTAAGCATATGAGAGTTTTTACAAATTGTAGAAGTGATGCACGGAGGGAAGAGGTACATGGAGAGAAAAAAGGGCGTTAAGGGATGGGGAAGCATCTAAAACGAGAGCAAATGAGAGAGTGGGTGAGATTGTTAATCAACAAATTTTGTTTGAAATAAGAAAAAATATTTGGAGTGAAGATTAACAAGTTTGAGGAATCCTAGGGAATGAATGGATCTTAAGTAAAAACAGGAGAGGAGGATTATTAATGGAGAGTTAGAGGCATCAGGAAGAATGGAGGGAATATTTTGAGGGTAATTGTTAAATGTTGTTGAAGATAGGGAAGCTGTTGATTTCATGTATAGGACAAGGAGAATAAAACATCTTGTAGAGTGAGGGAGAGCCAGTTGCGAATGTTGGGGAAGCTTGTGAGGCAGGTGGATAGAATTTGAAAGAGGGTAAGGCAGCTGGGATTAATGGATAAAGACAGAAATGTTAAAAGCAGGGGAGATATAGTTTTGGAGTGGTTGCTTTTTATTTAATAAATGTATGGAAGAGTGTAGGTACCTAGGGATTGGCAGAGAGGAGGCATTGAATAGTGCCTTTGTATATAGGAATGGGGACAAATAGAGAGGCAAGATATAGGGGAATAAGGTCTGTTCAGTATACTTGGTAAAGGTAGGGTTGAGATATTATTTTTAAGAATTAAGAGTAAGATGGAGAGTAGGATAGGCAGATAACAAGAAGCTTTTAGAAAGGTAGGGGGTGTGTTAACAAGTGTTTTTACAGTGAAACATATAGGTGAAGTGTAATTCAGATAAGGTAAGGAGGTTTTTGTGGCAATTTATGGATTTGGAAAAAAGGCATATGAAAGGTGGATAGGGAAACAATGTGGCAGATGTTGCGAATGCATGGAATAGGAGGTAGGTTACTGAAAACAGTGAAGAGTTTTTACAAGGATACTGAGGCTCAGGTTAGGAGTATGTAGGAGAGAGGGAGATTATTTCCCAGTAAAAGTAGGCCTTAGACAATATGTGTATGTACCCATGGTTGCTCAATCGATATTATAGATGGGGTTGTAAGAGAAGTGAATGCTTGGGTGTTGGCAAGAGGTGTGGGGTTAAAAGATAAAGAATCTAACACATAGTGGGAGTTCCCACAGTTGCTGTTTGCTGATGACACTGTGCTTTGGGAGATTCTGAAGAGAAGTTGCAGAGGTTGGTAGGAGTTTGGTAAGGGTATGCAAAAGAAGAAAATTAAAATGATATAGGATACGAGTAAGTGGATGAGGTTAACAAATAATTTAGGTGACGAAAGATTGGATATCAGGTTGGAGGGAGAGTGTGTAGGAGGTGGATGAATGTATTCAGATACTAGGAGTGGTCATGTCAAAAGATGGGTCTATGAAAGATGAGGTGAATCATAAGAACTGATGAGGAGAAAAGGTGAGTGGTGCACTTAGAGTCTGTGGAGAGAAAGAATTTCTCTATGGAAGCAATACAGGGAAATTGTCTGAACATAAGGAACATGAGAAGAAGGAACACTGCGAAAGGCCTACTAATCCATGCGGGGCAGGTCCATGGTCCCCCCTGGATTAGACCAATGACCACCCCCGGATTATACCAAGGACCCACCAGTCTGGTCATCCCATCTAGATGGAGCACTTGTACCAGACCCGCAGCACAAAGCAAGTCAGCGTCCAACTCTCACCACCCACAACCACTCATGTATTTATCACCTATTTTAAAAATACCACAACCGGATTTAGCCTCAATAATGTACTCGGGAGCCTTGTTCCATCATCACAACTCTATTACCAAACAGTGCCTTTCCTTTAATCCTTACCTGAATCTGAATTTTTCCAACATTGAAACCATTGCTGCGAGTCTGTCTTGGCTGGAAATTTTCAGCACACTATTTACATCCCCTTTATTTATTCCTGTTTTCCATTTATAACACCCTCGATCATATCCCCCTTACTTCTACGCCTTTCGAGACGAGGCAGATTCAGGGCCCTCAGTCTATCCTCTAGGGAAGATTTCTGACATGGGATCATCTTTGTCATCCTCCTTTGTACGTTTTTCCAGAGCTTTATATCCATTCTGTATAACAGTGACCAGAAATGAGAGCATAGTCTAAACGAGACCTAACCAAGGATATATAGAATGAAGAACAACCTGAGGACTTTATTTATTTATACTTCTAGATATGGAGCAAGATTCTGTTAGCTTTATTGCGAACACTAATGCACTGTTGTCTTGGTTTTAGGTTACTGCTAACGAACTCCTAAAATCTTTCTCGCAATCGGTAGTATAAGATCTACATTTTTTAGTTATATGTGGCAAGGTTATTTAATGTCCAACATTTTAGAACTTTGCATTTGTCAATATTTTAAAGTGCATCTGCCACTTCTCAGACCATTGCGTTCAGTATATTCTAATCATCTTGGAGTGCTATATGTCTCATTAGAATGAATTGGACGGCCTATTTGGTGTTCATCAGCAAATTTGCTTATGTCGCTATTTATTCCTCCATCTATGTCGTTATGTAAATTCGTGAACAACAACGGGCCCAACTCTGGCCAACACTAACCCTGTGGAACACCGCTGTGACGGGCCCCCATTCGGATTTCTCCCCATTTATGCAAACTCTTGCTGGTTATTTTGTCTGCCATGCCTCTACCCAGAAAAAAATTTCTCTCCTATTTCCGTGTGCCCTAAGTTTCCTCATTAGCTCTGGGGGGGACCCTCTATCGAAAGCCTTATGAAGTCCATATACACAATATATATTCTTTACCATGATCTACCTTTCTCAAAACACTTAGTGAAAATAATTTGTAAATTCGTATGACAGGAACGGCCCCTTTTGTAAAAACCTGTTGAGTATATTAATCAATCTGTGCCTGTCAGGATGGCTACGAATGCTTCGACAATTATTGATTACATAAATTTTCCCATATGGAGGTAATCGCTTATTGGTCTATAGTTCGAAGCCAAGGACCTGTCACTGCCTTGTAAATAGGTATATACATTTGTATTTTCCACTTATCAGGCTCTATGCATGTTGTAGTGATATGTTAAAGATTAGCCAAAAGGTATGCTAAGTTCCTCTTTAATTCCTTTAACACCCTTGCAAACGTTCATCAGGACCTGGGGGGGGATATTATTAGGTTTTAGTTTCTCTATTTGACTGAGGACCATGTCACTAGTTACCGCAATCGTACATAGTTTATTATCATCCTGTTCTAAGTAAATCTATTATTTCAGGAATATCGCCTAGTATTTTCCTGGGTGAAAAACTTGAGAGGGAAGTAGGTATTTGGAATTTCACAACATATCCTTATCACTGTCAGTGATCTGACATGAGTTACTTCTTAAGTGGCCCAATCTTGTCCCTAATCTTACTTCTGTATACCTGAAAGACCCTTTTGGGTTAGTTTTGAATCCCTTGGCGACCTGAGCCTCATAATCCCTTTTTGCTTTTTATTTCCTTTCTTTATTTCTCTATTGAATTGAATTTAATGATTTCTTAACTGCCCATCCCCTCTTTGACATGCCTATATATGCCTCTCTTTTGACCAATGAGGATGTTTAATCTATTGTTCATCCTTTCGGGATCATTTTGTTAGATCTAATTTCCCTACTCGGAACATAAGTTGTTGGGCAGCTAGAACTATGCTCTGAAAAAACGTCATATGGCAACCAAGATCACCTACTGACCCATAGTCAGGACATCCCAAATTTATTCAATTCAAATTCAAATTCAAAGTTTATCTCTATAAAGATTACCAATGTTAATTTACAGAATTTGGTGGTTTGTGTGGTTTACTTGGTAGTTAAAATATGAGTACAGAGTGTACCACTAGGACGATAGCATGGCTAGCATTTCGGGGCGACTTAGTTTAATTCTTTATTTTTTATAAAAATATTACAAAATTATGAGGTAAGTGGTTATTTTGGCATTATGTGACTAAAATACTAGTTTGTGAGTTTAGGCAATGTGAATGCTTTTGTTTTGGCACAGTACATAGTTTCAGTACTTGGAGTATTCATAGGATTTCATTATTTTAAGATTGTGATTAATATTTCTGTTTTGGTCAAAATGGGTGCGGTGAGTGAAGTGTGAACCACCAGGTGTATTCGTGTAGTTAGTTGATGGGGTTTATCAGGAGATAAGATGTTTTCTAATGGTGGAGTTTGAAGGTGATGAATGTGTCTGCTGTTCTAGAGTTTCAGGTAGGGAGTGTTCCAGATTTAGGGCCTATTGGACATACATTGAATTTTTGTAAAGGTTTAGTCGGACATGGGGAATGTCGTTGAGATGTTTGTGTCTGGTGTTATGCCTGTGGGTTCTGTCACAACTATCAAGATAGTGTTTTAGGTCAAGGTTTTGATATTGGAGTTTAAGGTCCTGTGGATATAGATTGCACAGTAGTAAGGTGGATGTACTGATACAGGGAGTAAGGCTTTAGTTCTATGAAGAGTGGGGGGGTTGTGTTGACAGGGATGGGGATCTTAGTTATTATTCTTACTGCAGCTTTTTTGGTGGGTTATTATTGGCTTTAGGTTTGTTGTGCAGTTGATCAAGCACAAATAGCATATGTGAGGTTATGGATAATGAGTGAGTGGTTATAGTGTGAGCAGGGCATTTTGCGGCACGTAGTATCGTATCTTGGAGAGGGATCCAACTGTTTTGGATACTTTTTTTGGTTATGTGTTGGATATGGGTGTGAAATTCAGGTTGTGTCAACGTATTAGGCCTAGGGAATTGCCCTCATTATGCTGGTTAATTAGAGTGTTGTCGAATTCTTAATTGTTAATTTGTGCATCTCCTGCTCTGCTACCAAACATATATAGTAGGTTTGGTCAGTGTTAAGCGTTAAGTTTAATGGCTGTCATCCAAGTCGATATTTTGATCAGCTCCTCGTTAACAATGGTGTTGAGGGTGGCAAGATTAGTTTAGGGTGAGAGATGGACATAAGTCGTGGTCGTAGCAAAGAGAATGGGTTTTCAGGTGTTGGGTTTCGTTTGGAAGATCATTGATGTCTATAAGGAAGAGCAGGGGACCAAAGGACACTTCCCTGGCGGTACTCAGTATAAAGTGACAGGTGTTGTTGATGCTGTGTCTTTAATTAGGTAACATACTGATACCTATTAGTAGGTAAGGTTTGAAATAAGCAGCGCATGGCCTCTATACAGTATGGCAAGTTTGTTGGAGGCAGGTTGTTCGTGGTCTACTGTGATCAATAGACTTTTATTAGGTCAAATAAAAATTCATAGTGGTTTTTCCTTATTTTCCAATGCTGTGTTGTAAAGCGATCTAGATTGTTATGATTGCTTCATTTAGTGCTTTTATTTTTTCCTAAATCCATATTGGCAAGGGGTTGAGTATTGTTGTGCTGTTATAAATGAATATAGGTCTCCTGTGCACGGAGTTTCTCATAGAGTTTGGTTAGCAATGGTATGTTTGATATTGGCCTATAGTTGTTAAAGTCTGTAGGTGTCACCACCTTTATAGTATTGGTTGTTGTAACCCTTGCCATCTTGAGTAGTTTCCGGAAGTTGCTAGTTTTTCTAGTGACGTGTTAATAAGTAATGAAATAGCATGCGAAAGGATATGGGTCGCTCGCTTGTACAGTAATGGTGGGACATAAGGAAGATTCCTGAGTGTTTTTAAGTGACTTATAATCTCGGTGACTTCCGAGGGCTCAGTTGGTGCAAGATAGAAGGAATTTGGGAAATTCCCATCTAGGTAGGCCCCGGCACATGGGCATTAGTATGTGGATTTTATTGGCGAGTTAGATCCAATGGTTGAGGAAGAAGTCGTTTATTTGTTAGCTGTGTCAGTGGGATGTAGTGGTGTTTCATTAGGTTTAGTTAGGACAATATGCTTGTTTATTTTCAGTTTGTGGGTACCCTAGAATCTGAAGAGGGTGGTTTTTCCAGGTTCTTTTTATATCTCCTCTAGTGTTGTGAATCTACTGGAGTAGTATAGTAGTTTGGCTTTCTTTATTACTTTGGTGAGAAAACTGATGAATGTTGTTTAGAATATACTTTGTGTATTAAGCCTGTCATTATTGCTTTTTCTATTGGTGGCTGCTTCTTGCAATGGATTCAGAATGGTTGGCTGGTTATCCTTGGGCAACCAAAGCGTTTGTTGTGAACTGGTTTCGTTTTTATAGGACAATGTTTGTTGTATAGTTAAGTAATTTGTTAAGAAAAATGTCAGTCCAGTCATCACTACCCATTGCCTTGGAGGAATTCTGTAGCGCCAGTCAACATCTCTAGGTCAGATGTGAGCCTTCCTTATTGAGGCCTCATAGGAGTCTAAATGAGACTTTGTTGTATTCAAGTGGTGGTTTATTAATGTTTGTCTGGAGGGAAGGTTAGGGTGTGGTCTGTAGTGCTATCTGTGATTCCCCTGATTTAAGGGGGGCTAGTATATTGGTCCATATGTGGTCTATTATGGTTGCACTTGACTCAGTGAGCATGGTGGTTTAGTTATTGATGGGTATGAGAAAAAGTGTGTTGTTTCATATGTTGATGAAATCAGTTACAGGACTGCTCATCAGTAAGCAAGGTTGATGTTGAAGTCTCCAGCTAAGAGAAGGTGGTGCTTATTCAATTTGTCGTTTGTTATTAGTTGACTTTTAATTTCTCACTGAAATTTGCGTTGTTTGTGTGAGGTATCGGTAAAAATGGCCTCCAATTGTTATAGGTGTCTTAAGGTTTTTTTTACAGTCAAAAATTAGCAAAAAATGTGTTCCCATATTCATCACTAAAGCAAGTGGTGTAATACAAGATAATTGGTTAGAGGTAATAGATTGCAATACCAACCCCACTTGGTTTGGGTCTGAGTTGTGAATTGCTGTGTATCCTGGTAGAGGGTAGATAATCTTTGTGTCCTTGCTTAAGTCAGGTCTCAGTAAGAATAATGCAGGAGAAAGGGTGTCCTTTAGTGATTCAAGGAGTGCCAGGAGGTCATCATGTGTTTGTCTAAGGACCTGATGGTTGTAGTTAAGTACTGATGGCTTTAGCATTGTTTTTAGAGATGGATAGTGCTGGCTTGTGATGCTGTGTTAATAAAGGTAGTTACTTTCCCAAGAGGTTTGTTGGGTGTCTGATTATGGAGGTTTAGATCAGGGTCAACGTGATACTCATACTTCTAGGTTTTAAATTATGGTTATTTATATCTGAGTTATGTGTTGAGTTCTATACTGATATCTGTAGTGGTGCGGAAGCTTGGATAAGTATTAGCTAGAGTATTTTGGTCATTTAGAGTATAGTCACTAATACACATAATGAAGTAGATGTTGTCTATGTGTTGTGCTGGAATGATCTAAAGTTACAACGAGGTATTTTTAAACTAGTAATATAAAAACACAAATTTTAATCGAACAAGGGACTTCTTTGTGAATTGCACTAGGTCTAATATAATGACTTTTGTGGAGTCTATGTTTTGAGCTAGAATGAGGTATAGTACAAACTAGATTTAATCTAATAATATAAAATACAAATTAAAAATAGCAACCAGTCTCTCATAGTATTGCCAATATGGTCTATTTCGTATAATGAATATTTGGTATTGATATAGTACAACTGTGTTTAATCTCATAATATAAAAAAGGCACTAAGACTCTCAATTGTAATTGACTAAAGGTGTTATATAAGTTGTTTACAAGAATTAGAGTATAACTAGATTTAAATTGGACAAGATTAAATATACAAGTTTAAGTAGCAAAAGATAAAAAAAAGTAGAAAAAAAAAAAAAAAAGTTATATGGAGGTTGTTAGGTACTAGTTAGCAAAGATAGTTAAGGGCCTTGAACATAATATAATTGTAAATATACACTACTTGGGGAACACTAAATATAGTCACTAGATATGAAAACATCTTAGAGTAGGTATTATATATAAATGTAATATAAAAACACAAATTGAAATGGTTCTTGCAATTGCACTAGAGTCTAGTATAGGTTGTTGACAAGATCAAGGTATAAACTAGATATAAATTGACAATAAAATTCACAATTAAAGTTCACAAGAATAATAGTAAAAAAATAACCTGTAATGTCTTGTTTATAATATGATAGTAAGATGGTAGACAGGTACACAGGTACAAAGCGATAATTAAAGGTTGGAGTTGAATATACATAGTTTGAAAATTTGGCAACAAAATGTTATGGGGAAGTATAAAATAATGTTTAATGTACAAAAGTAAATTGACTCGGTAGTAAATATGGTGTTTAATAAAATTTTAGTAAGTTATAATGATTACAAAAAAAAGTGAAAAAGTAATGTTTATTTCATTCAATATTGCACTGGTAGTATTTAGCAGGTTATATGGTACTACCAGGTGACTTTGCCCTCGTTGCTGCCCGTCCCTATCCCTGACGCCTATATAAACCGGCCAGTATTCTTGTCTTTGCTCCAGATTCTCCTCACCACGATGCTGTGAACCACTAACTCCAAGGCGAGGACTGATTACCTCATCTTTTGTATATAGTTCTACTGTCATCCTTTTATGTCTAGAATCTGTTTGATAAAGCACTGGATGGCGAAAACGTTTCTATTAAATTAAAGATATCCAGTTGTTGCACTTGTGTCTTAACTTTCTTATTGTCGTTTTTTATCCTTTCTTGCACATCTTGTCAGACACATGCATCATCATGGAATCTTGGTTCAGAGGAACATCTACAAGACCTTCACGGCTGCTGCAACTAACCCCATCTCTTAGGGGAAGGACCTACTTCCACTGGTTGGGGAATCCCGCCTACCAGGACTTTGCCCTCGTCTGTGCCCGTCCCTATTTTTTCCCCGAACCCTGGGACGCCTATTAAACCGGCCAGTCTTTCTTGTCTTTGCTCCAGTTTCTCCTCCACACGATGCTGTGAACACTACTCAAGGGCCGAGGGGACTTGATTACCTCATCTTTTGTATATTGTTCTAATGTCTTCCTATGATGTCCTAGAATCTGTATTGATAAAAAGCCCCTGGATGGCGAAACGTCTACACAATAAAGATATCCAGATGTTGCACATGTGTCTTAACTTTCATATTGTCGGTATTTTATTACTTTCTTGTGCACAACTTGTCAGACACTGCAACATCATGGATTCTTGGTTCAGAGGACATCTACAAGACCTTCACGGCTGCGGCAACTAACCCATCCTCTTTGGGGAAGGACCTACTTCCACTGGGGAAATCCCGCCTACCAGTGACTTTGCCCTCGTCTGCTGCAGTCCCGATCCACTGACGCCTATACTAAACGCCCAGTCTTTTGTCTTTGCTCCAGATTCTCCTCCCCACCCGATGCTGTGAACACTAACTCAAGGCGAGGGATGATTACTCATCTTTTGTATATAGTTTTCTACTGTTTCCTATTATGTCCTAGATCTGTATTGATTTATAGAAAGCCACTGGATGGCGACACGTTCTTTCTACGACACTAAAGATATCCAGATGTTGCACTGTGTTCTTATCTTGAATATGTAGTGTGTGATACATTTTCCCAAAAACTGACAGAAAATAAAAGTAGATTGACTAGAAACACCACAGTGTAGGACCAATTGACAATACCATGGTCATGACTAATAAACAGGGCATGGAAATAGTTAGAAAGAGGAATAAATTCTTATGAGAGACATGAAGGTCCTGAATTACAGGATGAGGACTCTGTTGGTTTTTAACATGAACACCTGTTACCACCCTCCTAGTCTTTTTTTATTTTTTTCAACAAGTCGGACGTTCTCCCACGAGCAGGGGTGGACCCAAAAAAGAAATGAAAATCCCAAAAGAAAATTACGTTCATCATCATTCAACACTTTCACCACACTCACACATTATCCAAATGTTTTTGCAGAGGAGTGCTCAGAATACACAGTTTAGAAGCATACACAGATATAAAGATTACACAACATATCCACCAAAACTGCCAATATCCCAAGTGCAGCATTGTACTTCCCCATTTCAGGACTCTCAAGTCCGACTTATGAAAATAACTGGTTTCCTGAATCACTTCACTAAATATTACCCTGCTCACGCTCCAACAGATCGTCAGGTCCCAAGTACATTCGTCTCATTCACTCCTATCTAATCACGCTCACGCACGCTTGCTGGGATGTCCAAGCCCCTGTCCACAAAACCTCTTTACCCCTCTCTCCTACCCTTCTTCGAGGGACGACCCCTACCCTCATCTTCCCCTTAGATTTATATGCTTTCCATGTCATTATCCTTTGATCCATCTCTCTAAATGGCCAAACCACCTCAACAACCCTCTTCTGCCCTTTACTAATACTTTTTATTATCTCCACACCTTTCGCTAATTTTCTACACTCCGAATTTTCTGCATAATATTTACACCACAACTTTGCCCTTAAACAGGACATCTCACTGCTCATCCATCTCTCGCGCTGCATATTACCACCCAAGCTTCACACCCATTAAGAGTGTGGTATACTATGCTTTCATAACATTCCCTTCTTTGCCTCATAGATAGTTTTTTGCTCCAACATATACATCAACGCTCCATCCACCTTTTTTTCCCTATCAATTCTATGATTAACTTCATCCTTCATAAATCCATTCGCTGACACGTCAACTCCAAAGTATCTGAAAACATTCACATCTTCCATACTCCTCCTCCTCCCCAATTTGATATCCCAATTTTTCTTTATCTAATTCATTTGTTTACCCTCATCACCTTACTCTTTTCTATGTTCACTTTCAACTTTTGACCTTTTACACAACTTCCAAATCTTCACAACCTTGCAATTTTTCTTTAGAAATCTCCCATAAGCACAGTTATCATCAGGCAAAATGTACTGTGTGGTCAATTCCCAACGTGTTTGATTTTGATTCCACAAAATTTAATACCACCCTCTCCCGAACACCTAGCATTTACTTTTTTACACCCCATTCTATAAAAATTATATTAAACAACATGGTGACATTACACAATCCTGTCTAAGACTTCTTTTACCGGGAAGTAGTCTCACTCTCTTTACACACCCTAACCTGAGCTCACTATCCTCATGAAAACTCTTTACAGACATTTAGTTCACTTCCCACCTATGTCAATATACTTGAACATCTGCCTCATTGCTCCCCTTTCCCCTCTAGCATATGCCTTTTCTAAAATCCATATATGCAATAAAAACTTCACCTACCTTTATCTAAATACTGTTCACATATTATGCTTCAAGTAAACACTTGATTACACATCCGCTACCACTCTGAAACTCTTGCTCATCCGCAAGCCTAATTCTGTCTTACTCTAATTCTTTCAATTATAACCTACCGTACACCTTTTCTTTGGTTACTCAGTATACTATTCCTCTATAATTTTTACGTCTCTTTTGTCCCCTTTTCCCTTTATTTAAAGGGTCTTATTACATGCTCCTGCAATCCCTAAGGTTAACTTCCCCTCTTTCAAACATTTATTAAAAAAAGTACCAACCACTCAACACTATAATATCCCCTGCTTTTAACATTTCTGTCTTGATCCCATCAGGTTTCTATTTACTAGCATTAATCATTGTTATGGTGTAATCTTTCCCATAAATATACTGTAATTAGTATGGCTTTTAAATGTATCAGTCATGGTTTTAATCTACAAAACTTTAACTGACTAGGCTGGAACTAGATGCAAGGTGGCTTTGGATACTCATATTTTGCCGGAAACAATTACATCTGGCATCTGGAATTTTATCATGGGGAACGTGGAACAGATTCTTCACCTCTGTAGCCATGGCGTGTCATAGAGGTGACTAAAATGACAAGAGCAAGGGGCTTGTAACCCTTCTCCCTGCATAAATTACTAAAATTTAAAAAGAGAAACTTTTGTTTTTCTTTTTGGGCCACCCATAATCTCAGTGGGATATGGCCGGTTTTTGTTGAAAGAAAGATCTGGGAAATATGGTGCAGTTAAAATAATATACAATTTTTATTAATTATAGAGTATTTACAATTGAATGGAAGATGCATGTAATACCTTGGTGAGTAGGGAAAAGCATTTTGGATGTAACCATTATATTCATTGGAAAGTGCAAAAAACTTGTAAAGGTTATATGACTCTGGGACAATGGAAAAAGGGTAGGCAGTAATGAGATTTGTATGACAAAAAGAGGAGGATAGCTGCAATTTCTTGAAAAAGGAGCCCTTTACCAAATATCAAGGCACTCACTGTCAAGTGAATAGCTGAGAGACTGCCATGCACAGTTTATACCTTAACTAAATTTAAATTAAATGGCTGCATCCTTTATGGCAACTCATATGAATACTAGAGCTCTCTTCAACACTTAAAGGTAGATATAGTGCGTGAAGCTCTTGGATCAAATTTGATTATCTCCATTCCCTTAAGTGCTGTAAGAACTCTATGGGGTTTAATGCTTCCCTTAACCCTTTGAGGGTTTTCGTCGTACTAGTACGTTTTACGCGTAGGGTTTTTGACGTACTATACGCATTAAAATTCTAGCGGCCTCAAATCTCGTGGGAGAAAGCTGGTAGGCCTTCATATGAAAAGAATGGGTCTATGTTGTCAGTGTGCACCAGTCTAAGAAAATCCTGCAGCTCACAGTGCATAATGAGAAAAAATAAAATTTGACCATTTTTTGGAATAAATCAGCGAGCTTTGCAGTGTATTTTTCGTATGGTATTTATTGTTGTATTCTAGTTTTCATTGGTCTCATTTTCTAGAATGAAGACATATTACAGAAATTGAGATGATTTTGGTGGTTTTACAAAGAAAGGTTGCTTGAAATTGAGCTCAAAGTAGCAGGAAATGTTTTCGATTATTACCAAAACTTCAAAAGTAAAAATCGTGCCAAGGCGTGCAATTCACGTCAACTGGTGAGTCTAATATTCTTTTCACAAGTGCACCAATAATTTTTATACCATTTTTTACCTAAATGCAGTAGTCTGATAACAGTAAATCTTATTATTTTTTGTTGGAGAATAAAAATTCAAAATGAAAGCAAAAGAATATAAGAGGGGCCTGGTGATGTGGCTAATGACTAGAGGAAATGTCATGTTAGTGCCAGGAATGTCTTTCTTGTATATATTCTGGACCCTATTCGGAAATTGGCATCTTTGAAATTTGTGTTAAGATTGGCAAAATTGCTAAATTCTGACACTGTTACTGGATAGTTGTGAATTTCATTAAATGGGTGGTTTCTTGCACCAGTCGATAGCAAAATGGAGTTCTAGCGAAATATTATGTTTTTGTCGACTAGTACAGCGAAATTGGCCGAAAAATGGGTGCTCTCAAAGTGGGCAAAATCGCCGATGGTAAACATAGCCGATGACCACTAACTTTGCCGAGAGGCATATTTCGTAAGTTTTCTATCAAATTAAAACTTTTGGTGTCTTTATGATCGGCAAAAGTATTCTCTATCTTGTCATAAGAGGAAAATAATTTTTTTTTTTTTTAAATTTGGCCCCGACCCTGAGAACGAGTTTCGGAGAGGGCCTGTGACCCTCAAAGTTAAATATAACAATAAAACCTTCAACTCAACAGTGAAGTGATAAGCTAAGATTATAAATTTAGAATTGATATCACACTGTAACACTTCACTTTCCTCGATACTTGCACCATATTATGCTCATCTGCCAGCCAGCCATTTCTCTCTTATATCTTGTAGAAGGTTTCCTGTATTTCAAAACGTTGATCAAAGATCTCTCGATCCAGTGCTTCCCTTCACCTGAATAACACTAAGGCAATTCTTTTGCTTGTGTTAAGGTTATTACTGTTTAAAAAAAGTGGTACAGCAAAACCTGAAAAAAAAAAGTCAGCTCAGATGGGAAGACAAACAAAGAACATCTTTTTTTTTCAACTACTGAAACTATTTTGCAAAAAAAAAAAAAAAAAAAAAAAAATTTTTTATACATTCATGGAGTGTTAAACCCACAGGATCAACAGCAACTTAGAATATTAGAGAATATCAAGTTTGATACAAATGAAGGGCAGGAGGCTAGCTCTAATCACAAAGGTAGAATAGTCCAAAGAACTTTTGGAATTTCTTAGGTTACCTGTTAGTAATTAATTAATAATTTTATTATCTAAGGGTTAACAGCCACTTTATTGCAATCACACTTACAAGCAAAGATTTAAAACTGTATGACTGTGTTCAAATTAATAAATTCTTCTTTCAAACGTACCAGCGTATCCCACCGAGGTGGGGTGGCCCAAAAGAAAAAACTAAAAGTTTCTCCTTTTAAATTTAGTATATATACAGGGAAGGGGTTACTAGCCCCTTGCTCCCGGCATGTTAGTCGCCTCTTACGACACGCATGGCTTACAGAGAAGAATTCTGTTCCACTTCCCATGGTAATAAAGGAATAAATCAAGAACAAGAATTATTAAGAAATAGAAGAAAACCCAGAGGGGTGTGTATTATGTGATGTACATGTATGTGTAGTGTGACCTATGGTAGTAGAAGTAAGCAGACATACATGCAATCTTGCATGTTCATGAGACAGAAAAAAAAAAAAAAGGACACAGCATCCTACCATCATGTAAAACAATTACAGGCTTTCGTTTTTACACCGTCCTGCCAAATGAGTGTAAACGAAAGCCTGTAATTGTTTTACATGAGTAGGATTGTGGTTGTCCTTTTTTTGTCTCATGAAATGCAAGATTTCAGGTTACGTCTTGCTACTTCTCTACACTTAGGTCACACTAAACCATACATGTACAAGCACAGATATAACACCCCTCTGGGTTTTCTTCTATTTTCTTTTAGTTCTTATTTTTGTTTATTTCCTTCTTATCTCATGGGAAGTGGAACAGAATTCATCCTCCTAAGCCATGGTGTTGTAAGAGGCGACCTATATGCAGGGAGGCAAGGAGGCTAAGTAACCTCTTTCTCTGTATTATTACTAAATGTTAAAGAGAAAACTTTGTTTTTCCTTTTGGGCCACCCCGCCTCGGTGGGATACGGCCGGTGTGTTCTGTTGAAAGGAGATAGAAAGATGAAAACCAGAGGGGTGTTGTATATATATGCTTGGACAGTATGTGTAGTGTGACCTAAGTGTAAGTGAGAGGTAGCAAGGGACTTACCTGTAATCTTGCATATTTATGAGGGACAGTCAAAAGACACCAGCATTCCTACCATCATGTAAAACAATTACTGGGCTTTCGTTTTACACTCACTTGCAGGACGGTGTTACCTCCCGGGCTGGATTGCTGTTACCAACTACTACCTACAATAATAATGTAAAAATAAAAAACTCTTTTTTTCTCTTTAGGTCACCCCTGCCTCGGTGGGAGACAGGTGGTACATTAAAATAAAAATATATTACTATTTGCAAATACAGAAAAATTGGTATTAATATTTATCTGTAGAAAAAAAACTTGATATTTTGTTGAAGAAGAAAAACTTTATAAAAAACATAGGATGCTTTTGAATATTCATGGATGTAGCGTGGATGATAAGAAAGAGATGATTGCTAATGTTATGAATGAAAAGAAGTTGGATGTCCTAGCTCAAGGCAAAACAAAGCTGAAGGGGGTAGGTGCATTTCAGTGGGAAATTATAAATGGGGATTAAGTCAAGAGTATCTGAGAGAGTTAGAGCTAAGGAAAGGGTAGCAATAATGGTTGAAGGATCAGATATGGAAGGAGAGAAGAGGGGATATAAATGTATAAATTCAAGGATTATGTGGATTAAAATAATTGTCGGATGTGAAAATTGGGTCTTAATGAGTGTGTATGTACCTGGAGAAGAGAGGAGTGTAGAGGAGAGAGAGAGAGAGATTCTGGGAGATGTTAAGTGAGTGTGTAGGAACTTTTGAGCCAAGTTAGAGAGTAATTGTGGTAGGGAACTTATATACATTAATGTAGGAGAGCATTTAGAGAGGGTGAGGTAGATAAGTTTGGGATGCCAGGTGTAAATGATAATAGGGAGCATTTGATTGAACTTTGTATAGAATGGGGTTTGGTTATAGGTAACACATATTTTAAGGAAAAGATGGAATAAATAAGTATACAAGATAGATATGATGATGGGATAATGACAGTAGTTTGTTGGACTTATGTATTGGTAGATAAAGAGTGTTGCGTAGACTCAGGATGTACATGTTTACAGAGGGGCACAGAAATATCAGATTCACTTTTTTAGTTGCAGTCAGTGAGAGTAAAAAGTAGATGGGATACAAGGAAAATAGAGCATCCAAGTAAGTGAGACGTGAAGGTTTATAAAACTAAAAGAGGAGGCAGTTAGGTAAGATTTAAAAAACTAGGGAGGGATAGATGGGCTAGTGAGAGTATAGGCAATGGGGTAGAAGATGTAGGGTGTTAGGTTAATAATTTAGGGTTAGAGTGTTCAGCAGAAGTTTGTGGTTACAGGAAAGTGGGTGCAGGAGGGAAAAAGAGCGACTGGTGGAATCATGATGTAATAGGAGGAGGAAAAAGTAAGCATATGAGAGTTTTTACAAATTGTAGAAGTGATGCACGGAGGGAAGAGGTACATGGAGAGAAAAAAGGGCGTTAAGGGATGGGGAAGCATCTAAAACGAGAGCAAATGAGAGAGTGGGTGAGATTGTTAATCAACAAATTTTGTTTGAAATAAGAAAAAATATTTGGAGTGAAGATTAACAAGTTTGAGGAATCCTAGGGAATGAATGGATCTTAAGTAAAAACAGGAGAGGAGGATTATTAATGGAGAGTTAGAGGCATCAGGAAGAATGGAGGGAATATTTTGAGGGTAATTGTTAAATGTTGTTGAAGATAGGGAAGCTGTTGATTTCATGTATAGGACAAGGAGAATAAAACATCTTGTAGAGTGAGGGAGAGCCAGTTGCGAATGTTGGGGAAGCTTGTGAGGCAGGTGGATAGAATTTGAAAGAGGGTAAGGCAGCTGGGATTAATGGATAAAGACAGAAATGTTAAAAGCAGGGGAGATATAGTTTTGGAGTGGTTGCTTTTTATTTAATAAATGTATGGAAGAGTGTAGGTACCTAGGGATTGGCAGAGAGGAGGCATTGAATAGTGCCTTTGTATATAGGAATGGGGACAAATAGAGAGGCAAGATATAGGGGAATAAGGTCTGTTCAGTATACTTGGTAAAGGTAGGGTTGAGATATTATTTTTAAGAATTAAGAGTAAGATGGAGAGTAGGATAGGCAGATAACAAGAAGCTTTTAGAAAGGTAGGGGGTGTGTTAACAAGTGTTTTTACAGTGAAACATATAGGTGAAGTGTATTTAGATAAGGCTAAGGAGGTTTTTGTGGCATTTATGGATTTGGAAAAAGGCATATGACAAGGTGGATAGGGAAACAATGTGGCAGATGTTGCGAATGCATGGAATAGGAGGTAGGTTACTGAAAACAGTGAAGAGTTTTTACAAGGTATGAGGCTCAGGTTAGGAGTATGTAGGAGAGAGGGAGATTATTTCCCAGTAAAAGTAGGCCTTAGACAAAAATGTGTGATGTCACCATGGTTGTTCAATATATTTATAGATGGGGTTGTAAGAGAAGTGAATGCTTGGGTGTTGGCAAGAGGTGTGGGGTTAAAAGATAAAGAATCTAACACATAGTGGGAGTTCCCACAGTTGCTGTTTGCTGATGACACTGTGCTTTTGGGAGATTCTGAAGAGAAGTTGCAGAGGTTGGTAGGAGTTTGGTAAGGGTATGCAAAAGAAGAAAATTAAAATGATATAGGATACGAGTAAGTGGATGAGGTTAACAAATAATTTAGGTGACGAAAGATTGGATATCAGGTTGGAGGGAGAGTGTGTAGGAGGTGGATGAATGTATTCAGATACTAGGAGTGGTCATGTCAAAAGATGGGTCTATGAAAGATGAGGTGAATCATAAGAACTGATGAGGAGAAAAGGTGAGTGGTGCACTTAGAGTCTGTGGAGAGAAAGAATTTCTCTATGGAAGCAATACAGGGAAATTGTCTGAACATAAGGAACATGAGAAGAAGGAACACTGCGAAAGGCCTACTAATCCATGCGGGGCAGGTCCATGGTCCCCCCTGGATTAGACCAATGACCACCCCCGGATTATACCAAGGACCCACCAGTCTGGTCATCCCATCTAGATGGAGCACTTGTACCAGACCCGCAGCACAAAGCAAGTCAGCGTCCAACTCTCACCACCCACAACCACTCATGTATTTATCACCTATTTTAAAAATACCACAACCGGATTTAGCCTCAATAATGTACTCGGGAGCCTTGTTCCATCATCACAACTCTATTACCAAACAGTGCCTTTCCTTTAATCCTTACCTGAATCTGAATTTTTCCAACATTGAAACCATTGCTGCGAGTCTGTCTTGGCTGGAAATTTTCAGCACACTATTTACATCCCCTTTATTTATTCCTGTTTTCCATTTATAACACCCTCGATCATATCCCCCTTACTTCTACGCCTTTCGAGACGAGGCAGATTCAGGGCCCTCAGTCTATCCTCTAGGGAAGATTTCTGACATGGGATCATCTTTGTCATCCTCCTTTGTACGTTTTTCCAGAGCTTTATATCCATTCTGTATAACAGTGACCAGAAATGAGAGCATAGTCTAAACGAGACCTAACCAAGGATATATAGAATGAAGAACAACCTGAGGACTTTATTTATTTATACTTCTAGATATGGAGCAAGATTCTGTTAGCTTTATTGCGAACACTAATGCACTGTTGTCTTGGTTTTAGGTTACTGCTAACGAACTCCTAAAATCTTTCTCGCAATCGGTAGTATAAGATCTACATTTTTTAGTTATATGTGGCAAGGTTATTTAATGTCCAACATTTTAGAACTTTGCATTTGTCAATATTTTAAAGTGCATCTGCCACTTCTCAGACCATTGCGTTCAGTATATTCTAATCATCTTGGAGTGCTATATGTCTCATTAGAATGAATTGGACGGCCTATTTGGTGTTCATCAGCAAATTTGCTTATGTCGCTATTTATTCCTCCATCTATGTCGTTATGTAAATTCGTGAACAACAACGGGCCCAACTCTGGCCAACACTAACCCTGTGGAACACCGCTGTGACGGGCCCCCATTCGGATTTCTCCCCATTTATGCAAACTCTTGCTGGTTATTTTGTCTGCCATGCCTCTACCCAGAAAAAAATTTCTCTCCTATTTCCGTGTGCCCTAAGTTTCCTCATTAGCTCTGGGGGGGACCCTCTATCGAAAGCCTTATGAAGTCCATATACACAATATATATTCTTTACCATGATCTACCTTTCTCAAAACACTTAGTGAAAATAATTTGTAAATTCGTATGACAGGAACGGCCCCTTTTGTAAAAACCTGTTGAGTATATTAATCAATCTGTGCCTGTCAGGATGGCTACGAATGCTTCGACAATTATTGATTACATAAATTTTCCCATATGGAGGTAATCGCTTATTGGTCTATAGTTCGAAGCCAAGGACCTGTCACTGCCTTGTAAATAGGTATATACATTTGTATTTTCCACTTATCAGGCTCTATGCATGTTGTAGTGATATGTTAAAGATTAGCCAAAAGGTATGCTAAGTTCCTCTTTAATTCCTTTAACACCCTTGCAAACGTTCATCAGGACCTGGGGGGGGATATTATTAGGTTTTAGTTTCTCTATTTGACTGAGGACCATGTCACTAGTTACCGCAATCGTACATAGTTTATTATCATCCTGTTCTAAGTAAATCTATTATTTCAGGAATATCGCCTAGTATTTTCCTGGGTGAAAAACTTGAGAGGGAAGTAGGTATTTGGAATTTCACAACATATCCTTATCACTGTCAGTGATCTGACATGAGTTACTTCTTAAGTGGCCCAATCTTGTCCCTAATCTTACTTCTGTATACCTGAAAGACCCTTTTGGGTTAGTTTTGAATCCCTTGGCGACCTGAGCCTCATAATCCCTTTTTGCTTTTTATTTCCTTTCTTTATTTCTCTATTGAATTGAATTTAATGATTTCTTAACTGCCCATCCCCTCTTTGACATGCCTATATATGCCTCTCTTTTGACCAATGAGGATGTTTAATCTATTGTTCATCCTTTCGGGATCATTTTGTTAGATCTAATTTCCCTACTCGGAACATAAGTTGTTGGGCAGCTAGAACTATGCTCTGAAAAAACGTCATATGGCAACCAAGATCACCTACTGACCCATAGTCAGGACATCCCAAATTTATTCAATTCAAATTCAAATTCAAAGTTTATCTCTATAAAGATTACCAATGTTAATTTACAGAATTTGGTGGTTTGTGTGGTTTACTTGGTAGTTAAAATATGAGTACAGAGTGTACCACTAGGACGATAGCATGGCTAGCATTTCGGGGCGACTTAGTTTAATTCTTTATTTTTTATAAAAATATTACAAAATTATGAGGTAAGTGGTTATTTTGGCATTATGTGACTAAAATACTAGTTTGTGAGTTTAGGCAATGTGAATGCTTTTGTTTTGGCACAGTACATAGTTTCAGTACTTGGAGTATTCATAGGATTTCATTATTTTAAGATTGTGATTAATATTTCTGTTTTGGTCAAAATGGGTGCGGTGAGTGAAGTGTGAACCACCAGGTGTATTCGTGTAGTTAGTTGATGGGGTTTATCAGGAGATAAGATGTTTTCTAATGGTGGAGTTTGAAGGTGATGAATGTGTCTGCTGTTCTAGAGTTTCAGGTAGGGAGTGTTCCAGATTTAGGGCCTATTGGACATACATTGAATTTTTGTAAAGGTTTAGTCGGACATGGGGAATGTCGTTGAGATGTTTGTGTCTGGTGTTATGCCTGTGGGTTCTGTCACAACTATCAAGATAGTGTTTTAGGTCAAGGTTTTGATATTGGAGTTTAAGGTCCTGTGGATATAGATTGCACAGTAGTAAGGTGGATGTACTGATACAGGGAGTAAGGCTTTAGTTCTATGAAGAGTGGGGGGGTTGTGTTGACAGGGATGGGGATCTTAGTTATTATTCTTACTGCAGCTTTTTTGGTGGGTTATTATTGGCTTTAGGTTTGTTGTGCAGTTGATCAAGCACAAATAGCATATGTGAGGTTATGGATAATGAGTGAGTGGTTATAGTGTGAGCAGGGCATTTTGCGGCACGTAGTATCGTATCTTGGAGAGGGATCCAACTGTTTTGGATACTTTTTTTGGTTATGTGTTGGATATGGGTGTGAAATTCAGGTTGTGTCAACGTATTAGGCCTAGGGAATTGCCCTCATTATGCTGGTTAATTAGAGTGTTGTCGAATTCTTAATTGTTAATTTGTGCATCTCCTGCTCTGCTACCAAACATATATAGTAGGTTTGGTCAGTGTTAAGCGTTAAGTTTAATGGCTGTCATCCAAGTCGATATTTTGATCAGCTCCTCGTTAACAATGGTGTTGAGGGTGGCAAGATTAGTTTAGGGTGAGAGATGGACATAAGTCGTGGTCGTAGCAAAGAGAATGGGTTTTCAGGTGTTGGGTTTCGTTTGGAAGATCATTGATGTCTATAAGGAAGAGCAGGGGACCAAAGGACACTTCCCTGGCGGTACTCAGTATAAAGTGACAGGTGTTGTTGATGCTGTGTCTTTAATTAGGTAACATACTGATACCTATTAGTAGGTAAGGTTTGAAATAAGCAGCGCATGGCCTCTATACAGTATGGCAAGTTTGTTGGAGGCAGGTTGTTCGTGGTCTACTGTGATCAATAGACTTTTATTAGGTCAAATAAAAATTCATAGTGGTTTTTCCTTATTTTCCAATGCTGTGTTGTAAAGCGATCTAGATTGTTATGATTGCTTCATTTAGTGCTTTTATTTTTTCCTAAATCCATATTGGCAAGGGGTTGAGTATTGTTGTGCTGTTATAAATGAATATAGGTCTCCTGTGCACGGAGTTTCTCATAGAGTTTGGTTAGCAATGGTATGTTTGATATTGGCCTATAGTTGTTAAAGTCTGTAGGTGTCACCACCTTTATAGTATTGGTTGTTGTAACCCTTGCCATCTTGAGTAGTTTCCGGAAGTTGCTAGTTTTTCTAGTGACGTGTTAATAAGTAATGAAATAGCATGCGAAAGGATATGGGTCGCTCGCTTGTACAGTAATGGTGGGACATAAGGAAGATTCCTGAGTGTTTTTAAGTGACTTATAATCTCGGTGACTTCCGAGGGCTCAGTTGGTGCAAGATAGAAGGAATTTGGGAAATTCCCATCTAGGTAGGCCCCGGCACATGGGCATTAGTATGTGGATTTTATTGGCGAGTTAGATCCAATGGTTGAGGAAGAAGTCGTTTATTTGTTAGCTGTGTCAGTGGGATGTAGTGGTGTTTCATTAGGTTTAGTTAGGACAATATGCTTGTTTATTTTCAGTTTGTGGGTACCCTAGAATCTGAAGAGGGTGGTTTTTCCAGGTTCTTTTTATATCTCCTCTAGTGTTGTGAATCTACTGGAGTAGTATAGTAGTTTGGCTTTCTTTATTACTTTGGTGAGAAAACTGATGAATGTTGTTTAGAATATACTTTGTGTATTAAGCCTGTCATTATTGCTTTTTCTATTGGTGGCTGCTTCTTGCAATGGATTCAGAATGGTTGGCTGGTTATCCTTGGGCAACCAAAGCGTTTGTTGTGAACTGGTTTCGTTTTTATAGGACAATGTTTGTTGTATAGTTAAGTAATTTGTTAAGAAAAATGTCAGTCCAGTCATCACTACCCATTGCCTTGGAGGAATTCTGTAGCGCCAGTCAACATCTCTAGGTCAGATGTGAGCCTTCCTTATTGAGGCCTCATAGGAGTCTAAATGAGACTTTGTTGTATTCAAGTGGTGGTTTATTAATGTTTGTCTGGAGGGAAGGTTAGGGTGTGGTCTGTAGTGCTATCTGTGATTCCCCTGATTTAAGGGGGGCTAGTATATTGGTCCATATGTGGTCTATTATGGTTGCACTTGACTCAGTGAGCATGGTGGTTTAGTTATTGATGGGTATGAGAAAAAGTGTGTTGTTTCATATGTTGATGAAATCAGTTACAGGACTGCTCATCAGTAAGCAAGGTTGATGTTGAAGTCTCCAGCTAAGAGAAGGTGGTGCTTATTCAATTTGTCGTTTGTTATTAGTTGACTTTTAATTTCTCACTGAAATTTGCGTTGTTTGTGTGAGGTATCGGTAAAAATGGCCTCCAATTGTTATAGGTGTCTTAAGGTTTTTTTTACAGTCAAAAATTAGCAAAAAATGTGTTCCCATATTCATCACTAAAGCAAGTGGTGTAATACAAGATAATTGGTTAGAGGTAATAGATTGCAATACCAACCCCACTTGGTTTGGGTCTGAGTTGTGAATTGCTGTGTATCCTGGTAGAGGGTAGATAATCTTTGTGTCCTTGCTTAAGTCAGGTCTCAGTAAGAATAATGCAGGAGAAAGGGTGTCCTTTAGTGATTCAAGGAGTGCCAGGAGGTCATCATGTGTTTGTCTAAGGACCTGATGGTTGTAGTTAAGTACTGATGGCTTTAGCATTGTTTTTAGAGATGGATAGTGCTGGCTTGTGATGCTGTGTTAATAAAGGTAGTTACTTTCCCAAGAGGTTTGTTGGGTGTCTGATTATGGAGGTTTAGATCAGGGTCAACGTGATACTCATACTTCTAGGTTTTAAATTATGGTTATTTATATCTGAGTTATGTGTTGAGTTCTATACTGATATCTGTAGTGGTGCGGAAGCTTGGATAAGTATTAGCTAGAGTATTTTGGTCATTTAGAGTATAGTCACTAATACACATAATGAAGTAGATGTTGTCTATGTGTTGTGCTGGAATGATCTAAAGTTACAACGAGGTATTTTTAAACTAGTAATATAAAAACACAAATTTTAATCGAACAAGGGACTTCTTTGTGAATTGCACTAGGTCTAATATAATGACTTTTGTGGAGTCTATGTTTTGAGCTAGAATGAGGTATAGTACAAACTAGATTTAATCTAATAATATAAAATACAAATTAAAAATAGCAACCAGTCTCTCATAGTATTGCCAATATGGTCTATTTCGTATAATGAATATTTGGTATTGATATAGTACAACTGTGTTTAATCTCATAATATAAAAAAGGCACTAAGACTCTCAATTGTAATTGACTAAAGGTGTTATATAAGTTGTTTACAAGAATTAGAGTATAACTAGATTTAAATTGGACAAGATTAAATATACAAGTTTAAGTAGCAAAAGATAAAAAAAAGTAGAAAAAAAAAAAAAAAAGTTATATGGAGGTTGTTAGGTACTAGTTAGCAAAGATAGTTAAGGGCCTTGAACATAATATAATTGTAAATATACACTACTTGGGGAACACTAAATATAGTCACTAGATATGAAAACATCTTAGAGTAGGTATTATATATAAATGTAATATAAAAACACAAATTGAAATGGTTCTTGCAATTGCACTAGAGTCTAGTATAGGTTGTTGACAAGATCAAGGTATAAACTAGATATAAATTGACAATAAAATTCACAATTAAAGTTCACAAGAATAATAGTAAAAAAATAACCTGTAATGTCTTGTTTATAATATGATAGTAAGATGGTAGACAGGTACACAGGTACAAAGCGATAATTAAAGGTTGGAGTTGAATATACATAGTTTGAAAATTTGGCAACAAAATGTTATGGGGAAGTATAAAATAATGTTTAATGTACAAAAGTAAATTGACTCGGTAGTAAATATGGTGTTTAATAAAATTTTAGTAAGTTATAATGATTACAAAAAAAAGTGAAAAAGTAATGTTTATTTCATTCAATATTGCACTGGTAGTATTTAGCAGGTTATATGGTA
>NC_069427.1:43296905-43319471 GCF_026875155.1 Cherax quadricarinatus
AGAATTTGAAATTGACGGGGGTCTTTGATTTTGTTCAAAGGTGATGTCATTCAAGCAGTATATCCCGAGCAAGGGGAAACGCTTGGTAAAAAATTTGTTTGTACTCGTGATTGGGGGGGGGGGACAGTGGCCTGGTTTGGATTGTTGTATACACGGGTAGTAAAACATTGAAAGATACCAAGATGTTATTGGGTATATCAGGTGACGTAGTGAGAAACATGATGGCACCATATCTTGTAAGGGCCATACATTTATACCGATAACTGGTACACAAGCCCATTACTCAGTGATTTCATGCGAGTGAACAAGACAGATGTGTGTGGCACAGTGCGTTCTAATCGTAAACATATGCCCAGGCTCAGCGCAGGTGTTCGTGGGTGATGACGTGCAGGTGTTTACTGCCAATGACATCATGGCATTACGGTGGCATGACAAACGAGGATGTCACATTGTTGACAACCATTCACCGTAATGAAATGCAAGACAGTGGCAAAGTTGATCGAGTGACTAATGAACGTATTCGAAAACCAGTGACAGTGATTGATTATACACAAAAAACATGCGCTTGGTTGACAGTGTGACATGCAGATTGGTTTTGTTGACTGTGTTCGTAAGAGTTACAAGTGGTACATGAAACTTTTCTTCCATCTCATGGACATTTCAATGCTGAATGCATATAATATGTACCAAATAAAGACTGGTAACAGACCACCGTATGGTGAATTTTGTTTGTCTGTTGTCAGACAACTCATATGAAGTACCAGGTAACAACACCTGCAATACAACATGGTCCTCGAATTCATCACAATATACCCAAGCGTTTGAGGAGAGAAGGTGATCATTTCATAATACAGCTTCCTTCAACTCAAAAGAAATTTGCTCAGAAGAGATGCATTGTCTGTGCACAAACAAAACGACGGCAACAAAGACGCAAAGACACTCGGTTTATGTGTGAGGAATGTAAGGTGCCTCTGTGCATGGTGCCTTGTTTCAAGGAGTTCCACAAGCTCCAGCAGTTCTAAAACCATGTCCAGTGATTGTAAATATGTAAATATATTAGAACATTAGTATTATACAATATTTGTGCATGTTTATTGTAATAAACAACAGTGGTAAACAATAATATGATAATAACTTTAGTGCGGTTATTGTGTTCAATACAGTGAGTATATATATATACATTATATACAGTATTGGTCTCTCAGGCCCCAAATGTTAGTAGGAATAGAAAAAAATTGGAAAAGAAAAGAAAAAACAACAAAAAAAACAAAATAATATAATACGCGTATGTGGAATTCGTCGATGTTGCCGCCACCACATCATTTTCTACAAACTTCTTGGCACTGTATCCTCGTAATACTGACAATTCTAATTTTTTTTTGTTTTAATTACCTCACAAAAATACTCTTTAATTCTGTAAAGACAAAAATAATGTTTTTTTTTTCAAAAATTCCTTGGACTCTGGTGCGTGACTTCAGAGTTTTGCCTTGGTCCCTGCAAGGTGAACTTTCTTCCAGTAAAGCTTTTGAGGCTGTTGACCACGATAAAGAATTTGATATTTTTTACTTAGTAAGGCTTTTTGATAAGTTTTTTGAACCATAGACGTTTATAATAGTGGCACTCATGGAATTGGGGGAAAGTGCTCTCGTGGATCGAGTCTTGCGTCACAGACAGGAAGCAGAGAGTGTCCAAAAATGGGGTTAAAATTCCGAGTGGGGATCTGTAACAAGTGGCGTTTCCACAGGGATAAGTCTTGGGCCCGTTGTTTGTTTATAATATATATCAATGATCTTTGATGAGGGAATTACTAGTGATATGAGCAAATTCGCCGATGACACTAATATAGTAGATAATGATTCAAACGTAGATTTAGGGAACTTCGGAGGATTTAAAACAAACGATATTCCGTGTCAGAAAAGTGCAGATGCAGTTCAATGTAAATATATGCAAGTTCTGAAGCTCGGGAGTGTCCATAACCCGAGCACTTTATAGATAAATGATGTAGAAACTTAGCCATACAGATTGCGAAAAGGACTTGGGGGTTATGAGAGCACAACCGTAAACCAAGACACAATGCTAGCGTACATAATAAGGCAAATAGATTACTACTGGGATTTATATCAGAAGTGAGAGCAACAGAAGTCCAGAGTCATACTGTAGCTTTATACATCATTAGTAAGGCCTCACCTAGAATATGCAGCTCATTCGTCTCCATATTACAGAATGACATATATTCGTAGAAAACATCACTAGGATTGTCTAAATTAATACATACATTAAAATCTTCCTTATGAATAAGATTGAAGACTCTTAAGTTACATTCACTTGTTAGACGAAGATGAGGGGAGACCTGATCGAAGTGTATAAGTGGAAGATAGGTATTAATTAAAGGATATTAATAAGTCCCTAGGATGTCTCCCAAGAGAGAACCCGCAGTAATGGATTTACATTAATATGTTTAATTTAGAAAGGACATAGGAAATATTGGTTGGAATAGGTAGTTGATGAGTGGAACATCTACCTAGTTGTTATTGAGGCTGGACTTTGGGTAGTTTCAAATCTAGGTATAAGAACATGAGTGGAGGGTTGGATTTGAGTGGGACTTTCACATCAGAGCTTATTTTCTTGGGGGCAATTGAAAATTGTGTAGGGCAAATGTGTGTTAGGGGGATGAATTGTAAAGGACCCTGCCTGTTAGGGCCAACAGGCCTGCTGCATTGTACCTCCTTTCCTTAGTTCTTATATAATTTAACAAATACCAGTGTTTTAAAGGTTATTAGATACTGATTTTTTGAGACCTGTATGGGTTTTGAAGTGTATAGTTCTTGAAATGTATTTCCATATTGTGTGGTGTTTTGATTTATCTACATGAAGAAATTGTAAATATAATATTTATAAAAAATTATTAACATTTTTTTAAAGAAATAACAATGTCCAGTTTTATCTTGAAAAATGTTAAGCATAACAAGATGAGCTCTGGAGCACAAGTAAACTAGCATCTCCAGGCAGCACAAAATAAGCAAGATATTTAAATTGTTTAGTTCCATGGCCTTCCTTTTCCTCTACACTGGTTTTTTTGTGTGATTCACTTCTCCCTAAAATTTTACTGCCAAAGATACTCAGAGCCTAGTCTTAGTCTAGCAGTGATATTAGAAAAAAAAGTATATATAGAGGTCTTGGTACCATTTTGAGAATGTCCTTATTCTTTTTAGTACTTTCACCATTAAATGGTTGGAAATCAAATACATTTCATGAGGAACAATCTGGGGAAACCAGTTGTTGCTTCTCCTCTGGTGGGTGTGTATTTCTGGCTTAATGGAAGTCCACCTGATTTAATTGTAGCACTTGTTCCTTTATGTGTAAAGGGGCTCCCTGCCCATTTTGCTTTCGTGTAAATTTCCCCCCACTATTTTTTTCCTTGGATTTGAGATAGTGGGAATCCGTATAGGGGAAGATCTATTTCTCACTCCGTCTAACCCCTTATCTCACCTATGAATTTGTGCATGGGGATCAAACAACATTAAATTCCACTAAGCCACTAATAACCCAGCAAAGGCTGCAGTCAGAGTGATACTCCAGACAGCATCCTCACCACCAATATTCAAAAGACTATAACTACTCACCGTAAAGAACATCCATACTTGTTCTTGCACTTACTACATACATAGAACACTACACTCAAACAATAAACCCTTCACTCAAACTTCTTCACCAACCCGCAACAGGACGCATGACCATAACACAAGACACAGGTCCTTTTTGATTACCCCAAGTCCACATCACACTGTGTAAGAACTGTGCACATAAAGGGTCCCAAATGTTAAGAATTTTATGACCGGTAAAGACTAAAGTAAACCGTCTGAACCTCAAATTAAGACTCTTCTCAAACCATCTACTCACCCTAACTAATTATCAGACTCGATACTTAACCCTTTCAGGGTCCGTCCTGTCGATCTATGCTTACGTTCAAGGTCCAGTCCCGTAAATCTACGCCAAAATTCTAGTGGCGTCAATTTAGCGCAAAACGCGGTAGGCCTACATCTGAAGAATGGGTCTGTGGTCAGTGGTGCACACCTAGATGAAAAAATCTGACGCCCCATGGCATTGTGGGAACGCTGCCAAAATTCTTTGTTCATCGTCCTACGCAAGGAAGCTCTCACTCCCCACTCAACTCTCTGGTGAATTCTGACTCTCCTCTTCACAACTTAAAGTTCTAAGACGGATGAAGTGACTGAAGAGGAATTCCTATGTTTTGACCATATGGTAACCAGTGTATCATATGTAAAATGTACCATATGAGTACATTGGTGCCATGTCATAACAATGGTATCATATGGTACAATGTGCCATATGGTAAATTGTACCATATGTTATTGTACCATATGTACAGTATACCATATGGTACATTGACAATATGGTTCCATTGTATCAATAGTAACATTGGATCGATATAGTACAGGGACCCTAATGGAAATAAGTCCTGTCCGGACTTTTGGTTAATCCTAGGTCTCCAAAACATATACTCGCTAAGTATGAAATTCTATGTAACTTATTTGTGTAGACCTAAATATAAAAACCTTACGAGCCGACATGCGCTTGAGTAAGTTTTATTCAGGTGTACCAGAAATACAATACAAGAATTATTATCCATAGCAGCATATGTATAAAACCTAGGATAATCCAAAAAAGTCCAGAGTGACTTATTTCCATAGGATCCTTGTATTTGGTACCAGATGAGGTCCTGTACTGTAAGGTACCCTGTTCCAAATGTACCCTCCAACCATAGGTACCCTATACCATATGGGACCCGTACCATATGTTTTTCCTGTTCTTGCATAGTACCCTATACCATATAGTACAATGTACCAGATGGTACCCGTAACATTAGATACCATGTACCATATGGTCAATAATGTTGTTGGTGCATGAGACACCAGCCAAGACTGTTGAGTGGCGACGCAAGCTAGCTACCTGACTCGCAGTTTTTCCAAGACAAAGTGCTTTGTCATCCACTCTCACGGAAGCATGATCGAGTTCCTGTAACATTTGTAAATAATAGATAGGATACTCACTAATATACAACATTTTTGCAGATTTTTGTTTGAAACAATGTTTGTAAATAAAATAATGATAAAATATAAATGTGTTTGTGTGAAGACAACAGTACCATATAGTACCATGTGGTTACAATGAACCATATGGTATCATTGTACTGTATGGTAAAATGCACCATATGGTACCATTGCACCATATGGTACCATTGCACCCATAAAGGTACCATTGCACCATAGGTAACCATTGTACATATGGTACCATTGTACCAAATGGTGACATTTTACCATAATCTACATATTGGGTTTTGTTAAATACCCATTTTTGGGTATCATGTGCCATTGGACCATATGGTAACAGTGTGCTATATGGTTACCATTGCTCCCATGGCAAATTTACCATATGGTACAGTATGGTACGCGTTGTATTCACCACAATAACCGCACAATATTTTCATAATTTTGTTACAATAAACTTGTAAACAAGTTTTGTAGCAACAAAATATAAACAAATTAGTGCAGTTATTGGTTTGAATACAATGAGTGTACACTTATTCAATATACATTATAACGGTCTCACAGGTTACAAATGTTTACTAAGAAAAGGAAAAAATTAGAAAAGAAAAAAAGTATAAAAAAACGTAAAATAAAACAATGCGATTTTGCGGAAGTCACTGATGTTGCCGCCACCCTGTCATTTGGTCAACTTCCCGCCACTGGGGTATCTCGTAAGTAGTGATCAGAAAAACTTTTTTTTTTTGTTTATACCTCACAAAATATTATCTTTAATTATGTAAAAAGAAATAATGTTTTTTTTTTTCAAAATTTCCTTGGACACTGGGCCTACCCCTTCAGATTTAGCCTTGGCCCTGAAAGGGTTAAATTTGCCAAAAATCTCCCAATTACAGTGACCCTCATTTTTTCGTAAGCATCGAAAAGTTTGTAATTTTCTAAAATCATAACATTTTTGCTTTGTCAAAGACATGTTTTGACTCGCAATAGTCGTTCATCCCGACGCATACGCATGGCCCAGTGCTGCCTCACACTCCTCCCCACCAGTGTGCCATTGGTTTATCCGCAAGTGACCATCACCTCACGCATTCATACGATACATTCATAATATTCCATTCATTTTAGTGCTTGCAACTGCTCAAATAAGCCACCATGCCTCCAAAGAAAGCTCCTAGTCCATGTCTTTATAAAGAAGAGAAATACATAGACATCAAAAAAACACATTGAACAATATGAAAAATGCATACGTGTGGCAGAGCTGGCCAGATGTATAAGAAACCCCATACTACCATTGCCTGCCATCGGGCCAAGAAAAAGGAAATCAAAGAACTCTGCGTGGCAAAGGGGTAAATATGCTTACAAAAAATGAGATTGCAGTGCTTGAAAGATGTTAGAAGTTATTCCTGGTATGATCACCGAGAAACATTTAGCTGGAATAGTCTTATGCAGTCGATGATTTGTGAAAAGGCAAGGCATCAAGGCATTGCTAGAGTTGGTGTCACCCAGGGCGGAATTCTCTGGGGTCCATCTGGGGCAGCATCTTTGGTGTCACCCCCATGAAATACATGGCGGGGGATGGGGGGGGGTAAAACTCCATTGCAGTCTCTACTGCATGACCCAGTGACAAATGTTTTAGCATTGAGAAACATTTAAGGCCATATACTGAACTGAGAAAATACTTCTCAACGTTATTAAGATAAAATAAATAAGCGTAGAAATATTGAGGAAACAAAACTCATAACCACGTTGAGTACAGCCAACAGATTTTCCTACATTTTATCATCTTCACAATGCCAAAAAAAAAAAAAAAAAAAAAACTTGAAAAAATAAGAAAAACATTGCAATATCAATATATACGGTTCTGATTTTGACCTTGAGTAGCGGGTAACATCTCGTGAATCTGATCTACTTTCTTGCCTCCAATTATGCAAAATAATCTATCACATCAATCAACATCAGTGATTTTCCCTATAAGGCTTATTTGTACTTTGTTAATATATAATAAGCTATATAGAAACAAAGGATTCTTCTCTTGTTGCTGTAGCCCTGGTTTGGGCTTTAAGGTCACCTTTAGAGAGGCTCTCTGGTGTCACCCCGTAATGGGTTCACCAGGGGTGCCCCCCCCGCCCCACTTATGGCACCCCTGAAGCAGTTGCATGACAATCTCTTAAGAAAATACCTCTGCTACAGACGATGGGTGAAATTTTTATGAATTTAAGGCCAACAAAAAAGGGGGTTGAGAGATTTAGAAACATAGTGGCATACACAGTGTAAATAAGGAGTGTCGCTAGTTCTGACAAAATGCTGCTGGAAAATTGTTTTAATGAATTCAGGGTAAATACAGACTGAACAATTCAAACCCCAAAAAGTTTCAATTGTGACGAAACAGTCCTGTTTGGAAGAAAATGCCAAGGAGGACCTACATTACTCAGGAGGAAAAGGCACGGGCCAGGACACAAGCCTAGGAAGACACTAACTCCATGTTTTGTAGTAAGTTAGGGGGATTTCAAAGTGAACTTTACTATGTATTACTCTGAAAATCCAGAGTGTTCAAGAAAAACATTGTTGTTAAGAGTAAAATTGTGTGTGTTTTTGGAAGCTAATAATAGGCATGGGGTCACGAGGGACATTTTTCCTGACTGGTTCAATGAAATGTTTGGCCCCAGTGGTGAAGAAAATACCTCCTGGACTCAGTGCCTCCTGCAATGGACAGTGCAACCTGCTCACCACCAGACTTGATGACCTAAATGTGAAAGAGTTTGGTTGCATCACTGAAGTTCTTGCGCGCTAATACCACTCCTCTCCAGCAGATCATTTCAAACTTTAAAAAAAACTACACCACAGCAATGTTTCAAAGGTCTTTGATGTACCTCAGACACCATTTGACCCCGAAAAGAGTTTGGAAAGATCACAGGTATCCCTCCATTGCATAGGCCTTATGATAAGCTTGGGAGGGAGTGACTTCTAGACTTGAACCTGCTGGAGAAAATTGTGTCCAAAAGGATTTCGAAGGGTTTGGGCGACCCTGAGACCCTATATGGCAGTTGGGAAATCTATGTGGCATGGGGAATTCCATGGGGTTGGTGTGATGGCGAGGAGTGGAAGAGTTGGTGGAGGACCCACAAACAAAGAGCTAACCACGGAAGAGCTGCAAGAGCTTCACTGAACAGCAACAGACTGCAGCTCAGCAATGTTGCTTCAGAGACAGAGGGAGAGAGATGGTAGGAGTGCCTTCTTAACCCTTTCAGGGTCGTCACCGTAATCACGGCTTACCGTTCAGGGTCCAAACCGTAATCTACGCCATGAGCTACAGCTCACTTCTGATAAACTGTGAGGGTACATTTGCTAGATATGAGAACTACAATCTATGTGTATGTTGCATCACATAAAAACAATCCTGCAGCACACTGTGTATAATGAGAGAATAAAAATAAGGAATTCATGATTGTCGCTTAAACAGCAACTTTGCAGTGTTTTTTCGTATGTTGTTTATAGTTGTATTTTGCGAGTTCTGTCTCATTTGTTAGTATGGAAGTCATATTACAGAAATAGAGATGATTTTGACTGGTTTTAGCATTGGAAATGGCGTGAAACTGAGCTCAAAGTAGAGGCAATGTAAAGGTTTGCCGATATTCAAGAGTAAACAAACGACCACACACGTCATATACACGAAGCTGTGGGTCTATATACATTACAAATATGGTGATGATATTTATACAATTATTACAGTATTGCATAACGTAAATCTTCTATTTTTTGGTGTGTATAAAATTCATTATTGAATAAAAAATCAAATGGAATTTATTGTAAGCCTCAAAACATAACTAATGAACAAGACATGTTATTTAGTGCCAGATGCGACATTGTTCATTCTGTCTGGACCCGATTTTGAATATTGGAATTTTTTGAACTTTGTGCTAAATTGGCCAAATTAACAATTTCGATCACTTATTTTGTAGTTGAAACGTTGACTTGGCGATTTCCTTGTGCTCAATTCGAAGAATAGATGTAATACTATGAAATAGCTAAAGAATTTGGTGATTGGAATAATGTAATTGCCTAAAATGGGAGTCCAAGCGGAAAATCGCCGATTCGTAAATATCGCTGATACATCAAAATTCCGAGAGCATATTTTCGTCAATTTTCCAGCCAATTTCGTACTTTTGTTTTATTACCTTCACAAAAAGATTCTCTACATTTCATAAGAAAAAAGAACAAATTTTTTTTTTTTTAAATTCTTGACACTGGTGCGTAGATTCCAGATTAGGGCCTTGGACCCTGAAAGGGTTAAGAATTAAGGAAATTTTGTGCAATGTGGAGTAGATGAAAGATTTGTGGAAAACATCACCTGACAAAGCTGTTTGCAAAGCCTATGCAGAAAAATTGTACAATGATACAGTCTTGTCCCATTTAGGGAATTTTAAAGAGATGCCAGAAACCGAGCTCTCTGGACAAGTATTTAGTGTTACAGGTGTGCAGTGACTCTCAACTGGTCCTAGTGGCATTAAAAAAACAAGAAAGGAAGTAACCCCAGAAAAGGACATGGTATCCTGAAGTCTTTATGGAAGGGATTTCTCCTCCAAACAGTAATTAATCCAACCTCTCTCCTCTTTCCAGTCTCCATCACACTAAGAAGAATCGGCAATAAAGTATAAGAGTTGCTCTTAATGTTTCATTCTTCATGTCTCCCTTTGTTTCTGTTATGTACAATACATATATTTCATGGAAAAATATATTTTGTTTATTACTTCTGGGTGTGTCGAACGGATAATGTATTTACATTATTTCTTAAGGGGAAAATGTTTTGCAAATGTCAATTTTAATATTAGTCCCACACACTCTGGAACAGATAATTATAAATAGCGATGGTCCACTGTACCTAAATCTTAACACTACTCAAAATTTAATACCCAAAGTTCAACATAACTTAATGCAGTGAAACCCCCTCCTACGATATTAATCTGTTCCTGAGAGCTCAATCGTAAGTCTGAAATATCGTTAATCGAATTAATTTTCCTCCTAAGAAATAATGGAAAATCAAATTAATCCGTTCCTGACAACCCAAGTATGAAAAACAAAATTTTTTACCCACTTGAAATATTAAATTTAACCCTTGACTGTCGCAAAACCCCCAAATCTGAGTGTCTCCTGGTGTTGCAAAATTACAAAAAAAAAATAAAAAATTATTTTTTCTCATGAAAATGATAGAGAATCTTTTCCCTCATTGTAATGACACCAAAAAAAAAAAAACGTAATCTTGATGGAATATGATGGAATACACTCTCGTGAAGTTAGCGACCTCAGCGAATTCGAACACTTTGAGCCCCATTTTCGGCTATTTCTGTTGTTCCATCGACCAAACTCACTAGCTATTTCTTTAAGAACTCCCATCTTTTCTATCGATTGAGTTACAAGTAACTGCCCATTTTAACTGATTTCACGACCCAATATCGTGTCAGTAATTTGCAATTTGCCAATTGCACAAAATTAAAAAAATATGACAATGTCAAAATACGGGCCGAATGAACAATGCTGACATTCCTGCTCTAAAAAAATTTTCTTTGTCATCATGTCACGTCTCCAGGCCCCTCTGATATTACTCATGCTTTCTATTTTTGAATTTTTATTAAAAAAAAAAGAGAATTTAACTGTTACGCACAGACTACTTGCAATACTGTAAAAATGTAGCAAATAATGGTCAACCCATTCATGAACTGCATAATTAGAAATGGCTATTGGATATTTATTGGTCAATACATCATTTGTCTACTTTTGAACATTGGCAAAAATCAAACATTTTCCCTACTTGAGCTCATTTAAGTTCTTTTTATAATTAAACCATTCAAAATCACCTCCTATTTCTATAATATGTAGGCCATTCTATCAAAAGACCATAGAAAACAAGAATACAACCATAAATACTTATACGAAAAATGGACCACAAAGTTGCATTTAATTAAAAAAAAAAAAAGGTCGGAGTTTTTTTTTCTCTCTCATTTGCACTGCATGTCCAGGATTTTTTTTATATGGTGCACACGACCACACAGACCCATTTCTCTCCATGTGGGCACTACCCAGCTTTCTCTCCTTGATTTAACCCGCTAAATTTATGAGTATATACATGGACCCTCGCCTAACAAGCATCCGCATATGTAAATTCGCCTAACGATACATTTTAATGCTACATTTTGCCTCGGCTAATGCTAAAAAACTCGCCTAACGATATTAGTTTCTCGGTACCAATTAATAACGTTGGTGAGGTCCACTGTACATGTCAAACACTGTACCTTGTAATACTATACAGTGGAACCTCTACTTGCGGCAGTCCACGTGCAGTTGTTCCTAATCTGAGCATTCCGATGGGCTGATTTTTTGCTTCCATACGCAAGCAAAATTTCCACAAGCGAGCGGACCCTCAAGGCAGTTCCTGGACACTGGTGAGGGGCCTTGCCTCTTGATCTCGGGAATTGTAATCTCATTTGTTTGTTGACTATCATATGAAACTTAGGCAATGTATGATGGAAAGATGCTTCTTAATGTACACCAAAAATGAAAGAAATCCTAAGCATAAATAATGAGTTCACTTTTCAGCAATAGCCACCCCCTTAGCATAATTTTCCAAATGGTTTTTATGGTTTGTATTCTCGATTGTTTTTGTCCATTTGATAGATGGAAGAATATTACAGAAATAATATATTTTAATTGCGTTCAATGATGAAAGGGCCTTGAATTGAGCCAACCTAGTCAAATGGTCTATTGTTTGGCTGTTTCAGAGTAAACAAATGACGTCACTGTCAGTCAATATCAGTCGTGAATGGGTTGACATATTTTATACAATTATTGCAATAATGAATAACAGTAAATCTATATTTTTTGTGTAATAAAAATTACAAATTATTAATAATAATACAAATAATAATAATCAAATAATCAGAGGGGTTGTTAATTGTTTGCTGTAAAAACTGTAGTGTAAAGCATCCCTTCTGTCAAGACAGTGAGGAGTGAATGATGGTGATAGTTTTCTTTTCGGGCCACCCTGCCTTTGGTGGAATCGCCAGTGTGATAATAATAAAAAGTAATAGTAATAATAAAATAATATGATAATTATAATACATATAATAATAAATAGTATAATAATAATACATATATAATAATAATGTAACTGCATATAACAATTATAATAGACTAGCTTCAAAAGGCCGTCACTAATGCAGTGTTTACCACAACAAAAGAGGGAGCGGTTGTGGCCGCCTCCACCTGTTTACATAATGACATTTTATTCATTCTAGAGTAATATATCATGTTTCTATGTTATTTTTTTTTTTATTGTTTGTTGTGTCATATTAGATGAACTGCGATATATAAATAAGCCGTATAAGATGATATTAGCCGAAATTTTCTGAAGTATTTTGCCCGGTCTCCAGACACTCTCTCCCATCCAACCGCCGACACCGCCCATACCACTACGTGTAATGACAAATATTTTTATTTCATTCTAAATATATATCATGTTTTTAGTTTATTCACATTGATTGTTATGTCATATTAGATTACCTGTGATATAGAAATAAAGCCACATAGATATAATACGAAATTATCACTAAGTACAGTGGACCCCCAGTTAACGATATTTTTCATTCCAGAAGTAATGTTCAATGCCAGTAACTGACCAAGATTTGTGCCCATAGGGAATATTGGGAAAGTAGGTTAGTACCATTTCAGACCCCCAAACAGACACGTACAACTCACTTACATAAATACACTACATAATTGTCGCATGGGAGGTGATCAATTAACAGGTCCACTGTATTTTGCCACGGTCTCCAGACAAACTCTCATCCACTGCCGACCCCGCTCATACCACTACATGAATGACACATTTTATCATACTAGAGTATGCAACAAATCACAGTAAACATGATTTCAGAATAGCAAAACAACCCCACTCTGAAGAATAAAATATTCCAAGCGCTTTCCTGACTTACTCACCATGATCCAAGAACTATGAAATAAAAGCATCCAAGGAAGCGATATAAGGGGTCTGGCCAACACCTCACTATCAGATCCCACAACGGTTAAACACCTGACGCCGCCGACTCTACTGAAGAGTTCCTTTGCAAAACTCACCCACAAACTATTCTACCCAAGAAAATTTAAAAATTTTATTTTTGTCCATGTAATTATTAAATTCTTCCCAAATTCTATTAATTATAAATGGATCTAATTTATATAAACCAAGCAATATTCATATTATTGACAAACTGCGTTTATAAACAAGATTCAATTATATTCCTGTCGACCATGACTTGCGTGATACTACTTTCCTCAACTTTTTTGAAAATCAATTGGATGTTTAAAATCTCTTACATGAATAAATGAGCATTGGAATCTTGTCCAGATTCTAATGCTATAGTTATGTTGTTTTAATCTTAGTTCGAGATTTTTTACCAGTTTGACCGTAATAATACTTTATCGCAAATTTTACAATGAAGCTTATAGACACATCATCACATTTTTGGGGAATTCTTTTATCAAAAAGTTTTTTTTGTAGTAGAGGTTGGTAGACAGCAACCGCCCAGGAGGTACTACCGTCCTGCCAAGTTGAGTGTAAAACGAAAGCCGGAATTGTATTTTACATGATGGTAGGAATTGCTGGTGTCTGTTGTCTGTCTCATTAATATGCAAGATTACAGTAAGTCTTCTACTTCTACTACACTTAGGTCACCTAACACATACATGTATTAGCATATATATACTCACCCCTCTGGGTTTTCTTCTAGTTTCTTTCTAATTCTTGTTCGTGTTTATTTCCTCTATCGCCATGGGAATGGAACAGAATTCTTCCTCTGTAAGCCATGCGTGTCTAAGAGGCGTCTAAAATGCCGGAGCAAGGGCTAGTAACACCCTTCTCCTGTATATATTACTAAATTTTAAAGGAGAAACTTTAGTTTTTCTTTTGGCCTACCCCATCCTCAGTGGATACGGCTGTACGTTGAAAGAAGAATAATATAGTGTTACAACCCGATTTTTGATGTATTAGATACCCAAATTCTAGCGGTTCAAATCCAAGTGGGAGGAAGCGATAGCCATATGTAAAGAATGGTCTGTGGGTCATGTGCACAGTAAAAAAAAAAAATCCTGCAGAATGCAGTGCATAAAGAGTAAAATACTCTGATTGTGTTATTGATTAAAACGCCAACTTTTAGGTGTAATTCATATAGTATTAATGAATTTTTTTTTTTTTTTTGGTTAAAATCTTGCTTCTTGGTTTCATCATATATAGAATGGAAGGACATTTTACAGAAATAAGGTTATTTTGATTGGTTTCATGATGTAAAAGGACCTTGAATTGAAGCTCACAGTATCGGAAATGTTTGATTATTTGGCCGATGTTCAAGAGTCAACAAATGACTCACTGACAATACGTGTCTGGACTTAGCCATTCTATATGCAAGTCATGAATGGGTTGATATTATTTATACAATTATTACAATAATGCAGTAGTTTGCATAACATTAAATCTTCTATTTTTTTTGTGTGAATAAAAATTCAAATAGAAAGCAAGAATAATATAAGAGGGGCCTGGAGATGTGACCAATGAACAGAGAAAATGTTATTTTATTGCCAGGAATTTCTGCATTGTTTACTCGACCCTGTTTTGAATTTGGCATCTTTTTTAATTTGCGTGAAATTGGCCAAATTGTCAATTTCTGACCACTTTATTGGGTAGTTGAAATCAGTAAAGGGGCAGTTTCCCATACTCAATCGACAGATCAAATGGAGTTCTAAAGAAATAGCTATGAGTTTGGTTGACTGGAACAATGAAATTTACCAAAAATTGGGCTCAAAGCGGGCGAAATCGCCGATGCGTGTATATTGCTGACATCACTAACTTCACGAGAGCGTAATTCCATAAGTTTTCCATCAAATTTCATACTTTTGGTGTCATTACCATTAGGAAAAGATTCTCTATCATTTCATAAGAAAAAAATAATTTTTTCTTTTTTTTTCTTAATATTTTGCGATACAGAGAGAGACTTGAGGATGTGGGGTCGCAGTAGTCAAAGGGTTAACAGAACAGAGCTGCATTGTATTGTACAGTACATGTGTGAAGGGGTTGGCAGCAACTGTGCTGTCTCAGAGAGGAAAGGGGGAGGGAGAGGGAAGGATTGAGTAGGTATGTAGTGTGGGAAGGTAATGTTGATTATAACTGTGTGAGAGAGGGTGTGGCATGAGATGCCACACTTCACCCACTGAACATATCTGATATGTGGGAGTACCAAGGCAGCTACCACAGCTAATCCAAGCAACATACCTTCAATTTTAAATCTAGGGTTCTTGACCAATCTCTGCCATACTGTTGTGAGTGCTCTATGATGTGCATGAAAATGAACATAGATAAGCATTAATGCATTTGTGTAAATAAGAAAAGAAAATTAGTTAAAAATTTAATGGCTTAAATCCCTTTCAGGGTTGGTGGCCGTACTAGTAACGGCTTGCATTGCACGCCATGGTTGGTGGCCGTACTTAGTACGGCTTGCACGCCAGGGTTGGTGCCGTACTAGTACGGCTTGCACGCCAGGGTTGGTGCCGTACTAGTACGGCTTGCACGCCAGGGTTGGTGCCGTACTATTAACGCTTTGCACTCCTAGGGTTGGTGCCAACTAGTATGTACTCGATAAATTCTAATGCTTTCAAATCTAGTGAGAGAAAGCTGGTAAGGTGCCTACATCTAGAAGAATAGGTCTATGTGTGGTCAGTTGTGCAGTATAAAAAAAAATCCTGCAGCACAACAGTGCATAATGAGAAAAAAAAACTCCGATCTTGTTTTTTGGTTTAAACAGCGACTTTGCATTGTATTTTCATATATATTTATGGTTGTATTAAGTTTCCTGGTCTCATTTTATTGAAATGGAAGACAATAGCAGAAACTGAGATGAATTTTGATTGGTTTCATCACAATAAAAGTACCTTGAAATTGAGCTCAAAGTAGCAGAAATGTTCAATTTTTGCCAAAGTTCAAAGTAAACAGATCATGCCACAATGCGTTCCAATACACATCAACTGGTGAGACCAAATATCTTTCACAAGTGTGCTGATATTATTTATACCATTTCACACCATTTCACTACAACTAATGCAGTAGTCCTGCATAACAGTAAATCTTCTATTTTATGTGAGAATCAAAATTTCAAAGATGGAAAGCAAAAGAAATGTAACAGAGGCCCTGGGGACGAGGACTAAATGAACAGTGTAATTGTTATTTTATGCCAGGAATGTCTGTCCTGTTTATTTCAGGGACCCAAATTTGAAAATGGCATCTTTTGAAATTTGTGTGAATTGGCAAATCTGGCCATTTCCTGAACAATTATTGGATAGTTGAAATCGTTAAATGGGTGGTTTCTTGTACTCAATTCTTAGAAAAAGTTGAGTATCTCGCCAAATAGTTTATGATTTTTTCGACTGGTCATTGGATATTGGCCGAAAATAGGGCTCAAAATTGGGTCAAAATTGCTGACGCATAAACATTCGTCAAGTACCGCTAACTTTCGTGAGAGTATAATCCCTAAGTTTTCCATGCAAAGTTTCATACTTTTGTGTCATTATGGATCTGGAAAAGTTTCTCTATCAATTCATTAAAGAAAATAATTTTTTTTTTTCGAAAAATTTCTTCAACCCTGAAAAATATACAAGTTTAGGAGAAGGCCTGCCGACCCTGAAGGGTTTGATATAACGTCCTCTCCACACTTAACAGCAGGGTTGCTGTTCCAAGACCACAATCATAAATGAATTCATCACTAAGTGATGAGCATACCTATAGTGGTAAAATGGGTTTGTGTCAACCATCATAGATGTTGTTTTAATGTTGCCTTTTCACTCATTTAAAACATTTCTGGTATATTTTTAAATGTTTATACAGTAGTGAACTTTTATATCAGCTCTAAAAAACATTATTTAGGTATGCATACTGGTCGAGAGCCCGTTGTCAAACCAAGGCATTGGTAAATGATTATGTCGCTAAATTTGAGGGAAGCTGTATTTCATGATTGTAACGGCAGACATGCTCATAAGTAATTGATTCTAAAGTGCCAGTGCTATTAAGTGTGAAACATTTGGTAAATTAGGAACATTACCATACATTGCCAAATATTTGATTATTACTGTGAGGGTACCAAGGCCGTGGGAGTCTGCAAGGAGCACCACTTGGCACACCTTTTCACTTGAATCATATCATACACTATCCTCAACATGCTTTTCTCTCACATCCCTTCTACATGGCAATAAGAAGTTGAATTTTTTTGAATAAGCATTCAATGACACTTAATGTCACCACTGGTACGTATTTCTTCCCTATACAGTGGACCCCTGTATCGATATAATCCACTGCCTGAGAGCTCATCGAATACCGATGAATTATCGAAAACCGAATCCAATTTTCCTCATAAGAAATAATGAATAATCAAATTAATCCGAGAAGACACGCCAAAAGTATGAAAAAAAAAGTTTTTTACTAGATAGAATATAAGATTAATGCAATAAAATAATAATAAAAATAATTGACACTTACCTTTAAATGAAAATCTGGTGATGATTGATGGATGGGAGGTAGGGAGAAGGTGTTAGTGTTTTAGAAGGGGATCCCCTTCCATTAGGCCTTGAGGTACCAAGTCCTTTTCCCCGGGTGTACTTCCCTTCTTCTTTTAATGCCACTAGGACCAGCTTTCAGAGTCACCTGAAATCTTCGCTACAACATAATCTGTCCATAGATGCCTGTACCAGTACCTGTGGGGCTCCCTTTCCTTTATGATTTGATCCCTAAAGTGTGTTTCACTACAATGTTAGTGTAATAGTTTCACCACAGCAGCTTGCAATAGCTTTGTTAGGGTGATTTGGTCGATGCAAAAAAGGTTTTGCACTTTACGCACATTTGCACATGGTGGCAATTTCCTTAACTTTGAAGTACAACTTCTTCAATTTCTCTATCCCCGTCCTCCTAACAGTTTCCACAGGTCTTGTCCCTCTTGCTGGTTCAGATGATATATCACTCATCATTGGTTAGGTTTCTTTTCACTGTCCCACCTCCACCAACTCATCCGACACCTCGCCACTAACCTCTAACCCCAAGGACTTCCCCGAATGCCACAATGAATTCCTTAACTGCAAAGGATTCTCATGGAGAAGCCTCAATCCTTCAAAATCCCTTTTGTCTACACATTCCTGGCTGCACATTATTTTCCAAGGAGAGTTCAAGGTCCTCTTAGTCACTACTCCCTCCTCAAGCTGGTCTATCAAGTTTATACAATTGAGGATATTAAAAAAGTGATCCTTTCCAAAACTCTTTATAGCAGTTGATGTTCTGTGGTCATTTCTATAAAAGCACTTTTGAAACATAGCTTTGTGTACAGTTTCTTGAATTTGGAGCTGTGTAGTCCTTGTGCTTAGAGCGCTTTTTTGAGATTATAATTAATAATTGAAGTTGAAATGCCTGCAGGTCCATGGGCAGCAGGAGAGGAGTGGTATTAGAGGCAAAAACTTGACCTTAATGAAGCTCATGTCCACAGAAAAGTCGCTCTGACAAGTCTGTAGGATGACACGAAATTGTCTAATTACCGAGGAGCACTTAGGTCTAATTTCTTTTCAGTATGTAAATTTTTCAAACAGTGGGGGGCAAATGCATGGTGTAACCAACATAGAAAAAGTCCCTAGTGGATCCCCATGCCTACTGTTGCCCTCCACAGCATACACAAATTAGCGCTTGAGGACATTGTTTTTCCTGAACACCACTGGAGTTTTCAGAGTGATACAGCCAGTAAGAAAAAAAAAAGGCTTCCCTTTTGCAATCACCATTAGCATTGCACACATCAACAGAGTAAGCCGTTCTTTCCATAGCTTATGTCCTGGAGTGCCTTTTCCTCCTGAGTAATGGTATAAAGGTCCTGTTGGCATTTTCTTCCAAAACGGGCCTGTTTCGTCACAAATAAACACTTGTTCATGTTTCAGTCCTTCACTGTCTATGTAATGCCTTGAATTCCTTCACATATTTTTCAGCTGCTTTTTGGTCCGAACTGGCAGCCTCACCATGCCTAATCAACACTATGTAAGGCGCCCTACGATTCTTAAATCTTTCAAACTCAACCTTTGCTGCCTTAAATTCACTCACATCACCACTATTTGGCCAGGCAATTTCTTTACCAAATCGTCCATGCAACTGCCTACCCTTTTCACAAATGATCGCTTGAGAGATGCAATCACCTGCTATCTGTTTTTTCATTCATCCACACCAATAACAATATCTCACTTTCCTAACACTTGCGGTCCCGCTGTTTTCCGTAATCACAATTGGCACCTTTTGCAAGAACAAGCTTCCCTTGATTGCCGATTTCCCCGTTCACTAAATAAGATGGTTTTATTGGTTTATTATACAATCTACTCAGCTCGCGACACAAAGAACAATACACGCACGTCCACTTTCCGTACTTTGAATTATCTCATTCATTCATTTCATAAGGTCATTAGCACATTTTTTTTGAAGGGTTGACACTAGAAGCTTTCTGGGGCCGATGGTGACTATTTTCAGAAACAAGCACCAAACACAGTGATAATATGGATAATAATGGAATTACTGAATGTATCCTTAGATGCGCGCACACTGGCTGGCTTGTAAACAACTAGCACACAAGGGGCAGTTCAGGGCCACACGTGTACAAGTCCTCATACGAATCGTATCGAATACCGGGTTTCAATCAAATACGGGAGGAAAATTTTTTGTGGATAAATTTATCGAATACCGTATTTAGCGAATATCCGATGCTATCGAATACTGGGGGGTTCCACTGTTACAGTATTATATGACAAATTAAGGGGAGATTTGGTGCTTCTATTACCATTGCTATTTTATTATTTTTATGCAGAATTACTATATTTTAAGAATTATACTCCATGACTTAGGCCTTTTTTTGCTTTTATTATGATGTTGACTGTTACTGGGAGGCCTTTATTTGCTTTTGTTGTGGTTTTCTGGTAATTTATTCATGTGCCTGGTAGGTGTCCAGGGGAAATTTTATGGAAGTCTTTTAGATAGTGGATATAATTTAGTGGGATTTTAACTCTTCACTGTCTGTCCATGTAGATATTTCACTGTGGGCCAGTGTCCACTTGCGTAGATCTTAGTTATAGCACTCTCAGATATGCTGGTGATTAGTAAATTTTTGGGCTTTACAGAGAGAGTGGGTCTGTGGGGTGGTGTGGCATAGTATAAAAAAAATACCTGCTTCCACACAGTCATATGGAAACCCAATTCTAGCCCATGTGACCTTGTGTTTGCGGGTTAAATACTTTTAGGCATTTTCTATCTAGGTATTTTTATGTTTTGTAATGTATCTATGAGTAACATTTGATAGAAATGAAATACATACTAATAAAAAAGGATGATTTTTGTTTTGTCATAAAACCAAATGCCTGAAATAAGGCTCAAATTTAAGCAAAAAAATTATTCAATTTTTTTTGGCAGTATTTTTCTGAGGATGGATGGTAAGTGCCTTCCCTCACTTAATTTGATAGCCTAAAGCAAGAACCAATCATTCTTCTTACGAGTAATTACTGAGATAAATGGAAAAACTTTTGATTTTTATTTTTGTGGTGCGGATTCAAAATTGAGGGGAAGTGATGATTGGAGAGACCTGGGGATTATGTGACAGAGGAAAGGTTTTCAGGTGGCTGGAATGCCTACACTGTTTGCTCTGGACTCGTTTTCAAATTGGATATTGTGAATTTTGTTGTTAAACTGTCAAAATTCTTGACTCTGGGCACTTTAACAGATAGTTTTGATAAGCAAAAGGCAGTTGCTTACGCGTCAATTGATAGAATAGGAATGGTCAGTTTTGAGGAGGATGGAATGGCCTAAAATAGGCCTCAAAATGGTGAAATCACACTTATGTACAGTGCTCCCCCAGCCTCTTTGTCCTGCATAATTTTCATAAGTTATTCCCATCAAAATTTCATATTTTTGATGTCATAACCTCGTAGGAAAAAGATTTACAGGTCTCCATCATAAATCCAGCTCATTGGGACCGTAGTGTAGCCGGATTACTGAGTTTGCTGAATTACAGAGTGGTTAGGTTACAGAAAACACTTAATAAAATTAACCAAACTTGACTACACATGTTTTCATTGAACATCATCAAAAAAATGAACATTTTTCTGCTATTTTTTTACTTTGATGCTCAATTTAAGGTACATTTCGTCAATGAAAGGCAATCAAAATCATTCTATTTCTGTAATATATCTTCCATACTTATTACAAATGAGTCCAAAAAATTGAGATTACAACCTTAAAAACCATACGAAACTATACTGCAAAGAGGCGCTAATGGCTGAGAAGTTAACTCCCTTATTTATCGTCCGTTTTTTTTTTTTTTTGTCGTACGTTAAGAAGCATCTTTCCATCATACACTCCCCAAGTTTCAATGCAAAGTCCCCAACAAACAACCGAGAAAAATAATATTTACCAAATATCATACATGGCAAGCCCAAGCCAGGTACGGGAAATAAGTCACTTTAAACTGACTTTTCTGGGTTATCCTGGGTTCTCTATACATACACTGCTATGTATGATAATCAAATGTAACTATTTGTGTATACCTAAAATAAACTTATTTATGTCTAGTCTGTCAACTGAGTACAAGAAACCACCCATTCACTTATTTCAACTACCCAATAAAGTGGTCAGAAATTGGCAATTTGGCCAATTTCACACAAATTTCAGTAGATGCCAATTTCAAAATGGGTCCAGAATAAACAATGCAGACATTCCTGGCACTAAAATAGCATTTTCTCTGTTCATTAGTCACAGCTACAGGCCCCTCTTATATTACTCTTGCTTTATATTTGGAATTTTTTATTCACAAAAAAATAGAAGATTTACTGTTATGCAGACTGCTGCATATTGTAATAATTGTATAAATAATGTCCAAGTCATTCTTGACTCCGTATTGGACTGGCCGGCGGACAGGACTTGGACGGTGACTACATTTATTTACTCTGAGCTCCTAAAGAATAGAACATTTTCGCTACTGAGAGTGCAATTTTCAAGGTACTTTTCGTCATGAAAGCAATCAAAATCAAAATTTTATTCTGTAATTTATTTTTTCATTCTATCAAATGGACCGCAAAAATGAAATTTAACCATAACCATACTGGGTTTTTGGTTTCTTTTTCTGTCTTTATAAACACGCTAGATAACAGGATATCTGCTACTCCTACTTACACTTTGTCACACTTCACAGACATGCACATGCATATAAAACATACATCTAGGTTTTTCCCTTTTTCTAATGCTCTTGTTCCCTTTATTTCTTCATTGTCTATGGGAAGTGAAAAGAATCTTTCCTCCGTAAAGCCATGCTGTCGATGAGCACTAAAATGCCAGAGCAAATGGCTAGTACCCCCTTCTTCCTGTAGACATTACCCAAAAAAGAGAAGAAGAAAAATTTTAAAAAAGGGG
>NC_069427.1:43319971-43397242 GCF_026875155.1 Cherax quadricarinatus
TTACCCCCATTTTTCCCCCCCAATTTTATAAAAATTTTCAATAATTTTTTTTTTCCTAAAACCTTTTTTTCTTATTATTTTTTTTTCTTTTCAACCTCCAATTAAACCCCAATTTCCTGCAAAATTTGTCTAAAACGTTTCCAAAAACACTGTAAAACCCCCTTTTTGGGTTTCTTTATTTTTAACCCGCCTTTTTAAAAATTTTTTCTTTTAAAATTTTAAAATTTTTTTAAACCCAGGGGGAATAAATTTTTAAAAAAAATTTTTTATAAAAAATTTCCTTTCACTACCTAACTTGAGCCCCACCCAAAAAAACCCCCTACAACCACACACCAACATTGCAACACCCAACCCCACCACCGTTCCCCAAACCAAAAGCCCCCAAACCCCCACATTAATACTCACCAAATTTTTTAACAACCGGACCAGAACCCTCCTTAAATCCTTTTAAAAAGTTTTCCCCAAATTAAAATTTCAAATAACAAAACCTGTAAGGCCCCAACAGACTACCCCTAATTTTCCCTTTTATCCCCCAATCAAAGGAAAAGGGGCAATCCCGGGACCTTCCCCTTAAACTTTTAAAAAACCCAACCAAAACAACCCCACCGCTTTAATTTTTCAACCAAACCCCTTCCCCTCTTTCCCCCCCACGTTCCTTCCCCCAATTATCAAATGGCCTTTAATTAAAAATTTATAATTGCCAAAAAACACAGTTCCACTTTAAAATTTAAAAATCAAATTTTCCTCCATCCAACCCCAACCCTTTTAAAATTAAATAAGGGCATTTTTGGGTTTCTGAACTTAATCAAATTTTTTAAAAAATATGTGAAAATAAACCCATTTTCCCGAAAATTTTACATTAAACCACTCCAATTTTTTTTCCCCATATATTTCCCCTTAAACACTTCGTGAAAAATAGCAAACCCATATCTTTTATAATTCACCACAGTTTTCCGCCCCCCTTGGGCCAAACTTCCTAACCAAACCACATTTTTAAAACCCCCATCCTCCACCCCCTACCTCAAGCATCATCCTCAAAAGCATAAACCCAACCCCCCTTTAAGTTAAACCTTTATCCCTTTGATCTTTATTTCTCCTAAATCTTATTTTAATTTGTAAATAAAATGAATAAATCTGGCCTTTAAAAACTTCAATTTTGAAAATTTTATCTGAAAGAAAAAAGAGGGCAAAAGGTTAAAAAAGGGCAACGAAAAAAAAAGGAAAAAACCCGGGGCCCCGGACGAAGGGAAAAAAAAAGTGCATGGGAAAAAAAAATCAAAGGAGGAAGAAAGAAAGGGAGATCATGAAAGAAGATGGAAGCCGGGGAATGGCCCGGCAAGTATGAAATGACAAGTAAAACCCAAACAAAACCCAAAAAGAAACCCCTCAAAAAAAAAGCAAAAAAATTTAAACAAAGTTCAGTGCTGAGACCTTGAGAAGGTGTTAGGACCTGTCAGTGCTGGGACCTTGATGAAGTGTTAGGACCGTCAGTGCTGGGACCTTGATGAAGGTTAGGACCGTCAGTGCTGGAACCTTGAATGAAGGTGTTAGGACCGTCAGTGCGGACTTGATGGTGTTAGGAACCGTCAGTGCTGGGAACCTTGATGAAGGTGTTGATAGGACCGTCAGTGCTGGGACTCCTGATTGTGTTTTTAAGGACTCAGAGTCGTGCTGGGACCTTGATGAAGTGTTTAGGACCATCAGTGCTGGACCCTTGATGGTGTTAGGACCGTCATGCTGGACCTTGATGAAGGGTTAGGACCGTCAGTGCTGGACCTTGATGAAGGGTTAGGACCGTCAGTGCTGGGACCTTGATGTAGAACTGTCAGTGCTGGGACCATTGATAAAGGTGTTAGACAGTCAGTGCTGGGACCTGATGAAAGGTGTTAGGACCGTCCAGTGCTGGGACCTGTTGATGAAGGTGTTAGGACCATCAGTGCTGGTACCTTGATAAAGGTGTAGGAACCGTCAGTGCTGGGACCTTGATAAAGAGTTAGGACCGTCAGTGCTGGGACCTTGATAAAAGTTTATGACCGTCCAGTGCTGGGACCATTGATAAAGGTGTTAGGAACCGTCAGTGCTGGGACCTTTGAATGAAGGTGTTAGGACCGTCAGTGCTGGGACCTTGGATGAGGTGTTAAGACCGGTATGCCTTACCTTAGTTTTGCTCACTGCTCTTTAAAAAACCACTTGTCAGCATCATCACCAGGTTTTATTACCCAATCTGGTGTAATATGCCATGGAAAAATTAGATCATAACTGTGACCCGAACTATTCGTAAAAAACTCCCACACTTTTGAAAAATGGTCTGGTGAAACTGCCGACAAGGTGTGGAAACAGCGCCACGAGTGGCTATTCAGTCTTAGGACTACAAATTCCTCTGTACTCGACTGAAGAACCTACTAGTAGGCGAAACGTTTCCGGAATAAAGATAATGTAACTTGCCTGTCTTACTTATCAACATGTTAGTACAGCATACAATTTAATATACATCGGATAAAAAGTGTAAGACTTTTACCCTTACGTCCGTCCAGCAACGGGAATCGATCTATGGGTCCTCCTTGGGTTTAACCAATACACTGAACAGGTGCAGGTTGTGAACACACCTCGTCTGGGATCCTGACACCACTGCTGCCACTGCGTCAGTAGTCTCCCTCCAACTAGTAATGCATTAGGGTTATTTTATAACACAGCAGGGTCAAGTCTTGTTTATTAACACAGGAGAATAAAGTCTTATTATTAACACAGTCGAAAGTCAGGTCTTATTATTGCACATGAAAGAGCCGGCTTATTATTAACACACTGAAAGTCAGGTCTTATTATTAATTAACAACAGCAAACGCCATGTAATATTAACACACGAAAGTCAGTCACATTATTTCCACAGAGATCGTTTGGATCTATTTCCCAGGATGCACCCACAACAGTTTCCATTTCCTAGATACTAACTTATTCCTAGACGAACGGATTCTAATTTTGTCTGACTGTTCTTGGGTTAACCTAGGCATTCTACACATATGCTGCTATGTAGATATTACATAATTGTATTTATGTGTGACCTTTACAGAATAAACTTGTATTTCGTAAAGCGCTAATTCTGTGCGAGTGTTTTCTCATCTGTGAACCGAATGGCGCTACAAGATTCACCTCTGTGTAATGTAGTGTGACAGAGGAAACCGCAAGCTTTTGTTCCCCATATATACTAATAGCAGGAGTGTAAGAAATAAGATAGATGAGCTAAAATTAATTGCAAGTGCAGGAAACATAGATATTATTGCTATAACAGAGACCTGGCTCAATCTGAAAGATAGAGAGATGCCCCCAGCTCTGAATGGCACATACAAGGCTATAAATTATTCCACACTGACAGGTAAACAGGAAGGGTGGTGGAGTAGTCGATGTATGTCAAGAGACAATTTAAATTGTTGTTGTTTACAAGAATATAAAATAGAAGGGTCAGCCACTGAATCTGTTTGGTTACCGCTTCTCGAGGCCGAGAAAAACTAATTTTGGTATGATTTACAGGGCCCCAATCTTGATAGGGAGTGCAGTAAACTTCTATGGGACGAAATTCGTAAGGCATCTACATATGAAAATGTTGTGCCTAAAGGGAGATTTCAACTATAGAACAGAATTGACTGGAGCAATTTGACAGGAAAAATTTAGAGTCAGGTGACTTTCTGATACAATCCAGATTGTTTTTTTTTAATAGAGTTTGTGACAGAGCCAACTCTAGGGGAAATAACCTCCTTGACTTGGTTCTTGCAGTAGGGAAACACTAAATTAATAATCTTGAGGTTAATGATGAACTTGGGGAAGTGTCACAAATCACTCATGTTTTATTATAATCATGGAATTCCCCTAATAATGGCAATCAATCCTTTTCGCTTGCATGACTTTCGCTTGGCTGATTTCATAGACTGAAAAAAATTACTTATTGGGCTGAACTGAATGACCTGACTGCAGGGTCAGGTAGGAGGTGGTGATGTTGCCGAAAATGATGCTTTCCCAGGGCAATAGTTCTAGCTAGCAGCCAGTCAAATTGTGTTTCCAATAGGGAAATCAGATCAAACAAAAATGATCCTTAAATGGATGAACAATTGGCTTAAAATATCTGATTGGTCAAAAGAGAGGCATATATAGCAAATCAAAAGAGGAGAGAGGCAATTAAGAATCGAATATATTTCAGTTAGCAGAAAAATAAAAAAGGAATTAGAAAAGCCAAAAAGAGGATTATGAGGTTAAGTTGGCAAGAGAATCGAAGACTAACCCAAAAGGATTCTTTCAGTATACAGAAGTAAGATCAGGACAAGATAGGTCCCACTCAAAAGTCCACTGGTCAGCTCATCACTGACAGTGATAAGGAAATGTGTAGAATTTTTAACACAACTTCCTCTCAGTTTTTATACAACTACCACTCAGGATAGAAATAACCATTAATTTTTAAACCAGAGAAGATAATTGATCCCGTTGACCCTGATCTAAACCTCCATAATCTGAACACCCATCAAAACCAATTTGGAAAGAACTGCCTTTATACACAGCATCACAAGCCACCACAATCCTAAACAATGCTAAATGTTATAGAGGCCAGAACGTTGTGTAGCTTTAAAAATAGGTTGGATAAATACATGAGTGGATGTGGGTGGGCGTGAGTTAGACCTGAACTTGTACTACCAGGTCGGCTTGTCGTGTTTCCTCCCTTAAGTGAATGTGACCTGACCTGACTAGGTTGGGTGCATTGGCTTAAGCCGGTAGGAGACTTGGACCTGCCTCGCATGGGCCAGTAGGGCTTCTGCAGTAATTTTTTTGCTAATTTGAGCCTTATTTCAGGCACTTTGGTCTGAAATAACAAAAATCATCCATTTTTATTAGTATGTATTTCATTCTATCAAATGATACCAAGAAACATACAAAACCATTAAAACTACCCTAGAAAATGCCTAAAAGTATTAACCCAAACACAAGGTCACAGGTTAGATGTTTCCATTATGCATGCGTGAGCGTGTTTGATAGGAGTGAATGGAGACAAATGGTTTTTAATACTTGACGTGCTGTTGGAGTGTGAGCAAAGTAACATTTATGAAGGGATTCAGGGAAACCGGCAGGCCGGACTTGAGTCCTGGAGATGGGAAGTACAGTGCCTGCACTCTGAAGGAGGGGTGTTAATGTTGCAGTTTAAAAACTGTAGTGTAAAGCACCCTTCTGGCAAGACAGTGATGGAGTGAATGATGGTGAAAGTTTTTCTTTTTCGGGCCACCCTGCCTTGGTGGGAATCGGCCGGTGTGATAATAATAAATAATTATGCACTGTGTGAAGCAGGATATTTTTTTTATACTATGCACACCCACCACACAGACCCACTCTCTCATGTAAAGACCAAAATTTACTAATCACAGCATATCCGAGAGTGCTATAACTAAGATCTACGCAAGTGACACTGGCCTCAGTGACAAATCTACATGACAGACAGTGAAAGAGCTTAAAATCCCACTAAATTACCACTATCAAAAGACTTCCATAAAATTTTCCCAGACCCCTACAGGCACCTGAATAATTACAAAAACCACAACAAAAAGCAAATAAAAGGCCTCCCAGTAACTGTTAAATCATAATAAAAAGCAAAAAAGGCTAAGTCATGAGTATTATTCCTAAAATAGTAACTTCTGTATAAAAAAATAAAAATACAATGGTAATAAGAAGCACCAATAACCCTTAATTTGTCACAATAATACTGTACATGACCCCCAGTATTCGATAGCATCGGTATTTTCCGATAAATCCAGTATTCGATACATTTTATCATAACAAAAAAATTTCCTCGGTATTCGATTGAAAACCCCTATTCGATACGATTCGTATGAGAACAGTCAAACGTGTGGCCTGAACTCGCCCCTTTTGTGCTAGTGTTTACAAAGCCACCAGTGTGCGAGCATCTAAGATACATTCAGTCATTCCATTTATCCCTATTATCACTGTGTTTTGGTGCTTTGTTTCTGCAAAATAAGTCACCATGGGGCCCCAAGAAAGCTTCTAGTGTTCCAACCATCAAAAAAAAAAAGTCGCTAATGATCTTATGAAATGAGAAAGAGATAATTGCAAAGTATCGGAAGAGGAGTGCGTGTGTCGGAGCTGGTTAGGGGTTGTATAATAAACCCCAATCAACCATCTCTATTAATAGTGACCAGGAAAACGGCAATCAAGGACTGTCTTGCAAAAGGTGCAATTGTGATACGAAACAGCGACCTCAAGTGTTAAAAATGCCGGAGATATTGTTATTGGAGGTGGATAAATTGAAAAACATATAGCAGAGATAGCATCTCTCAAGCGATCATTTGGTGAAAAGGCTAGGCAGTTGCATTGACGATTTTGGTAAAGAAATTGCCTGCAAAATAGTGGTGAATGTGAGTGAAATTCAGGCCAGCAAAGGTTGGTTTGAAAGATTTAAGAATCGAGTGCATACATAGTGTATTAGGGCATGGTGAGCCCTGCCAGTTCGGACCAAAAGCAGCTGAAAAAATGTGAAGGAATTCAAGGATTACATAGACAGTGAAGGACTGAAACCTGAACAAGTTTTAATTGTGACGAAACAGCCGTTTTTTGGAAGAAAATGCAAGCAAGGACCTCATTACTCAGGAGGAAAAGGCACTCACAGGACAAAGACTATGAAAGACAGGCTTACTCTGTTGAATGTTGCCACTGCTAGTGGTGATTGCAAAGTGAAGCCTTTACTGGTGTATCACTCAAACTCCCAGAGTGGTTTCAGGAAAAACAATGTCCTCAAGGCTAATTTGTGTGTGCTGTTGAGGGCAAACAGTAAGGCATGGTCACATGGGACTTTTTCTATGACTGGTTTACACGATGCATTTGCCCCACTGTGAAAAATTACCTACCTGAAAAGAAATTAGACCTTAAGTTGCCTCCAGGTATTAGACAATTCCCTGGTCATCTCCACAGACCTTGTCAGAGCGACTTTCTGGACAAGAGCTTCATTAGGTCAAGTTTTTGCCCTCCTAATACCACTCCTCTCCTGCCAGCCAATGGACCAGCAGGTCATTCCAACTTCAATTATTATTAAATCAAACAAAGCGCTAAGCCACAAGGACTATACAGCTCCAACTCACGACACTGTAAACACAGAAGCTTTGTTTCCAAAGTGCTTTATAGTGACCACAAAACTCAACTGACTCTAAAAGAGTTTTGAAGGATCCACTTTAATATCCTCAATTTAAACTTGATTAGGTACAGCTTGGGAGAGTGACTAAGAGGACCTTGAACTCTGCTTGGAAAAAACTTGCCAGAATGTGTAGACAAAAGGGATTTTGAAGGTTCTGAGGCTACACCCGAGAATCCTATGCCAGTTAAGGAATTCATTGTGGCATTGGGGAAGTCCTTGGGGTTGAGGTTATTGGGGAGGATGTGAAAAGAGTTTGGTGGAGGAGGACAGTGAAGAACTAACCACTGATGAGACTGAATGATTCATCTTGAAGAGAGCAAGAGGCAGACCTGAGAAACTGCTTCGGAGGAGGGGAGAGAGAAATTGAAGAAGTTGCCCTACTTCAAAAGATAAGGAAAATGTTGCAATGTGGCTTAAAAGTGCAAACCTTTTTTGAAGACAAAATTCACCCTAACACAGCTATTGCAAGCCGTGCTGGTGACTATTACACAACAATGTTGTGAAATACTTTGGGAGTCATAAAGGAACGGAGGTACAGGCCACAATGGACGAGATATGTTGTGCGACAAATCCAGTGACTCTGAAGCTGGTCCTAGTGTGCAATAAAAGAAGAAGGGAAGTAACCCCGGAAAAGGAATTGCTACCTCAAAGTCCTAATGGAAGGGGATTCCCCTTCTAAACACTAACACCTCTCCCCTCCTCCAATCCTCATCAATCATCACCAGATCTTCCATTAAGGTAAGTGTCAATTATTTTATTATTATTTTATTGCAATTAAACTTAATATTCCTGTAGTAATTTTTTTTTTTCATACTTTTGGGTGTTCCCTTTGCATGATTAATTTGAATTTCCATTATTTTCTTATGAGGAAAAATGATTCGGTTTTCGTATTACGGTATTCGATAGCTCCAGGAGTGGATTAAATGAATAACCGGAGGTCCACTGTATAGGGAAGAAATAACTTACAGTGGTTACATTAAGTGTATGAATGCATAATTTCAAAAAAATTCAACTTCTTATTGCATGTAGAAGGATGGAGAGAAAAGCATGTAGAGGATAGTGTATGATATGAATCAGTGACAAGGTTGCAGTGTGCTCCTTGCTGACCCACGGCCTTTGTTACCCCCACAATAAATAATCAAATTATTTTGGCAATGTATGGTAATGTCCTAATTTACGAATGTTTCACACTTATAGCACGTGCACTTTAGAACATTACTTATGAGCACTGAACTGAGTTACAACATGAAAATACAGCTTCTCCACATTTAGTGACATTACCATTACCAATGCTTGGATTACAACGGGCTCTCTGACACAGTATGCATACTAAATAGTGTATATTAGAAGCTGATATTAAAGTTCACTACTGTAATAAACATATTAAAAATATACCTAAAATGTTTTGAAATGGTGAAAAGGCAACATTAAAACAACTTCTATAATGGTTGACAACAAACCCACTACCTACTATAGTCTGCTCCTCACTTAGTGATGAATTCATTTTACTGATGTGGTCATAGAAACAGAACCCTGCTCTAAGTGAGGGGAAGGACGTATATAACCCTTTTCAGGGTCGGCAGGCCTTCTCCTAAACTTGTATTCAGGGTTGAAAATTTTTCGAAAAAAAAAAAATATTTTCCTTATGAAATGATAGAGAAAACTTTCCAGATCATAATGAACACCAAAAGTAATGAAATTAGATGTGAAAAATTTAGGGAATTATACTCTCACGAAGTTAGCGTCTTGACGATGTATATGCTCAGCGATTTCCGCCCACTTTGACCTATTATTCGGCCATCCAATTTACCCCCGTCGACAAAAATCATAACTATTTGCTAGAACACCACTTTTTTCTAAAGAATGAGTACAAGAAACCACCCATTTAACCGAATTTCAACTAGCCAATAAATTGTTCAGAAATTGCAATTTTGCCAATTTCACAACAAATTCAAAAGATGCCCAATTTTCAAATAGGGTCCAGAATAAACAGGACAGACATTCTGGCACTAAAATAACATTTCCACTGTTCATTAGTTCACGTCCCGAGGCCTCTGTACATTTCTTTGCTTCCCCACTTTGAATTTTATTCTCACAAAAAATAGAAGATTTACTGTTATGCAGACTACTACTGCATTATGTAGAAATGGTATAAATAATACTTCAGCACACTTGTTAAAGAATATTAGACTCACCAGTTGATGGATTGGATGCATGGCATGATCTGTTTACTTTTGAACTTTGGCAAAAATCGAACATTTCTGCTACTTTGAGGCTCAATTTCAAGGTACTTTTCAATTGTGAACCAATCAAAAATCATCTCAATTTCTGTAATATGTCTTCCATTCAATAAAATGAGACCAGGAAAACCAAAATACAACCATAAATATCATATGAAAATACACTGCAAAGTCGCTGTTTTAAACAAAAAACACGATCGGAGTTTTTTTTCTCATTATGCACTGTGTGCTGCAGGATTTTTTTTTTAGTACTGTGGCACACTGAACCACATAGACCATTCTTCAATGTAGGCTACCAGCTTCTCTCACTAGATTTGAAGGCATTAGAATTTATGAGTACATACTAGTATGGCACCAACCCTGGCGTGCAAGCCGTACTAGTACGGCACCAACCCTGAAAGGGTTAAGCATAAATTATTGTAACTAATTTTCTTTTCTTATTTACAAATGCATTAATGCTTCATCTATGTTCTTTTCATGCACATATAGAGCACTCACAACAGTATGGCAGAGATTGGTCAAGAACCCTAGATTTAAAATTGAAGGTATGTTGCTTGGATTAGCTGTGGTAGCTGCCTTGGTACTCCCACATATCAGATATGTTCAGTGGGTGAAGTGTGGCATCTCATGCCACACCCTCTCTCACACAGTTATAATCAACATTACCTTCCCACACTACATACCTACTCAATCCTTCCCTCTCCCTCCCCCTTTCCTCTCTGAGACAGCACAGTTGCTGCCAACCCCTTCACACATGTACTGTACAATACAATGCAGCTCTGTTCTGTTAACCCTTTGACTAGTGCGACCCCACATCCTCAAGTCTCTCTCTGTATCGCAAAATATTAAGAAAAAAAAAAGAATAAATTAATTTTATTCTCAGGAAGATAGAGAATCTTTTCCTGTAATGGAATGACAACAAAAGTATGAATTTGATGGAAAACTTATGGAATTACGCTCCCGTGAAGTTAGTGATGTTAGCAATATACACGCATCGGCGATTTCGCCCGCTTTGAGCCCAATTTTTGGTAAATTTCATTGTTCCAGTCAACCAAACTCATAGCTATTTCTTTAGAACTCCATTTGATCTGTCGATTGAGTATGGGAAACTGCCCCTTTACTGATTTCAACTACCCAATAAAGTGGTCAGAAATTGACAATTTGGCCAATTTCACGCAAATTAAAAAAGATGCCAAATTCAAAACAGGGTCGAGTGAACAATGCAGAAATTCCTGGCAATAAAATAACATTTTCTCTGTTCATTGGTCACATCTCCAGGCCCCTCTTATATTATTCTTGCTTTCTATAAAGGATCACTTGGACAACGAAATATGGATCCCAGGTTACAACCTATACAGATGTGACAGAGTGAACAGGCAAAAGGGGGGGGTTGGCCTGTACATTGCAGAGTCACTTGTTTGCACAGAACTGCTTAATGCCTCAAATGATGTAGTGGAAGTTTTAGCAGTAAAGGTCGAGAACCAAAACCTAGTCATTGTGGTAGTCTACAAGCCTCCGGATGCAACATCCCAGCAATTCCAGGAACAGCTGTTAAAAATTGACCACTGTCTGGAAAATCTTCCAGCTCCTGCACCCAACATCTTGCTCCTGGGGGATTTCAACTTGGCACCTAAAATGGAGGAATATAGGCAAAATAATATTGTGCAGTAATAACACCAGGAGGCAGCTCTGATGAAAACTCACACTCACATGAGCTTTTAATCTCTGCACAAAATTCAATTTAAACCGCAAATAATAGAGCCTAACAACTGGAGAATACACTAGACCTCCATCTCACTACCAATGATGATCTGATAAGAAATTGTCCACCATATCAAAAACAATATACTCAATCACAACATAATTGAGGTTCAGACATGTATGCGTGGAGCCCAACCGACAAAATGAGACCTAGTCACGAGGGAGCATTCACCAAATTCTACTCAAAAACAAAAACATAAAGTGGGACCAAGCCCAAAAGACAAATGGGCCACATTGCTGCAAACGATCTCTATAGGTGGTTTGTTGATGGAAACGGCGCAGTCTTGTGTCCGCTCCTTACCAAATGAAGTTTTATGTTCCAGTACGACATAGTAAAGAGAACTATTTTAGAAGCATATGACCATGCTCCCTATTAGTTACCAAATAGCTTTTCGTTCCCCATGAAACGGCAAACAGGACAAACTTATTTAGATTTTGCCCGAGGGAAAGCATGGCATATTGAAAGTTGGTGTCGAGCTTCTCGGGGTCACGACTTTAAAAGATCTATCACAATTATGTTACTAGAAGATTTGTATCAAATTTTCCAGAGGGAGTTCGCCAGTATCTTGTTAACCATCCCGCAAACGACGTTGTTAAGACTGCCGCGATCTGTGCAGACAACTTTGAGATTTTCCCAGAGGTGGTACAATCTGAAGCACCAAGTTATCATACCAGCAACGAACCCGAACCTGCGAAGCCTTCGTAAGTCGACCCTACCCAACCCGTTCAACTCCCGTTAACAAGTAAACCCGAAGTAAACACAAAATTCAATCGAGCCCATCCTATAGAACCAGATAGCATGGGAAAAAATTAAAATGTTCGTACTGTTCGAAGCTGGGGATTTTCAAATCACAATGCTTTAAGCGTGATAGGACCAGGAAGGAGTCCATCATATAGATTGCCCACACAAAAATATCCTCTAACGACTCATCCACGGAAGTCCGCGCCTAGAGTAGACTCTTCTGTCCCCAAGGAAAAAGAACAGATCCTTCCTAGTTGACTAAGCTGAATATGGTATCATCGTCAAACTTGTCAAGGGCTATGAGTCCTTACTTTTCCAAAAGCAAAGTTGGAATTACCGATAGCCAGTTGTTGCAAGTAAATTTCTTTAGGGATACGGGGTCCTACTTAACATTATTAAGAGAAGGACTGTATCATTCTCCCGCCAGATCATATACGGGGGGGTTTTCGACGAACTGTTGGAAGCTTTACGGTGCTCCACTACGCGAGTACCCCGTTACAAGGTTATAGTTGACACTCCTATTTTTACAGGCTGGACGGCAATCGGAGTGTCTCCAACTAACTTCCCCATAGAAAGACGTAGACCAATTGATTGAAACAGACTTAGGCCGGAAGAAGGAATATGGAAAGACCCATAGTTTATGGAAAATCCAACCGAGAAAATTACGTCATCGAAGCCCGACGAACGAACCTACCCTCTTTCCTTCCTCTGAGCATAGTAAACCCGGGCAATGACCAAACAGTCGCGTTCTTCCATTGGTATCGGAGGACGTCATGGACGACGTCGACAATAGTAGGAGTAGGAGACCATAATCCAATGAGTAGCTCGAGTGTCGAGCCAACAATCCACCCAAACCGATACCAGTTCCCTAAGTCGGTGTTTCACGAATAGATTATTCTCGAAGGAGGATCATAGTAAGAGAACTCCAAATAGACGCCCTCCTTAAGTGACATCAGGAAGCTTCTGTGTCCGGGAGAAGAAGCCTTAACCCTTGAGGTCGACAGGCCCCTCTTCCGAAACTCGTTCTTAGGTCGGGCAAACTTAAAAAAAAAAATTATTTTCTTTTATGAAAAGATAGAGAATTCTTTCCCGATCATAAAGACACCAAAAGTTTGAAATTTGATAGAAAACTTACGGAATTATGCCTCTCGCAAAGTTAGCGATCCTCGGAGATGTTTACCAACGGCGATTTTGCCCACTTTAACACACTCCTCTACACTCCCGCCATTTCACTGTACAGTCGACAAAAAACATGAATATTCGCTAGAACTCCATTTTTTCTATCAAATGGGTTGGCAAGAAACCACCCATATATGAAATACATAAACTATCCAGTACAGTAGTCAGAATTTAGCAATTTTACGAATTTCACACAAATTTCAAAAGATCCAATTTTCGCTAGGGTTCAGATAAACAAAAAAGACATTCTGGCACTAAATGACATTTCCTCTATCATAGTCACGTCCTCAAGGCCCCTCTTATATTCTTTTGCTTCCCACTTTGAATTTTTATTCTCACAAAAAATTATAAGATTTACTGTTATGCAGACTACTCATTAGTGTAAAAAATGATATAAATTATTATTGGTGCACTTGTTAAAGAATATTAGACTTTCGCCAGTTGACGTGTATTGGACGCTTGGCACGAATTTGTTTACTTTGAAGTTTGGTAAAAATCGAACATTTCTGCTACTTTGAGCCTCAATTTCAAGGCAGCTTTCTCTATCACAATTGTAAAACCCTGTCCAAAATCATCTCAATTTCTTAATATGTCTTCCAATTCTATCAAATGAGACCAAGATAACTAGAATACAACAATAAATACCATACGAAAATACACTGCAAAGTCGCTGTTTTTATTCACCAAAAAAATGGTCAAAAAGTTTTTTTTCTCATTATGCACTGTGTGCTGCAAGGATTTTTTTTTAGACTGGCACACGACCACATAGACCCAATTCTTTCATATGAAGGCCTAACAGCTTTCTCCCACTAGATTTGAGGCAGCTAGAATTTATGCTAACTAGACGTCAAAAACCCTACTGTAAGATGTACTAGTACGACCAAAACCCTCAAGGGTTAAAAGATGACAGCTTCTTACTATTGGGAGCAAGACTTACCTGAAAAAGAAACTAGGATCTCTTAAAAGTGATCATCTAGTGGTCTTGCCTACCCCGTTTAGAAATTATAGTCATGTAAGTTTTTGCTCATGAACAGTCCTCAAGGTGGACATCTGGGACAAAGAAGACTTTTAGAAAAATTGCTAAGCCTTCACATGGCCAAAAATGAAGGAAAAAGTGGAACGGTAATGTAAGAACTGCTCCGTGTGTCACTAGTAGGGCAAACCTGCACACCTAATCCACCACCTGCGCCGTTGAAACCCTATACAAGTAAGAAGGCCGAAACCCTTTTCACAGTCTGTGATCGACGTTCGGCCCGCTAGCCAAGTTCTCGGCAGGGCCACCAGTTCCTGGTTTCACTATCATGGGACACAGTCACCAGGTACCCAGAAGCATTTCCTCTCAGGAGGATTATGCTCTCCTAATAGTGAGAGCACTGATTAAGTTCTTCTCTCGCTTTGGATTTCCAAAGAAGTTCAATCGGATCAAGGGTCGAATTTTACTTCAAAATTATCCGTGAACCTTTGCTCAGTTAGGATCAAGACGGTTTACGCGACGGCTCTTATCGACCCCAATCACAAGGCGTGGTGGAAAGGTTCCATCAAACTTTTGAAGATTATGATGAGGTCATTGTTTTACAGTATTCCAAAGATTGGAGATAAGGTATTCCACTACTCTGTTTTGCCAATAAAGAGAAAGCGAACAAGACAATTGAAGTTTTCACAACTCATTTTGAGTAATATATGGCATCAAATTAGAGGACCAGTACAGGTTTTTTCTCAAGAACTTGGACCAGGCGGGGAAGAAACGCCGACTTTTAGGAGCTCTCCTACCTAATGAAAGAACGCCTGAGCCTAGCAAGAGAATTGGCCGCCAAAACACTTACACAAGCAACAGAGGAAGATTGAAGGAGGAATACGATCGTCGAACTAAACTTCATTCATTTGAACCAAAGATCAAGTTTCTGGTCAACGATTTTCATCAGGGACATGCTCTACAGCCAAAATTTTGAAGGTTCCTTTAGAAATCGTGAAGCGCCTAAGTGATGTGAACTACTTGGTAAGAACGCCGAAGAAGAAGAACTCACAACCGGACATATCACGTTAACCAACTTAAACCCTATTCAGGATCTTTTCACCACTTTCTACTATAACTCCTCTGAACCAAGAACGTGTTCCAGTAAGTTCCGGATGAAAGATAGGAATACCAGTTCTTTCTGACAATTTCCGACAGCCTTAAAGAAATTTAAATTCTCTACTGATAAAATCTGGAAGTGGAGCAAAGGACACAAATAAAATCCCTGATAAAGGCAAATCTCCACCTATTCAACCCCCGACCCGTCCCAAAAATCGTGTACTTGTGGGTGTGCACGATGTTACTCTCAGAGAACCTACTCCAATCAAGCATTCTCCCTACAGAGGAGTCCAAAGAAACAAGGTGAGCTAGAGGCAGAGGTGAACTCTTACTCTCACACGGGTTGATAAAACCAGTAACAGTCCTTGGGCATCCCCAGTGTCATTTCTAGTCCCCAACAGATGGACCCTCCCGTATGTGCACAGGATTTTAGAAAAGTTAATGCTGTAACAGTACCTGATGGGTTTCCAATACCCAAATTGACGACTTAATAGACAAGGGACTCCAAGCTAAGTATATCCAGTAAATTGACTGTAAGTATTAAGGGTATTACCAAGTCCCGTTGTCAACCAAGAGCTCAAGATATATCGGCTTTTTACGATACCTGGTGGCCTTAAAAGTATTGCGTTAAGCCCTTCGGCTTTCAGTAACGCGGCTTCTACGTTCCAGCGTATTATGAACAAACTTACGGGCGGGATGGGACAGAGAAGAAGCTACTTAGACGACTTCGTCGTATACAGCGACAGTTGGCCCCAACACCTTAGACAGCTTAAAGCCATTGTTTGACTGCCTTAATAAACATAATTTTACAGTGAAATTTGTCCAAGGTGTGGAGTTTTTGGCCAGACGAAAATTAAATACTTAGGATTTCGGATTGGACAAGGTGAAGTCGCCCCTTTTGGAACGCCAAAGTAAAGGCCCATCTTAGAATTTCCTACCCATAAGGATAGGAAAAGCGTATCAAATTTTTAGGAGTTGCCGTTACTACCGTCGGTTCTGTCCGAATTTTGCACAGGAAGGCTTTTCCCCTAACTGAATTCACAATCCAAAAACAAAGTTTTCATGACCCAGGAACCTGGTGAAATTGCTTTTAAATCGTTTAAATAAGATTACTATCCTCTCACCATATTGCTAAGTCCTGAATTTAATAAACATTCATTTACAAATAGATGCCAGTGCGTATGCTTTGGGAGCCGCATTTTACAGAAGGCTCCAAATTCTGACCTATTACAACCTGTTTCTTATTTTTCTTCTAATTAAAGAAACACCAATTAATTATTCAACTATAGAAAAAAGAAGCCTTAGCTCTCGTGTATGCTAGAGAATTTTGGATGTATATTTAGGATCTTCTACCCATCAGATATCGGTGTACTCCGATCATAATCCTTTGACTTCATAAATTCTATGAAAACGAAGAATGCCAGAATACTTCGTTAGGCTTTGAGAATTCAACCTTCTCTATTACCATTTCCCCATATAAAAGGAAAACATAATCTTCATTGCTGATGCCCTCGTCTAGGCCCTTGAAATTTTATAATATACCTTTATTTAACAATGAGTTCGGTACATTTATGAACCATCTATGTTGTGGTGAAAGCGAGATGATTGTAGGACTCTGTCTTATTACAACCTCTGCGTACAGACAGAGCTACTCAACCAGAGAGAGTACAAGTCAATGGGCGACCGGTCAGTCGCGAGGGGGGAGGTGTTTACGTGCCCCTACTTCACTCATTATATACAAAAATAAAAGGCCTGGTTAAAATAAGGTTCTGTAATCATATTATCGCAACCACTTTTATTACTAGCTAGAATAAAGCAGGTTGTCGACTAATATTATTATCGGGTACGGTTGAATCGTCAACAGTACTCCATTGTATTATTTTATATCTTTCCCATGATTATTATAAATTATCATATTATATTATATTATTATTAGGTTAGGTATTACGAATTGTAACCACTACTGTAGTGACCAATTGGTGGTTCTAGAATTGATGCCCGTGGTCGCCTTCTGGCACGAGCTGAAGTCATACTATGGAGTAGTTGAGTGAGTCAGTCAGCTCCTAGCTCTGACTCGGTACGGGTCTTCAACCCAAATGCTCCTAGCTTAAACTAAAACTTTATACCAAGTCTATTGTTCTTGCCTTTGCCATTAGCTTACCTGAAGACTGGTAATTCATGTCACTTATGAAAGATAACTATTTCGGTTACCCAGACCTTTCTAAAAGAGTTTAAATGATGAATTTAGTAGATTCCTTAAATTTGAAATTATTGTTATCATACTCTGTTAATGAGAATTTGAACGTAAGATTGGGTTCCTTGCTGTATAGTAATTTCATTATAATTGCTTGTGGTTATTTTAATTCACTAACCAAATACCAATGAAGCTAACGATGGGTAATAAAATTAATACTAACAAAAAATTGGAGTTATTGTGCCCCTATATGCAGCGCTGTATAGTCCTTGTGGCTTAGCCTTCTTTTTTATTATAATAATAAAAAGTGCCCCTATTGTTACGGTGAAGATTAAGTCGTAACACCCAGCATTTCCAAAAGTCTGGTTTCTGGTGTAGTTTAAAAAGACACATGAGCAAATGCTAGGACATAGTTATTAGACAACGGTTCAGTGCTGAGACCTTGAGAAGGTGTTAGGACCTGTCAGTGCTGGGACCTTGATGAAGTGTTAGGACCGTCAGTGCTGGGACCTTGATGAAGGTTAGGACCGTCAGTGCTGGAACCTTGAATGAAGGTGTTAGGACCGTCAGTGCGGACTTGATGGTGTTAGGAACCGTCAGTGCTGGGAACCTTGATGAAGGTGTTGATAGGACCGTCAGTGCTGGGACTCCTGATTGTGTTTTTAAGGACTCAGAGTCGTGCTGGGACCTTGATGAAGTGTTTAGGACCATCAGTGCTGGACCCTTGATGGTGTTAGGACCGTCATGCTGGACCTTGATGAAGGGTTAGGACCGTCAGTGCTGGACCTTGATGAAGGGTTAGGACCGTCAGTGCTGGGACCTTGATGTAGAACTGTCAGTGCTGGGACCATTGATAAAGGTGTTAGACAGTCAGTGCTGGGACCTGATGAAAGGTGTTAGGACCGTCCAGTGCTGGGACCTGTTGATGAAGGTGTTAGGACCATCAGTGCTGGTACCTTGATAAAGGTGTAGGAACCGTCAGTGCTGGGACCTTGATAAAGAGTTAGGACCGTCAGTGCTGGGACCTTGATAAAAGTTTATGACCGTCCAGTGCTGGGACCATTGATAAAGGTGTTAGGAACCGTCAGTGCTGGGACCTTTGAATGAAGGTGTTAGGACCGTCAGTGCTGGGACCTTGGATGAGGTGTTAAGACCGGTATGCCTTACCTTAGTTTTGCTCACTGCTCTTTAAAAAACCACTTGTCAGCATCATCACCAGGTTTTATTACCCAATCTGGTGTAATATGCCATGGAAAAATTAGATCATAACTGTGACCCGAACTATTCGTAAAAAACTCCCACACTTTTGAAAAATGGTCTGGTGAAACTGCCGACAAGGTGTGGAAACAGCGCCACGAGTGGCTATTCAGTCTTAGGACTACAAATTCCTCTGTACTCGACTGAAGAACCTACTAGTAGGCGAAACGTTTCCGGAATAAAGATAATGTAACTTGCCTGTCTTACTTATCAACATGTTAGTACAGCATACAATTTAATATACATCGGATAAAAAGTGTAAGACTTTTACCCTTACGTCCGTCCAGCAACGGGAATCGATCTATGGGTCCTCCTTGGGTTTAACCAATACACTGAACAGGTGCAGGTTGTGAACACACCTCGTCTGGGATCCTGACACCACTGCTGCCACTGCGTCAGTAGTCTCCCTCCAACTAGTAATGCATTAGGGTTATTTTATAACACAGCAGGGTCAAGTCTTGTTTATTAACACAGGAGAATAAAGTCTTATTATTAACACAGTCGAAAGTCAGGTCTTATTATTGCACATGAAAGAGCCGGCTTATTATTAACACACTGAAAGTCAGGTCTTATTATTAATTAACAACAGCAAACGCCATGTAATATTAACACACGAAAGTCAGTCACATTATTTCCACAGAGATCGTTTGGATCTATTTCCCAGGATGCACCCACAACAGTTTCCATTTCCTAGATACTAACTTATTCCTAGACGAACGGATTCTAATTTTGTCTGACTGTTCTTGGGTTAACCTAGGCATTCTACACATATGCTGCTATGTAGATATTACATAATTGTATTTATGTGTGACCTTTACAGAATAAACTTGTATTTCGTAAAGCGCTAATTCTGTGCGAGTGTTTTCTCATCTGTGAACCGAATGGCGCTACAAGATTCACCTCTGTGTAATGTAGTGTGACAGAGGAAACCGCAAGCTTTTGTTCCCCATATATACTAATAGCAGGAGTGTAAGAAATAAGATAGATGAGCTAAGATTAATTGCAAGTGCAGGAAACATAGATATTATTGCTATAACAGAGACCTGGCTCAATCTGAAAGATAGAGAGATGCCCCCAGCTCTGAATGGCACATACAAGGCTATAAATTATTCCACACTGACAGGTAAACAGGAAGGGTGGTGGAGTAGTCGATGTATGTCAAGAGACAATTTAAATTGTTGTTGTTTACAAGAATATAAAATAGAAGGGTCAGCCACTGAATCTGTTTGGTTACCGCTTCTCGAGGCCGAGAAAAACTAATTTTGGTATGATTTACAGGGCCCCAATCTTGATAGGGAGTGCAGTAAACTTCTATGGGACGAAATTCGTAAGGCATCTACATATGAAAATGTTGTGCCTAAAGGGAGATTTCAACTATAGAACAGAATTGACTGGAGCAATTTGACAGGAAAAATTTAGAGTCAGGTGACTTTCTGATACAATCCAGATTGTTTTTTTTTAATAGAGTTTGTGACAGAGCCAACTCTAGGGGAAATAACCTCCTTGACTTGGTTCTTGCAGTAGGGAAACACTAAATTAATAATCTTGAGGTTAATGATGAACTTGGGGAAGTGTCACAAATCACTCATGTTTTATTATAATCATGGAATTCCCCTAATAATGGCAATCAATCCTTTTCGCTTGCATGACTTTCGCTTGGCTGATTTCATAGACTGAAAAAAATTACTTATTGGGCTGAACTGAATGACCTGACTGCAGGGTCAGGTAGGAGGTGGTGATGTTGCCGAAAATGATGCTTTCCCAGGGCAATAGTTCTAGCTAGCAGCCAGTCAAATTGTGTTTCCAATAGGGAAATCAGATCAAACAAAAATGATCCTTAAATGGATGAACAATTGGCTTAAAATATCTGATTGGTCAAAAGAGAGGCATATATAGCAAATCAAAAGAGGAGAGAGGCAATTAAGAATCGAATATATTTCAGTTAGCAGAAAAATAAAAAAGGAATTAGAAAAGCCAAAAAGAGGATTATGAGGTTAAGTTGGCAAGAGAATCGAAGACTAACCCAAAAGGATTCTTTCAGTATACAGAAGTAAGATCAGGACAAGATAGGTCCCACTCAAAAGTCCACTGGTCAGCTCATCACTGACAGTGATAAGGAAATGTGTAGAATTTTTAACACAACTTCCTCTCAGTTTTTATACAACTACCACTCAGGATAGAAATAACCATTAATTTTTAAACCAGAGAAGATAATTGATCCCGTTGACCCTGATCTAAACCTCCATAATCTGAACACCCATCAAAACCAATTTGGAAAGAACTGCCTTTATACACAGCATCACAAGCCACCACAATCCTAAACAATGCTAAATGTTATAGAGGCCAGAACGTTGTGTAGCTTTAAAAATAGGTTGGATAAATACATGAGTGGATGTGGGTGGGCGTGAGTTAGACCTGAACTTGTACTACCAGGTCGGCTTGTCGTGTTTCCTCCCTTAAGTGAATGTGACCTGACCTGACTAGGTTGGGTGCATTGGCTAAGCCGGTAGGAGACTTGGACCTGCCTCGCATGGGCCAGTAGGGCTTATCTGCAGTAATTTTTTGCTAATTTTGAGCCTTATTTCAAGGCACTATTGGTCTGAAATAACAAAATCATCCATTTTATTAGTTGTATTTCATTCTATCAAATGATACCAAGAAACATACAAAACCATTAAAACTACCCTAGAAAATGCCTAAAAGTATTAACCCAAACACAAGGTCACAGGTTAGATGTTTCCATTATGCATGGCTGAGCGTTTTGATAGAGTTGAATGGAGACAAATGGTTTTTAATACTTGACGTGCTGTTGGAGTGTGAGCAAAGTAACATTTATGAAGGGATTCAGGGAAACCGGCAGGCCGGACTTGAGTCCTGGAGATGGGAAGTACAGTGCCTGCACTCTGAAGGAGGGGTGTTAATGTTGCAGTTTAAAAACTGTAGTGTAAAGCACCCTTCTGGCAAGACAGTGATGGAGTGAATGATGGTGAAAGTTTTTCTTTTTCGGGCCACCCTGCCTTGGTGGGAATCGGCCGGTGTGATAATAATAAATAATTATGCACTGTGTGAAGCAGGATATTTTTTTTATACTATGCACACCCACCACACAGACCCACTCTCTCATGTAAAGACCAAAATTTACTAATCACAGCATATCCGAGAGTGCTATAACTAAGATCTACGCAAGTGACACTGGCCTCAGTGACAAATCTACATGACAGACAGTGAAAGAGCTTAAAATCCCACTAAATTACCACTATCAAAAGACTTCCATAAAATTTTCCCAGACCCCTACAGGCACCTGAATAATTACAAAAACCACAACAAAAGCAAATAAAAGGCCTCCCAGTAACTGTAAAATCATAATAAAAAGCAAAAAAGGCTAAGTCATGAGTATTATTCCTAAAATAGTAACTTCTGTATAAAAAAATAAAAATACAATGGTAATAAGAAGCACCAATAACCCTTAATTTGTCACAATAATACTGTACATGACCCCCAGTATTCGATAGCATCGGTATTTTCCGATAAATCCAGTATTCGATACATTTTATCATAACAAAAAAATTTCCTCGGTATTCGATTGAAAACCCCTATTCGATACGATTCGTATGAGAACAGTCAAACGTGTGGCCTGAACTCGCCCCTTTTGTGCTAGTGTTTACAAAGCCACCAGTGTGCGAGCATCTAAGATACATTCAGTCATTCCATTTATCCCTATTATCACTGTGTTTTGGTGCTTTGTTTCTGCAAAATAAGTCACCATGGGGCCCCAAGAAAGCTTCTAGTGTTCCAACCATCAAAAAAAAAAAGTCGCTAATGATCTTATGAAATGAGAAAGAGATAATTGCAAAGTATCGGAAGAGGAGTGCGTGTGTCGGAGCTGGTTAGGGGTTGTATAATAAACCCCAATCAACCATCTCTATTAATAGTGACCAGGAAAACGGCAATCAAGGACTGTCTTGCAAAAGGTGCAATTGTGATACGAAACAGCGACCTCAAGTGTTAAAAATGCCGGAGATATTGTTATTGGAGGTGGATAAATTGAAAAACATATAGCAGAGATAGCATCTCTCAAGCGATCATTTGGTGAAAAGGCTAGGCAGTTGCATTGACGATTTTGGTAAAGAAATTGCCTGCAAAATAGTGGTGAATGTGAGTGAAATTCAGGCCAGCAAAGGTTGGTTTGAAAGATTTAAGAATCGAGTGCATACATAGTGTATTAGGGCATGGTGAGCCCTGCCAGTTCGGACCAAAAGCAGCTGAAAAAATGTGAAGGAATTCAAGGATTACATAGACAGTGAAGGACTGAAACCTGAACAAGTTTTAATTGTGACGAAACAGCCGTTTTTTGGAAGAAAATGCAAGCAAGGACCTCATTACTCAGGAGGAAAAGGCACTCACAGGACAAAGACTATGAAAGACAGGCTTACTCTGTTGAATGTTGCCACTGCTAGTGGTGATTGCAAAGTGAAGCCTTTACTGGTGTATCACTCAAACTCCCAGAGTGGTTTCAGGAAAAACAATGTCCTCAAGGCTAATTTGTGTGTGCTGTTGAGGGCAAACAGTAAGGCATGGTCACATGGGACTTTTTCTATGACTGGTTTACACGATGCATTTGCCCCACTGTGAAAAATTACCTACCTGAAAAGAAATTAGACCTTAAGTTGCCTCCAGGTATTAGACAATTCCCTGGTCATCTCCACAGACCTTGTCAGAGCGACTTTCTGGACAAGAGCTTCATTAGGTCAAGTTTTTGCCCTCCTAATACCACTCCTCTCCTGCCAGCCAATGGACCAGCAGGTCATTCCAACTTCAATTATTATTAAATCAAACAAAGCGCTAAGCCACAAGGACTATACAGCTCCAACTCACGACACTGTAAACACAGAAGCTTTGTTTCCAAAGTGCTTTATAGTGACCACAAAACTCAACTGACTCTAAAAGAGTTTTGAAGGATCCACTTTAATATCCTCAATTTAAACTTGATTAGGTACAGCTTGGGAGAGTGACTAAGAGGACCTTGAACTCTGCTTGGAAAAAACTTGCCAGAATGTGTAGACAAAAGGGATTTTGAAGGTTCTGAGGCTACACCCGAGAATCCTATGCCAGTTAAGGAATTCATTGTGGCATTGGGGAAGTCCTTGGGGTTGAGGTTATTGGGGAGGATGTGAAAAGAGTTTGGTGGAGGAGGACAGTGAAGAACTAACCACTGATGAGACTGAATGATTCATCTTGAAGAGAGCAAGAGGCAGACCTGAGAAACTGCTTCGGAGGAGGGGAGAGAGAAATTGAAGAAGTTGCCCTACTTCAAAAGATAAGGAAAATGTTGCAATGTGGCTTAAAAGTGCAAACCTTTTTTGAAGACAAAATTCACCCTAACACAGCTATTGCAAGCCGTGCTGGTGACTATTACACAACAATGTTGTGAAATACTTTGGGAGTCATAAAGGAACGGAGGTACAGGCCACAATGGACGAGATATGTTGTGCGACAAATCCAGTGACTCTGAAGCTGGTCCTAGTGTGCAATAAAAGAAGAAGGGAAGTAACCCCGGAAAAGGAATTGCTACCTCAAAGTCCTAATGGAAGGGGATTCCCCTTCTAAACACTAACACCTCTCCCCTCCTCCAATCCTCATCAATCATCACCAGATCTTCCATTAAGGTAAGTGTCAATTATTTTATTATTATTTTATTGCAATTAAACTTAATATTCCTGTAGTAATTTTTTTTTTTCATACTTTTGGGTGTTCCCTTTGCATGATTAATTTGAATTTCCATTATTTTCTTATGAGGAAAAATGATTCGGTTTTCGTATTACGGTATTCGATAGCTCCAGGAGTGGATTAAATGAATAACCGGAGGTCCACTGTATAGGGAAGAAATAACTTACAGTGGTTACATTAAGTGTATGAATGCATAATTTCAAAAAAATTCAACTTCTTATTGCATGTAGAAGGATGGAGAGAAAAGCATGTAGAGGATAGTGTATGATATGAATCAGTGACAAGGTTGCAGTGTGCTCCTTGCTGACCCACGGCCTTTGTTACCCCCACAATAAATAATCAAATTATTTTGGCAATGTATGGTAATGTCCTAATTTACGAATGTTTCACACTTATAGCACGTGCACTTTAGAACATTACTTATGAGCACTGAACTGAGTTACAACATGAAAATACAGCTTCTCCACATTTAGTGACATTACCATTACCAATGCTTGGATTACAACGGGCTCTCTGACACAGTATGCATACTAAATAGTGTATATTAGAAGCTGATATTAAAGTTCACTACTGTAATAAACATATTAAAAATATACCTAAAATGTTTTGAAATGGTGAAAAGGCAACATTAAAACAACTTCTATAATGGTTGACAACAAACCCACTACCTACTATAGTCTGCTCCTCACTTAGTGATGAATTCATTTTACTGATGTGGTCATAGAAACAGAACCCTGCTCTAAGTGAGGGGAAGGACGTATATAACCCTTTTCAGGGTCGGCAGGCCTTCTCCTAAACTTGTATTCAGGGTTGAAAATTTTTCGAAAAAAAAAAAATATTTTCCTTATGAAATGATAGAGAAAACTTTCCAGATCATAATGAACACCAAAAGTAATGAAATTAGATGTGAAAAATTTAGGGAATTATACTCTCACGAAGTTAGCGTCTTGACGATGTATATGCTCAGCGATTTCCGCCCACTTTGACCTATTATTCGGCCATCCAATTTACCCCCGTCGACAAAAATCATAACTATTTGCTAGAACACCACTTTTTTCTAAAGAATGAGTACAAGAAACCACCCATTTAACCGAATTTCAACTAGCCAATAAATTGTTCAGAAATTGCAATTTTGCCAATTTCACAACAAATTCAAAAGATGCCCAATTTTCAAATAGGGTCCAGAATAAACAGGACAGACATTCTGGCACTAAAATAACATTTCCACTGTTCATTAGTTCACGTCCCGAGGCCTCTGTACATTTCTTTGCTTCCCCACTTTGAATTTTATTCTCACAAAAAATAGAAGATTTACTGTTATGCAGACTACTACTGCATTATGTAGAAATGGTATAAATAATACTTCAGCACACTTGTTAAAGAATATTAGACTCACCAGTTGATGGATTGGATGCATGGCATGATCTGTTTACTTTTGAACTTTGGCAAAAATCGAACATTTCTGCTACTTTGAGGCTCAATTTCAAGGTACTTTTCAATTGTGAACCAATCAAAAATCAGCTCAATTTCTGTAATATGTCTTCCATTCAATAAAATGAGACCAGGAAAACCAAAATACAACCATAAATATCATATGAAAATACACTGCAAAGTCCGTTTTAAACAAAAAAACACGATCGGAGTTTTTTCTCATTATGCTACAGTGTGCTTGCAGGATTTTTTTTTTAGTACTGTGCACACTGACCACATAGACCTATTCTTTCATATGTAGGCCTACCAGCTTTCTCTCACTAGATTTGAAGGCATTAGAATTTATGAGTACATACTAGTATGGCACCAACCCTGGCGTGCAAGCCGTACTAGTACGGCACCAACCCTGAAAGGGTTAAGCATAAATTATTGTAACTAATTTTCTTTTCTTATTTACAAATGCATTAATGCTTCATCTATGTTCTTTTCATGCACATATAGAGCACTCACAACAGTATGGCAGAGATTGGTCAAGAACCCTAGATTTAAAATTGAAGGTATGTTGCTTGGATTAGCTGTGGTAGCTGCCTTGGTACTCCCACATATCAGATATGTTCAGTGGGTGAAGTGTGGCATCTCATGCCACACCCTCTCTCACACAGTTATAATCAACATTACCTTCCCACACTACATACCTACTCAATCCTTCCCTCTCCCTCCCCCTTTCCTCTCTGAGACAGCACAGTTGCTGCCAACCCCTTCACACATGTACTGTACAATACAATGCAGCTCTGTTCTGTTAACCCTTTGACTAGTGCGACCCCACATCCTCAAGTCTCTCTCTGTATCGCAAAATATTAAGAAAAAAAAAGAAAAAATTATTTTTATTCTCAGGAAGATAGAGAATCTTTTCCTGTAATGGAATGACAACAAAAGTATGAATTTGATGAAACTTATGGAATTAAAACCTCCGTGAAGTTAGTGATGTTAGCAATATACACGCATCGGCGATTTCGCCCGCTTTGAGCCCAATTTTTGGTAAATTTCATTGTTCCAGTCAACCAAACTCATAGCTATTTCTTTAGAACTCCATTTGATCTGTCGATTGAGTATGGGAAACTGCCCCTTTACTGATTTCAACTACCCAATAAAGTGGTCAGAAATTGACAATTTGGCCAATTTCACGCAAATTAAAAAAGATGCCAAATTCAAAACAGGGTCGAGTGAACAATGCAGAAATTCCTGGCAATAAAATAACATTTTCTCTGTTCATTGGTCACATCTCCAGGCCCCTCTTATATTATTCTTGCTTTCTATAAAGGATCACTTGGACAACGAAATATGGATCCCAGGTTACAACCTATACAGATGTGACAGAGTGAACAGGCAAAAGGGGGGGGTTGGCCTGTACATTGCAGAGTCACTTGTTTGCACAGAACTGCTTAATGCCTCAAATGATGTAGTGGAAGTTTTAGCAGTAAAGGTCGAGAACCAAAACCTAGTCATTGTGGTAGTCTACAAGCCTCCCCTCCGTAGCAACATCCCACAATCCAGGAACAGCTGTTAAAAATTGACCACTGTCTGAAAATCTTCCACTCCTCACCAACATCTTGCCTCCTGGGGGATTTCAACTTGGCACCTAAAATGGAGGAATATAGGCAAAATAATATTGTGCAGTAATAACACCAGGAGGCAGCTCTGATGAAAACTCACACTCACATGAGCTTTTAATCTCTGCACAAAATTCAATTTAAACCGCAAATAATAGAGCCTAACAACTGGAGAATACACTAGACCTCCATCTCACTACCAATGATGATCTGATAAGAAATTGTCCACCATATCAAAAACAATATACTCAATCACAACATAATTGAGGTTCAGACATGTATGCGTGGAGCCCAACCGACAAAAATGAGACTAGTCACGAGGGAGAAATTCACCAAATTCAACTTCAAAAACAAAAACATAAAGTGGGACCAAGTAAACCAAGTCCTAACCGATAAAGCTGGGAAGATACACTAAGCAACACAGACCCCAACTTATGCCTAGAACAGATTAACTTGGTGGCACTCGATGAAATGCACAAGGCTTATTCCTCTAAGAAAAAGGAGTAGATGTAAAATAGAAAGAGACAGGCACCCCCCTTTACAGGCGACGGAAAAGAATAACAGAGCGGCTAAAAGAGGTCAATAATCTGAAATGCGTAGGGAGACACTGGTCAGAGAAATAGCAAGCATCAAACCCTTAAGCTAAAAGAAACCTTTAGGAGTCAGGAATCGCGGGAAGAACTAAAAGCCATAAATGAAATCGAAAGAAACCCAAAGTATTTCTTCTCCTATGCCAAATCAAAATCGAGAACAACGTCCAGTATTGGGCCCCTACTTAAACAAGATGGGTCCTACACAGATGACAGCAAGGAAATGAGTGAGCTACTCAAGTCCCAATATGACTCAGTTTTTAGCAAGCCGCTAACCAGACTGAGAGTCGAAGATCAAAATGAATTTTTTATGAGAGAGCCACAAAATTTGATTAACACAAGCCTATCCGATGTTATCCTGACGCCAAATGACTTCGAACAGGCGATAAATGACATGCCCATGCACTCTGCCCCAGGGCCAGACTCATGGAACTCTGTGTTCATCAAGAACTGCAAGAAGCCCCTATCACGAGCCTTTTCCATCCTATGGAGAGGGAGCATGGACACGGGGTCCCTCCATCAGTTACTAAAAACAACAGACATAGCCCCACTCCACAAAGGGGGCAGTAAAGCAATAGCAAAGAACTACAGACCAATAGCACTAACATCCCATATCATAAAATCTTTGAAAGGGTCCTAAGAAGCAAGATCACCACCCATCTACAAACCCATCAGTTACACAACCCAGGGAAACATGGGTTTAGAACAGGTCGCTCCTGTCTGTCTCAACTATTGGATCACTACGACAAGGTCCTAAATGCACTAGAAGACAAAAAGAATGCAGATGTAATATATACAGACTTTGCAAAAGCCTTCGACAAGTGTGACCATGGCGTAATAGCACACAAAATGCGTGCTAAAGGAATAACAGGAAAAGTCGGTCGATGGATCTATAATTTCCTCACTAACAGAACACAGAGAGTAGTCGTCAACAGAGTAAAGTCCGAGGCAGCTACGGTGAAAAGCTCTGTTCCACAAGGCACAGTACTAGCTCCCATCTTGTTCCTCATCCTCATATCCGACATAGACAAGGATGTCAGCCACAGCACCGTGTCTTCCTTTGCAGATGACACCCGAATCTGCATGACAGTGTCTTCCATTGCAGACACTGCAAGGCTCCAGGCGGACATCAACCAAATCTTTCAGTGGGCTGCGGAAAACAATATGAAGTTCAACGATGAGAAATTTCAATTACTCAGATATGGTAAACATGAGGAAATTAAATCTTCATCAGAGTACAAAACAAATTCTGGCCTCAAAATAGAGCGAAACACCAACGTCAAAGACCTGGGAGTGATTATGTCGGAGGATCTCACCTTCAAGGACCATAACATTGTATCAATCGCATCTGCTAGAAAAATGACAGGATGGATAATGAGAACCTTCAAAACTAGGGAGGCCAAGCCCATGATGACACTCTTCAGGTCACTTGTTCTATCTAGGCTGGAATATTGCTGCACTCTAACAGCACCTTTCAAGGCAGGTGAAATTGCCAACCTAGAAAATGTACAGAGAACTTTCACGGCCCGCATAACGGAGATAAAACACCTCAATTACTGGGAGCGCTTGAGGTTTCTAAACCTGTATTCCCTGGAACGCAGGAGGGAGAGATACATGATTATATACACCTGGAAAATCCTAGAGGGACTAGTACCGAACTTGCACACGAAAATCACTCACTACAAAAGCAAAAGACTTGGCAGACGATGCACCATCCCCCCAATGAAAAGCAGGGGTGTCACTAGCACGTTAAGAGACCATACAATAAGTGTCAGGGGCCCGAGACTGTTCAACTGCCTCCCAGCATACATAAGGGGGATTACCAACAGACCCCTGGCAGTCTTCAAGCTGGCACTGGACAATCACCTAAAGTCAGTTCCTGATCAGCCGGGCTGTGGCTCGTACGTTGGTTTGCGTGCAGCCAGCAGCAACAGCCTGGTTGATCAGGGGCTGATCCACCAGGAGGCCTGGTCACAGACCGGGCCGCGGGGGCGTTGACCCCCGAAACTCTCTCCAGGTAAACTCCAGGTAAACTAAAAAAATAGAAGATTTAATGTTATGCAAACTACTGAATTATTGTAATAATTGTATAAATAATATCAACCCATTCGTGACTGCATATCAGAATGGCTGGTCAGACACGTATTGCACAGTGACGTCATTTTTTAAATCTTGAACATGCAAAAATCAAACTTTTCCCCGCTACTTTGAGCTAAATTTAAAGGGTCCTTTCATCATAAAACCAATCAAAATCCCCTCTATTTCTTAAAATGCTTCCATTCTATCATATAAAACCAAAAAGCAAGAAACAATAAATACTATAAATTTACCCCTCAAAGTTGGCTTTTTTAATCCAAAAACACAATAAAAGGGTTTTTTTTTTCTCATTAGCCTGCATTTGCGGGATTTTTTTTTTTACTGGCACACTGACCACACAGACCCATTCTTTCACATAGGGGCCTATCACTTCCTCCCCCCCCTTGTTTGAAACCGTAGAATTTTGGGGAATTTTACTCAAAAATACGGTTCGAAGACATATATTCTTCTTCTTTCAACGTCCACCATATCCCACTGAGGGGGGGGTGGCCCCAAAAAAAAAAATAAAGTTTTTTTTCCCCCCTTTAAAATTTTTGTAATAAATACAGGGGGAAGGGGTTTTCTAGCCCCTTGCTCCCGGGATTTTTGTCCCCTTACGACACACAGGGTCAAGGGAAAAATTCGTTCCACTTCCCCATGGGGATAAGAGGAATAAACAAGAACAAGAATTAAAAAAAAATAGAAGAAAACCCGAGGGGCTATATATATATCTTATACAGTATTTAGTGGACCTAAGTGTAAGTAGAAGAGCAAGACTTACCTGTAATCTTGCATATTTATAGACAGACAAAAGACACCACAACCTACCATCAGTAAAACAATTTCAGGGTTTCGTTTTAACAATCATTGGCAGGACGGTAGTACCCCCCCCTGGGGGGTTCTGTCACCAACCTACTACCTACAAAAAAACTTTGATAAAGAATTTTCCCCCCAAAATGCGATGGATGTGTCTATAAATTTCCCTTTAAAATTTGCGAAAAAGTTTTTTTCGGTCAAACTGGTAAAAATCTCGAATACCTGGGTTTTTCCGGGAAAAAGATTTTTCCCGGGGGTCAACGCCCCCCCCGGGGCCCCGGTCTGGCCCGGGCCTCCTTGGGTTAAATTGTCCCGGAGGGCGACCCCCCCACCACCCGACTAACCCCGGGGAACCCTTTTTTTCGATGGGGAACATAGCCAAACGGGTTTGAAAAAAAAACACGTCCAAGTTTCTATTTCTGGCGGGGAAATCGAACCCGGGCCCCCAACCGTGTGAACCCGAGAGCGTTAACCCCCAGGCCACCAGAGCCATTTAAATTAAAAAATCAAAAATATAGCATTAAAACCGGACAAGTTTCCCAATGCTCAAATTTATTCTGTAAAAATTTTTAAACCCCATCCAATTTTTTTCCCAAAAAGGGTTGAGAAAGAGTATAAAGGGGAAAGTCCATGGTCGACGGGAAATATAATTAAATTTCTTGTTTCAAAAAAAGCAGTTTTTGACAATAATATAATTTTTCCCTTTGGTTTATAAAAATTAGATCCTTTTTTAAAATTTAATAAATTTTTGGGAAGAATTTAAAATACAAGGACAAAATAAAAATTTTTTAAAAAATTTTTTTGGGGTAAAATTAGTTTTGTGGGTGATTTTTGCAAAGGCCCCTCTCCAGTTTAAAGTCGGGCCGTCAGGTTTTTTAAACCGTTGTGGGATCTGATAGTGATGTTGGCCAAAACCCCTTTAAAAGGGGTTTCCTTGGATGCTTTACTTTCATATTTCCCTTTGATAAGTGATTTGTCACAAAGGGGGCCTTTTTGGGAAATTTTCTCTATTCTTTCGAGGGGTTGTTTGGGCATATTCTGAAATCCCCTGTTTACTGTGATCTTGTTGCTTTCCCTTTTTTAGTATAAAAAAATTTATGTTTTTAAATTTTGGGGGTATGACCCGGTTTTCGGCGGGGGATGAGAGTTTGCGGAAAACCGGGGGCAAAATACAGTGGCCCCCTTTCCCCTTAATGATAAACCCTCCCAATGGGGCCAATTATGTAAGTGTTTTTAAAGAAAGTGATTTTGGGTACGTGATGTTTGGGGGTCTGAAATGGACAAAACCTACTTCAAAATTTTTCCCCTTTTAGGGGAAAAAAAAATTTGGGTCAGTTGGCACCTGAACTTTCCGGCTGGAATGAAAAAATTCGTTAATGGGGGTCCACTGTACTTCGGAAAATTTCGTTAATATCATCTATTTTGGCTTATTTATTTATAACATTTCCCTTTTAATTTAAAATAACAATCAATATAAATTTAACAAAAAAAATGAATATATTTTAGAATGAATAAAATATGTCATTCACGTATGGAAAGGGGGGGTTGTCGGCGGGGGAAATGAGAGAGTCCCCTGGAGACCGGGAAAAATACTTCATAAAAAAATTTCGCTAATATCATTTTACGGCTTTTTTTATTATCACAGTTCATCAAATATGACACAAAAAAACAAAAAAAATTTAACAAAGAAACTTTTTTGGGAAAATACTTGGGAAAAAAATAAAACATTTTCTTTTTTTTAACCCGGTGGAGGCGGCCAAAACCCGGCTCCCTCTTTGTTGGGGGGAAACACTCCCCATCTAGTGAGGGCCTTTTTTGAAGCTTTTCAAATTATAATTTTTATATGAAATTTCCCATTATTATTTATATGAAATTATTTTTAATACTTTAATTTTTTTATGTTTTTAAATTAAATTAAATACAAAATGTTTTTCCCTTTTTGAAATAATTTATAAATAATAAAAAACCCATTCAGGGATTTCCATTTTGGGAAAAAAAAAAAAAGGACAGTGACGTCTTTTGTTTACTTTGAAACAGCCAAACATTGCCCATTTGTCCTGGGTTTTTACCCTCAATTTCAAGGCATTTTTTCACCCTGAAAGAAATTTAAAATTTTATCTTTTTTCTGAAAATTTATTTAAAATTCTATCAAATGGCCCAAACAAAGAGAATACAACCTTTAAAAACCCATTTAAAAATTTTTAGGGCAAAGGGGGTGGCTTTTTTGGCTGAAAAGTGAACCCCAAATTATTTATGCTTAGATTTTTTCTTTTTTGGTGAAACTTTAAAGAAGCTCTTTCCATCATACATTGCCCAATTTTTTAATATATAGCCCAAAAAAAAAAATGAGATAAAATTTCCCGGTTTCAAGAGCAAGACCCCCCTCCCCGTGTCGGGGGAACCCTCCCTTTGGGCCCGCTCGCTTGTGGAAATTTTGCTTGCGTAAGGGAAGCAAAAAATCCCCCCCAACGACTGTTTCGGATTGGGAAAAAAAACCGACATGGACATGCTCGCAAGTAGAGGTTAAACTGAAAACGTCTTAAAAGGTACCGTTTTGGGACTTATACAGTGGCCCCCTCCCCCTAACGTTTTTTAATTTGGGGTCCCCCGGGGAAACAAAATCGTTGGGCGATTTTTTTTACTTTAAAACCGAGGAAAAAATGTTAGCGCTAAAATGAAACGTTGGCGTTTTTAAAACGTTATGGATGCTTTCGTTAGGCACGGCCCCTGTTTATACTCAAAAAATTCTAGCGGTTCAAATCAAGAAGGAGAAAGTTTGGTAGGCCCCATGTGGGAGAATGGGTCTGTGTGGTCGGGTTTTCACAAAAAAAAAATTTCCGGGAGCATGCAGTGCAAAATGAGAGAAAAAAAAATCTCCACCTTTTTTTTTTAAATTAAAATGCCAACTTTGTGGTCTTTTTTTGGGTTTTAGTATTTAGGGGTTTGTATTTTTGGGTTTTCTTGGCCCTCATTTGATGAAGGGGAATTTACTATTTAGAAAAAGAGGTGTTTTTTTGTTTGGGAAAAAATTATAAAAAGAACCTTAAAAATGGAGCTAAAAAGTGGGGGAAAATTTTTGTTTTTTTGCCATGTTCAAAAGTAAACAAAAGATGCATTGACCAAAAAATTTACCCAAACTAGCCATTCAAATTTACCCAGTCAAAAAAGGGTTAACATTATTTTTTACAATTAAAAAGAAATGCGTTTTCTGCAAAACCGAAAATTTCTTCTATTTTTTTTTTTTAAAATAAAAATTTCAAAATAAAAGAAAGGGATTAAATAAAGGGGGGCCCCTGGAGCGTGACTGATGAACAAAAAAAAAATGTTTTTTTAAAGCCCCCGGGAAATTCAGCATTGTTCTTTTGGGCCCGTTTTTTGACATTTGTCATTTTTTTTAAAATTTTGTAAAATTTGGGGCCCAAATTGAAAAATTTCTGACCCCTTTAATTGGGGAAAGTTAAAATCAGAAAGGGGCAGTTACTTGAAACCTAAATCGATAAAAAATGGGGGTTTTCAAAAGAAATACTATGATTTGGGTCGATTTGGAACAACAGAATTAGCCGAAATAGGGCTAAAAGTTTTTAAAAAATCGCTAAAGGGTCGCAAAATTTCCCACGAAAAGCGTTTTTTCCGTAAATTTTCCCAAATAAAATTTCTTTTTTTTTTTGGTGTCTTACAACGGGGAAAAAGATTCTCTATCTTTTTCATGAGAAAAAATAATTTTTTTTTTTAAATTTTGAAAAACCCCCAAGGAACCCCTCAGGTTTGGGGGGGTTGCGCCCAGTAAAGGGGTTTTTAAAATTAATATTTAATGTGGAAAAAATTTTTTTTTTTTCAAACTTTGGGGTGCCCGGAAAACGGAAAAATTTGATTTTAAATTTTTTCTTAGGGGAAAATTAATTCGATTAACAAAATTTTAAGTTTTACGATGATTTTCTCGGGAAAACAGATTAAAACGTAAGGGGGGGGTTCATGCATTTATTTTATGTATGAATTTTGGGGTTTTCTAAATTTGAAGTTTTTAAAAATTTAGGTACAGTCCCCCCCTCCTTCCCCAAAATTAATCTTTTCCGGGAGTGTGGGGACTAATTTTAAAAAGGGAAAATTTGGCAAACCCATTTTCCCTCCAAAGAAATAATGTAAATACAATTAACCCGTTCAAAAACCCCCAGAAGTTTTAAAAAAACAAAAAAATTTTTTTTACATGAAATATTTAAATGTTTTTACACAAAAAAAACAATAAAGACATGAAAAATGAAACATTAAAAACAAAAACACTTATTTTCATTGCCGATTTTTTCTTAGGTTTGGAAGACGGGAAAGGGGAAGAGAGGTTGGATTAATTACTGTTTGGAAGGGAACCCCCCTTCCAAAAAGACTTCGGTACCAAGCCCCTTTTCGGGGGTTATTTTCCTTTCTTTTTTTTTTAATCCCACTAGGACCAGCTTGGGGAGCCCACTGAACACCTGTAACACAAAATACTTGTCCGGGAGGTTTGTTTTGGCTTTCTTTTTTAAAAATTTCCCAAAAATGGGACAAGACTGTACTTTGTACATTTTTCGACATGGTTTTGAAACAGCTTTGTCGGGGTTTGGTGTTTTTTCCCACAAATCTTTCCATCCTACCCACTTTGCAAAAATTTTCCTTTTAATTCTCTTAAAAAGGGCCCCCTTTCCATCTCTCTCCCTTTTTCCTAAAGCAACATGCTGATGCATCTTTTGCTGTTCCAGCTAAAAGCCTTCCCGGGCCCACTTCAGTGGTTACCCTTTTTGGGTTGTGGTCCTCCCCCAAAACCCTTCCACCCTCTCCCCTCAAAATTCCAAACCCCAATGGAATTCCCCAATGCCCCCAATAGTTTCCACAACTGCCAAGGGCCCAGGGTCAGCCCCAAACCCTTCAAAATTCCCTTTTTCTGGACAAAAATTTTCTCCAACCCGATTTTCAAAGCCCTAAAGTAAACTCCCCTCCCAACCCCTTACTTAAAAAGGCCTATGCAATGGAGGATACGTGATCTTTCCAAAACTCTTTTGGGGTAAACCCGAGTGCCCTGGGGGTCAAAACAAAGAACCTTTGAAAACTTTCCCCCCCCCCCCCCCCTTTTTGGTGTATTTTTTTTTTAAAGTTTGAAATGATCTGCGGGAGAGGGTGGTATTAGGGGGCAAGAACCCCACGGGGAAAAAAACCAAACTTTTCCCCAAAATTAGGTCCCCAAAGTCTGGAGGATGACAGGGCACGGTCCTTTTGCAGGAGGCATTTGGGAGTTCCAGGAGGTATTTCTTCACACTGGGCCAAACTTTCCCTTTGGGAACCCCAGCAAGGAAAATGTCCCTCGTGACCCTTGCCTTATTATTAGTTTTCCAAAAAACACACAAAAATTTTACTCTTAACAAAAATTGTTTTTCCCCTTGGGAACTCTGGGATTTTCAGAGAAATTTAACTAGAAAAAAGCTTCCCCTTTGAAACCCCCACAAACTTTACTAAAAACAGGGAAAATTAAAAGGGGTTTTTCCATAGGCTTGTCCCCCGGGCATTTTCCCTTTTCCCCCTTTGAGAATGTGGGTCCCCCTTTTGGGCTTTTTTTTTCCAAAACGGGGCCCTTTTTCGTCACAATTGAACCTTGTTGGGGTTTTGGAATTTTTTAAGTCTGTATTTACCCCTTAAATTTCACTTAAAAAATTTTCGGGCGGCATTTTTGCAAAAATTCCCAGACACTCCTTATTACACTGTTTAGGGCCACTATGTTTTTTAAAAACTCTAAAAAACCACCTTTTTTTGGGCCTTAAATTCATAAAAAATCCCCCATTCCCTGTTGCGGGGGTATTTTCTTTAAGGATTGTCATCAACGGGCCTTTTAAAGGGGTGCCATAAGTGGGGCGGGGGGGGCCCCCCTGGTGACACCTTTTAAAGGGGTAAAAACCAGGGCCTCAAAAGGGGCCAAATGCCCAAAAGGGGGGCTGCGGGCAACATAAGAGAAAAATTCCTTTGTTTCATATAGCTTATTTTAAACCCAAATTTACAAAAAAAGCCTATATAGGGAAAAATCACTGATTTGATGATTTTATAGATTTTTTTGCTTTAATTTAAAGGGCCCAAGAAAATGTAAATCAGTTTCCCGAGATGTTCCCCGAAATAAGGTCAAATCAGAACCGTATTTTTTGATATTGCAAGGGTTTTTCTTTTTTTTTTTCAAGATTTTTTTTTTTTTTTTTTTTTTTTTTTGGCTTTGTTGAAGAGGAATAAATTTTTAGGATTGTTGGCTGTACCCCAAAGGGGTTTATATGAGTTTGTTTCCTAAATATTTCTACGTTATTTTTTTTTCCCTTTAAAATAAAGTTGAGAAGTTTTCCTCCAGTTCATTTTATGGCCCTTAAATGTTTTCATTGCTAAATTTTTTGTCACGGTCATGCAGTAGAGACGCAACGGAGTTTCCCCCCCCCCCCCCCATTCCCCGCCCTTGTTTTTTCCAGGGGGGTAACCCCAAAAGATGCGGGCCCCGGGGAATAAACCCAGAGATTCGCCCTGGGTGACCCCAAACCCCTGGCAATGTCTGACTGCCTTTGCCTTTTTTCACAAATAAGGGGATGTTAAGGGGACTATCTCCTTGCAAAAATTGTTTCCCCGGTGTTTCCATCCCCAAGAATAATTTCTCAACATTTTCAAGCATTGCAATCTAAATTTTTGTAAGAAAATTTTTCCCCCCTTTTGCAACAGCGTTTTCCTTGTTTCCTTTTTTTTTGGGCCACGATGGAAGCTTTTGGTTTGATGGGGGTTTCTTATACACCCTGGGCCCAGTTTTGCCAAAAAGTATGCCATTTTCATATTTTCAAATGAGGGTTTTTTTGAATTCATCGTTTTTCTCACCTTTTTTTAACTAAAGCCCATGGCACTAGGACCCTTTTTTGGGGGCCCATGGTGGTTTTTAGCATTTTCAAGCACTAAAATAAAAGGGAATATTATGAAATGTATCGTTTTTAAAAGCCGAGGTGGGGGCCAGGGCTTTTGCGCCCGGGGATAAACGCCCTTTTTGGGCGATTTCAAAACAATGTTTTGACAACAAAAATTTTTTGGGGTTTTGGGAAAAAAATTACAACTTTCGATGCTTACGAAAAATGGGGGGTTCCACTGAAAATGGGAGATTTTTTGGGCCCAAATTTAACCCTTTCGGGGCCCCAAAGGCCCTAAAATCTAAAGGGGGTCCCCCAAAGGCCCAAAATTTTTTTTTAAAAAAAAAAAAAAAAAAAAATATTTCTTTTTACAGAATTAAAAGATAATATTTTTGTAAAGGGTTTAAAAAAAAAAAAAAAAAATTTTTTCCCTGTTTCACTACTTACCGATTCCCAGTGCGGGGAATTTGGGACCCAAATTGACAGGGGGCGGAAAACCTCAGTGACTTCCGAAAAATTTCCCCAATTTTTTTTTTTTAAATTTTTTTTACTTTTTTTTTTTCAAATTTTTTTTTCCTTTTTTTTGGGTTAACATTTGAAAACCTGGGGGGGACTAGAAAAATTGTTATATTGTTAAGGAACTTATTGTTTTTCAACACAAAAATGCACTAATTTGTTTATCATTATTTTGGGCTTACAAAACGTTTAAATTTTATTGTAAACAAAATTATAAAAAATTTTTAAAGTGGGGTTTTATTGTGTTGAATAAAAACGGTACCATACTGTACCATAGGGTTTCAATGGTCCCCCGGGGGGGGGCCCCGGGTGCAATGGTCATATACCCAAAAAATGTCCCTTTATGGTAACAATGGCACATGATACAAAGGTCCCCATAGGGTTTAGAATATGGTAAAATGTCCCCCATTTGGTACAATGGTACCAAAATGATAAAATTTGGAAACCATTGGTGAAAAGGTTACCTTTGGTTGCAAGGGTTTACCAAAATGTGCAAGGGTTTACCATAGGGTAAAATTTTTTTCCCAAATTACAGTTCAATGTTTCCCTTATGGCTCTTGAACCACATGGTACTTTATGGTACTTTTGGATTCAACACAAACACACTTTTTATTTTCTTAATTATTTTATTTAAAATTAAAAAATATGCAAAAATGTTGTATAAAAAGTGATGTTCTTTTTATTTTTTAAAAAAGTACGGGAACTGTCATTTTCCTTGAGGTGGAGGGCCCAAACCCTTTTTGTTTTGGGGAAACTTGGGAGTCAGTAGCTAGCTTGCTCCCACTAAATCAGTTTTGGGCTGGTTTTTAAGCCCCCAAAACCCCACTTTTGCCCCAAATTATGGTACATGGTATCTTATGTTCCCAGGGTACCTTTAAGGTACATTGTACTATATGGAAATTGGGTACAAATGCATACAGGAAAAAATATGGTACGGGTCCCATATGGTAAAGGGTACCAAAAGGTGGAGGGAAACCAAAATGGCACAGGGTACCTTACGGGTACAGGCATCAAAAGGAAAAAAAAAGGGCCCCCAAAAGGAAAAAAGGGCACCCCGACTTTTTTGGATTACCCCTTATTTTTTTAATAAAATATGCGGAAATGTTAATAAAAACTAGGGTAATTGTTTTCTGTACACCGAATAAACTTACTCAACACATGGGGCTTCATAAGTAATTTTTTGGTATACACAAATAAATTTTACATGAATTTCTACTTAGCAGCAAAATTTTGGAAAAACCAGGATAACCCAAAAAAGTCGGGGACGGGACTTATTTCCTTAGGGTCCCTGTACTATATGATACAATGTCTATATGAAACAATTTTCCATATGGTAAAAGTCCCTATGGTACAATGCACTATATGGAACAATGTACCGAAAGGCACATTGTACCATATGAAAACCAATTGTTTGGGACATGGACCAATGTACAATTTTTGGTACCATTGTACCAATGTTTAAAAAGGTACCATATGGTTAAAAACCATGGGAATTTCCCCTCTTCAGCTCCACTCCATCATCTTGGGAATTTTAAAAGTTGTAAAGAGGAGAGTCAAAATTTTCGCCTGGAGATGAGAGCTTCCTTCCCGCCGGGCCACGAAAAAAAGGATTTTTTTTGGCACCCTTTCCCCACAATGCCTTGCGGGCTTTCCAGATTTTTTCTATAGGGCACACTGACCACCCGGGCCCATTCTCTCAGATGTGGGCCCCACCAGCGTTTTTGGCTAAATTTGACGCCGCTAGAATTTTGGCGTGATCTACGGCTGGCCCTTAAACCCAAAAAGCCATGTTTCGACGGGAGGGACCCTAAAAGGGGGTTAAATTTTTTCAATACTGAATATTTAGTTTAGGGTGAATAAGGTTTTTGAAAAAGAGCCCTTAAAATTTGGGGGTTCAGACAGGTTTACTTTAGAATTTACTGGTAAAAAATTTCCCAAAATTTTTGGGGGCCCTTTATGTGCACATTTTTCCTTCCAAAATGTGGATGTGATTTGGGGGTAACCCAAAAAAGTGACCTGTGTTTTTTGTTAGGGCAGCGCCCTTTTGGAGGTTTTGGGGGAGAAGTTTAGTAAAGGGGTTTTTAATTTTTGGATTTTAAGTTTTTCAAAGAAATTTAGAAAAGTCCCAAAAAACAAGTTTGGATGTTCTTTCCCGGTGATTTGTTTTGATTTTTGAATATTGGGGGAGTATGCGGTCTGGAGTACCCAATTCTGACTGCAGCCTTTGCTGGGTTATTAGGGGGCTAGGTGATTTAATTTTTTGACCCCCATGAAAAAAATTTAAATAGGTGAGAAAAGGGGTTTGACAAGGTGAAAAATTTTGATCTTCCACTATACGGATCCCTATTTCCCCAAAACCCAAAGGAAAAAAAATGTGAAATTTACACAGAAAAAGCAAAATGGGCCCGGGGGGCCCCAAAAATAAAGGGAACAAGTGCTCAAAATTAAAAATCTGGTGGATTTTCCCTTTAAAGGGCCCAAAAGAAGATACACACCCCCCCCAAGAGAGAGCAAAAACTGGTTTCCCCGAATGCTACATGAATGTATTTAAATTTCCCCAACCCATTAATGTGAAAATACTTAAAAAGAAAAAGGGGACACTTCTAAACATGGTACCAAGACCCCCCTATATCGAAATTTTTTTTTTCTAAATATTCACTCTAACAAAGACAGGCTCTGAGAAACTTTGGCAAAATTTTTAAATAGGGAGAGGGAAAATCACAAAAAAAACAGTGTAGGGAAAGGGCCCGGGGCCTTGAACTAAACAATAAAAAATATTTTTGTTTATTTTGTGCTGCCTGAGATCCTAAATATTGTGCACCCAGAGCTCATCTTGTTATGACTTAACATTTTTAAAAAAAACTGGACATTGTTATATCTTTAAAAATGTTATAATTTTTTATAAAAATATATTAAAATTTTCTTCATGTAGTTAATCAACACCAACAATAGGGGAAATACATCTAAGAACTATCACTTCAATCCAACGGGCCCTAAAAAAAATCAGGTTCTAATAACCCTTTAAAAACACTGGTATTTTTTAAAATTTATATAAGAACAAAGAAAGGGGGAAAACAATGCAGCAGGCCTTTTTGGCCCATACTACCCGGGTTTTTTTTTAAAACCAATTCCCCCCTCCACAAACAAAACTTTTTCCCCTTTCCCAAATTTTTTCAATTCCCCCAAAAAAAAATTAAGCTCTGATGTGCAAGCCCCCCACTAAAACCCCAACCCCCCCCCCAAATAAAGTATTTTACCCAACCAAAATTTTGAAATCCCCAAAAGTCCAACCCCTAAATTTAACCCAAGGGTTCCCAAACTCTTTAATACCCTATTTCCAAACCAATATTTTTCCTATGTCCTTTCTAAATCAAAAACTTACCTAATTTAAACCCCATTACTGGGGGTTTCTCTCGGGAGAGATATCCTCAAGACCTTATTAATACCCCCTTTTTTAAATTTAACCTTTTTTTTCCACTTTACATTTTCGTCAGGCTCCCCCCCTAAATTTCTTCGTCAAACAAGTAAAATTTTAACTTAAGAGTTTAAACTTTTTCATAAGGAATTTTTTTAATTCTATTTTTTAAAATTTTGCCCACCCTACCCCTAAATGTTTTTTTAACGAATTTTTGTCCATTCTTTTAAAAATGGAGCCAGAATTGAGCGGGAAAATTTCTGGGTGGGGGCCTTTAACAAAAGGGAGTAAAAAGGCTACAGTATGCCCTTCGGGGACTTCTTTTACTTACACTTTTTGATAAAAATCCCAGAAATCTATTTGCCTTATTATTACGCTTGGGCCCTTTTGCTGTCTTTTTTTAAGGTTGCGGTCCCCCATAACCCCCAAGCCCCTTTTCGCAATTGTATGGCAAATTTTTTTACACCCTTAACTTATAAGTGAAGGGTTAGGGGACCTCCCGAGTTTCAAAACCCTTTGCTTTTATCAAACTTTGGGCCCGCATCGCCACTTTTTTCGGGACCAATTTTTCATTTTTGTTTAAATCCTCCTGAATTTCCCCCTAACATTACTTTTTGAATCAATTATCCTCCTATCTTCGTTCATGGAAAAATTTTTTGCTCATATCACTAGAAATTTCCCTCATCAAGTTCTTTGATATTTTTTAATAAAAAACCCAAGGGGGCCCAAGCTTTTTCCCTTTGGGGGAACGCCAATTTTTTACAGACCCCCACCCCCGGAAATTTAAACCCCATTTATGGACACTCTCGGCTTCCTGTCTATGAGCCAGGGATCGGCCCCCAACAGAGCATTTTTTCCCCCATGCCATGACCCTGCCACTTTCATTAACAGTTTTATGGTTCGGAATCTAAAAAAAAGCCTTACTAAGTAAAAAATATAAAAAATTTTTTTATCGTGGCCCAAACCACCCCCCCCCAAAAGCTTTATGAAAAAAGTTAATAAATTGGGTTAGAAAAGGGACCGGCCTCTTGTGAATCTCGAGTTACCATTAATCAAGCTATGCTTACCCGAGATGGCATCTTAAAATTTCTCACCCTAAAATTTGACTCAAAAGGTAATTTGCCTACAATTGGGGTCAGGCTTTTTTGTAATTTAAGAAAAGTTTATTCAGGTATACACAAATGCAGTTACATAGAATTACCCATACAAGCAGAAAAAGTGTAGAGAACCTAGGAAACCCCAAAAAAGTCAGAGTACCTTTTTTCCCTTGGGGTCCTTTTTCTTATTTTTTTTAATATAAAGGTTTTTAAAATTTTCTTATTTTTACAATGAAGATAACTTCTTTTTCATACTAAAAAAATATCTTCTATTAAAGAGGGTCATTAAGACGGGGGAAAACTTGTCCTTTTTTAAAAACCCTTTTGGTGCTTCAGGGCCCCTTTTTGAAAAATGTCATTCTATGTCCCCTCATTTTTTTAAAAAAAAAAAAAAATTTTTTTTCTTATGAAATGATAGAGAAAACTTTTCCCGATGGAAAAGGGGCACCCCAAAGTTCGAGATTTGGTCGAAAACTCAAAGGAATTTTTGCTCCCGCAAAAATTAACGTCTCTGCGACTATGCGTTTTCGGCATTTTGCCGACTTTGGCCCTATTTTTTAGCCAAAACCTTTTTCCAGTTTTACCAAAATCATAGCTATTTCTTTTTGAAAAAATCCATTTTATCTATTTTGCTAAGTACAAGAAAACCCCCCATTTACTAATTTGGACACCCCTTTTGGTGGTCCCAAAAAAGGGAAATTTGGCCCAAATTTAAAGCAAACTAAAAAAAAATGCCAATTTCCCAAAACAGGGCCAGAAAAAAAGGTAGAAAATTCGGGTATAAAAAAAACATATGCTCTGTTTTATTAGTCACATCTCTAGGCCCCTTTTTTTTATTATTTTCTTTCTATTTTGATTTTTTATTCATACAAAAAAAAACAAAAAATTTTTGTTAGGGAGACTACTGCAATTTGAAAAATGGGATAAAAAAATATTTTGTGCAAATAGTTTTAAAGAAAAATAAGACTCCCCAAATTGACTGTTTTTGGACGTTTTGGTTTTGATTTATTTCCTTTCCCGAACATTTGGGAAAAAATCGAACAAATTTTCCCCTACTTTTAGCTCATTTTTTTGGTCTTTTCCCTCGTTCAAGTTTAAAGAAAAACAAACTCTTTTCTGTTTTTATGTTTTTCCTTTTATCACCAAAACCCTGAAAATCGGGAAAACACGATAAAAAAATGAAAAAACACCCCAAAATCGGTTTTTTTTCCAAAAAAAGAACAGAGTTTTTTTTTTCATTAAAGCAATGTGGTTTCTGCAGGATTTTTTTTATGTGGGACACATGACCACACAGACCCCCTTTTCTCCAAATTTTTTACCCGTTTTCTTTTTCCCCCCTTTATTTGAAGCCGCTAGAATTATTGAGTTTTAAAAACGTCAGGAAAAAATTTTGGGTCGTAAGACGTATTTATCGTCGAAAACCCGTCCAAAAGGGTTTAAAAAAAAGGAATTACATTAGCCATCTTCCCCCATATCAACCCAAATACCACCTGTTTTTTAAGAGAAAAAATTAAAAAAATTAGTTAAAACCTTTGGGCTGTTTCAGGCCCCCCTTTTTTGAAAAAATGCTTCTTGTCGAAATTTAAAAAAAAAAAAAAAAATTTTTTTTTCTTTTTGAAATGATAGAGAATTTTTTTCCGATGGTAATGACACCCCCAAAAATTTTTAAATTTGGTTTGAAAACTCATGGGAATTTTTGCTCCCGCCCAAAATTTTGCGGTTTTCGGCGATAGCTTATCGGCGATTTTGCCAAATTTGAGCCCTATTTTCAGCCAATTCCGTTGTTTTTCCCGTTTGGGCCCAAAAAACATAGCTATTTTTTTTAGAAAATCCATTTTTTCTATCGCTGAGTCCCGAAAACCCCCCTTTACCAATTTGGGCTACCCAATATTGTGGTCAGAAAAAAAACAATTTGCCCCCAAATTTTATGCAAAAATAAAAAAGATGCCCAAATTTTAAAAAAGGGTTTTCCCAAAAAAACAAGGAAAACATTCTTGGCACTAAAATAACAATACCCCCTGTTTTTTAGTCACATCTCTAAGGGTCCCTTATATTATTATTCTTTCTAATTTTTTATTTTTTATTCAAAACAAAAAAAAACAAAAATTTTAAATGTTATCAGAAACCCGCATTTTTGTAAAAAGGTATAAAAAATTTCAGTCATATGAAAGAAAATTTTTAATCCCCAGTTTTACGAGTATTTAAAAACCCCGTGGGGTGATTTGGTTTTCTCCTGAACTTGGGAAAAATCGAACATTTCCGCAAACCCTTTTAGCTCAGTTTCAAGGTCGTTTTCATCGTTAAAGTAATGAAAATCATCTCTATTTCTGTAATATGTTTCCATTTTTTCCCTAAGACCTTTAAAAAAGCCCAAAACATTGGGTAAAACTAAAACAAAATCCCTCTCAAAAATCCCGGTTTTTAATCCCCAAAAAAGGGTAGTTTTTTTTTTTTCAAATTTCGCAAATGTGTGTGCAAGGGGTTTTTTTTAAAGTTTGTCCACTGACCACACAGACAATTCTCTCACATGTGGGCCTACCAGCTTTCTTTTTGCTTGATTTAAGCCGCTAGAATTATTGAGTTTTTTTTACGTTTAAAACACTGGCCCCGAAAACGGGAAACCCTACACCAAAACATCAAAGGGTTTTAAAGGTTTTACAGAGTTCCATTTTGCATTTCCCTTTAAAAAACCCTTGAAAAAAGCTCAACAGGACAAGGCCCACTTTTTTTGCTTTTTTTTTGGGCTATTTTTTTTCATAAAACCCTTTTTACTAGTGACGTGATGTTAATAATTTTTCCTTTTCAGGCCCCCCTATAAAAAATTTAAAAAAATGGGATATTGAAAGGGCTTCCTGTGTAAAAACCCAGAGAAAAATTAAATTTAAAAACGGGCACCCCTTTCATTCTCCGTCAGTAAAAATGCCCAAAGTTTTTTTTTAAGGGGCCCATCCCTTTTCTCTAACTTTTTTTTTTAAAAGACCTGGGAAAAAATTTTCGGGTTAGTTTTTTGAATCTTTAGCAACTTTTTAATTTTTATAGTCCCTTTTTTTGCTTTTTTCCCTTTTTTTAAAGTCCCCCCTTAAGTCCAAAAAATACGATTCATAAGATGGGCCCTCACCTTTTTTTGATATGCCAAAAAATTCCTTTCTTAAAGCCCTTAGTACATATTTAAACCTAAAAATTCATCCAAATTTTTGGGGCATTTCTTTTTGATCTAATTTTTTTTATACGGGGTTTAAAAATTTTTGAGCAGCATGTATAGTGGGTTTAGAAAACGTCATGTTGATAGCTCTCTTCGTTACCCCCCGTCAACAGAAAGATAAGTGTTCTCTAAAAACCCATCGTAATTGCCTAAAAAGAAAATCTGGGGGCTGTTTTCGAGTTTTTTCCCTACTATCGTACTTTCCCCGATGCTAAAGTAAATTTAGTGTTCCCAAAATTTGCACCAAAATTTTCCCCTGAAATTTCTAAAATTTTTAAAAAGGGATTCATTGTTTTTCCGAACTAAGTAAAGAGGTTTTTCCCCCTTTTAGGTTTTTGGGCACAAAAATGCTTCAAAAAACCCAATTTCCCGAACTACTTCTAAGAAGTCGTATGATTCTAAATTCCCCCCGGGCAAGAAAAATTTCCCAAACAATATAATAAAAGTTAAAGGGCTCCAAAAATTATAAAATTATCGTGCCTTGTGGCCTTTTAAAAATTTTCCTCCCCCCTAGTAAATTCCCCTTTGGGCCCAAACTAAGTTTGGGGGGCGGTATTCACACCTTAAAAATTTTGTTTTTCATGCCCCCCTGAAAATTTTATCCAAAAAACTCTGTATGTGTTTTTCTTCAGACTTAATACCCCCGGGTTTTTAGCAACAGTTTTAGGCGATCCCGGCATACAATGCCAACCCCCCCCCCCCTTCCCCCAAACTTCCCATCTAATTGGAACAATTTTTTAAAAACCCGAATGTGACTTTCCCCCAGGGATGTTTCCGACTTTTTTTAATTAAACCCCGCCTCAGTTAAAGGGAAATTTCATCCAAAGTTACCTGCACTAGCAAATAATCTCAAAATGCCATTTATTCCTAGCATACGGCTAAATTTGATAATAAAAAATTTAAAGATCTCCTTTCCCCCTTTTAAACCCCTTTCCCGCTCATTTCTGTTTTTCCCAAATAAACCTATTACTGTCCTTATCACCCCAGTTTCACTGGCTTTTTTAATATTCTTTCCTTTTTCTGCTTATTACTAGTTTCCCCCCAGAACCATTAAAATTAATTTCAAGGGGCTTCACGTTTTCCCCGCCAAAAAAACCCCTACCAAATAACTATTTCTATTTAAAGTCCTAAAAAGCTCTCCCCTGCAGGGTTTCCCCGGTCCCACCCCCGACCTTGATAAGGGGAAACCCCCTCCCGGCTACATGCCTTTCTGCCCTAGAAGAGGTCCCAGTTGTCAATGAATTTTTCCGCATTTTTTCCCTTTCAGTATTTGTCCCCCGCCAGCAATTTTACACCCAAATTTCCCCGGCAAAACATTCAATTTTAAAATCCTTCCCCCTTTGGGAAAAACCACAAAATGACAGGGGTTCCCCCCCTTTCCCCCCCGTTTTTTCTATTGCTGACCTATACCTGCTAATCAGGTCTTCACTCCTACAAACGCCAACTTCCCTTACCAGCACGAAAACAGATAAATTGGGGTTTTCCCCTTTTTCCCCTTTTGATGTCATTTCCCGACGGGTAAACAATATCCTCCATCCCAGCCCCAGGGGAAAACAAACCCTCCCGTTCCTACTCCTGTCCCCCAACAGAAAAAGCCCCATCCATATAAAGTGGAAAAACCCCCCATAAACCCTTTGGGATACATAAACCCTTTAAAACTGCATAGCCCCCACATTTTATCACTAAAATTTTGCCCCCCGCAATAGCGCTTTAAAAAAATCGCTCACGCTATTCCCTCCGAGACCCCAAAAATTTTGAGGCCTGAGCCCCGCCCCTTTCATGACCCCCCCGGTTTGGGATTGTTTACAAGCCAGCCCCCAGCGGTTTAAATCCAACAAACAATCGGAAACATTTCGTTTTTAAACAGGTTTTTGGTTTATTTTAAACTGCAAAAAAAGTGCCCGACCCCAAGAAAGTTCTAGGGCCAACCCTGGGGTTAAAAAAAATGAGAAAAAAATTTTCGAAAAATGTGGTTCCATGGTCAAACCCGCTGATGCTGCTGTGCTTTCGTAAACACTGTCAGCTGTGCCCGCTGTGTGCACCGTCAGCTGTGCCTTTCAGTCCGTCGCTGCTGCTGTAAGAAATGGGCACGCTGCTGCTGTTTTTACTGCAGTGCTGCCCGCTGTCCCCTGGGCAGCCCGCTCTGCTGCTGCGTTGCCTGTTTAGCTGTGCTGCGGCTTTTTGTAGCCCCTGTCAGCTGTGCTGCTGCTGTTTCCAAACCCTCACTTGCTGCTGTACCACTGTCCCGCTGTGCGGGAGTACCTTGCTGCGCGGGAGCACTGGGCTGCTGCTCTGTAGCACTGTCAGCTGCTGCTTTGCACTGTCAGCTGCTGCGCTGCCCGCTGCTGTAGCACTGTTTTTGGTTTTGGCTTATTGAGTAAAACCAAGAAACCAAACCCCCAAAGGGGGTTTGCCACCCCGGAAAAACCCAAAAAAGTCAGTGTCACAAAGACTGTCTTTAAATTATTTCCATTGGGGGCCTTAAAACTTGGGCTCTCAGGATGAACCCCCACCAGTCGACTAAAACCCAGGTGAAAAGGAAAAAGGGCCCGGAAAAATAGTGCTCATATTGGTGAATTTAAAGCCAGAAAAGGTTGGTTTTGAGAGATTTTAAAAATCGTAGTGGGATAAACCCGTGTGATAAAGGGGCCCGTTTTGGGAAAAAAAAGCCAAACGGGGGCCTACATTTCTCAGGAGGAAAAGGCACTCCCAGGCACAGTGTCCCCATCAGTCATTGCTGCATCTTTAATTTTAAAAAAAAGTGTCATTTATACTTCATTTATAGAGTAGTTTAAGCCCCAATATATATTGGCATGGGACCCAATCTACTATTGTGCCCTGAAACCTTCTCTTTTTTGTGTAGGGAAAATGTATATTTCATGTGGTTTTAAAAAATTTTTTTTTTTTTTTTAAATTTTGGGTGTCTTGCACGGGTTAAAATTTATTTTTCCCTTATTTTTTATGGGGAAAAATTCATTTTGCCAAAAACGATAATTTCGCATAACAATGGGGTCTCAGGAACGGAATTAATATCCCTTTTTTGCGGGGGGCCACTGTAAAGTACCCAACCTGGGCTATCCCCCAACCCAAAAACAATATTCTTGTTTTTTATTTTTCCCAACAGTTTTTCCCCAGCAATCTCTTTCTTTTCTTCATCGTTTCTACCTTTTTCCCTTCATTTCCCCAATCGTTTAACTTTTGTTCTTTGCTTTTCCAAACCACTGACCGTTTTTCCCCTTTTTTACCTGAAGCCAAACCCGGGCCCCCTTTGGTGGTTGGGGTAAAGCTCCCGCTTTTCCCCCGGGGGGCCCCGGGTTCAATTTTCCCCCCGGGGGGAAAAAAATTTTGACACGTTTTCCCTTTCACTTGTTGTCTTTCACCTAAACAGCAAATAGGTACCCGGGTGTTTTTCGACTGGTGTGGGTCCCCTTTCCGGGGGACAAGATTAAGGACACCAATGTAAAAAAAAGTTAGACAATCCTCGATGACGCAAATGACTTTTTTGGGTTTTCCTGGGGGGGCTAACCCCCGGGGTTAAAAAATCCGGAAAGGAAAAATTTTTCTTTTCTTAAAAAGGGGTACTAACGAAAACTTCTTGTTTTTTTCGTGCGTCGCCGAATCCCATCTTCCCCCATCTTTCAATTTTTCCTTAAAACTTTGGTTTAAAATTCTCGATGGAGCTATCTTGGTTAATCCGTAGAGAGCCACGAAAAAGGGCTTCCAAAAGCCCAAGTACAATCAACCCAAAACTTAAAACAAACAACAGATCATTCATCTAACCTGGAGAAAGGGGGTCTTTTCTAAAAACACTGGATATCTTATCATTAAAAAATCAACTACAGGACCTTAAATTCCAATATTAACCTTGCCCCCAAAGCTTTCTTGATTGTTGTGACGAAACCCCCAAAGGGAAAAACCCCCAACAAAAACATTCCCCAAGACATTTCCCCCCGGGCCGACTAAAACCTTTACAAAAAATTAATTTATGTCAAAGGCCCTAAAAATCTGGAACAACCCCACCTGAAAATTTTCCAAAAAAAAGGGAGGGCCAAAACATACCTTCAAAATACCCTCAGAAAAAAAAACTTATCTCCCTGAACACCCCCGTCAACTAATAATACGAATAAACCCCCTGGTGGTTCACATTACACTCACTCACCCATTTGACCATAAACAGAAATATCAATTCAATCTCAAAAATTTAATCTTTAATAGTCAGAAGTTGGGCCTGTGTAAATCCCCAAAACTGAAACTTTGTTTATTATTTTATTATCAAAACTGGGGCCCATTCCCACCAAGGGAGGGTTTGGGCCCCAAAAAAAAAAACTTTCACCATTTATTCACTCCATCCTGGTTTTTCCAGAAGGGTGTTTACACTACATTTTTAAACTGCAACAAATTAAAAAAACCCCCTTTTGGGCAGGCAATTTTACTTCCCCTTTTCCAGGACTCAAGTCCCCGGCCAGCCGGTTTTCCCCCCAAAACCCTTTTATAAATGTTACTTTTCTCACACCCAAAAGCACGTCAATTTTTTAAAAAAACCCTTTGTCTCCTTTCCCCTCCTATCAAACACGCTCTTTATGCCCGCCTGGAAGTCCCAAGGGCCCCCGCACACAAAACCTCCCTTTCCCCTCCCTCCCCAAACCCCTTTCCCGGCTGACCCCTACCCCGCCTTCCCCTTTCCTCCCCTACAGACGAAACACTCTTGAAGTCATTCTGTTTGCTCCATTCTCTCTACATTTTCTGAAAACCTCAACAACCCTTTTCCCCAGCCCCCCCTGGACAACAGTTTTTTGGGGAATCCCCCACCCCTCCTAACTTTCCCAAAATACGAATTTCCCCATTTTATTCACACCCCACATTGCCCCAAAACATGGGGCATCCCACTGCCTCCAGCCTTCTCCTCGCTGCAAAATTTATAAAACCCCCGCTTCACACCCCATATAAGAGCATTTGGTAAAAATATACTCTCATAAAATTCCCCCCCTTTTTTCCCCCCAAGGACAAAGTTCTTTGTCTCCACGACTCCTAAGGCACCACTCCTCTTTTTCCCTCTCAATTTATGTTTACCTCATTTTTTCATAGACCCATTTCCCCTGGGCAAAAATCCACTCCCAAAATTTTGAATACGTTCAAACCCCCTCCTTTCTCTCTCCCTCCAATTTATATTTTAATCTTTCATCACCTAATTTTTTTTTTTATCCTAAAAACCTTACTCTTTCCCGTTTTCCCCCTTTAATTTTCTTTTTTTGACCCCCCTAAACCCAAAATTTATCCACCCAAACTCTGGGAGCTTTCTTTCAGAATCTCCCCCCAAAATCACGTGTCATCAGCAAAGAGCAGAGTGACAACCCCCACTTTGGTGTGATTCTTTATCTTTTAACCCACGCCCTTGCCAAGACCCTCGCATTTACTTTCCTTAAAACCCCCCCTATAAAAATTTTTAAACAACCCGGTGACATCAAACATCCTTTCTAAGGGCCACTTTTACGGGAAAAAATTTCCCCCCTTTCCTACTACTCCCAACTTTAGCCCCCAAATATCCTCGAAAAAATCTTTACTGTTTTTAGTAACCTACCTCCCCACAAAACCCTACCACTTGCAAAATCTGCCCCCCATTCCCCCCAATCCCCCTGTCAAAACGCCTTTTTCCAAATCCCAAAAACCACAAAGCCTTTTACCTTATCTAAAAACTGTTCACTTTAAAGTTTCACTGTAAAACCCCTGGTCCCCAACCCCCTACCTTTCCTAAAGCCTCCTTGTTATCTGCTATCCTATTCTCCGTCCCTTTTCCTTTAATTTTTTTCAATTATAACTCTAAACCCTAAAACTTTTCAAAGGGACACTCAAAAGACTTATCCCCCTATAATTTTGCACTCTCTTTTATCCCCTTTGGCCCCTTTTTACAAAGGAACTTGCAAAGCTCTCTGCCAATCCCCAGGTACCTTTTTCCCTCTTCCCCTACATTTATTAAAATTTGGCCCAACCACTCCAAAACTATATCCCCACCTGCTTTTTAAAAATTTTTATCTTTATCCACCCAAAACCCCGCTGCCTTTCCCCCTTTCATTTTAACCTACTGCCTCACGAACTTCCCCCCCCACCCCAAAAAAGGCTCCCTCACCCTACAAGATGTTATTCCTCCTTTCCCTATACCCCGAAATCACAGCTTCCCAAACTTATCAACATTTAACAATTCCTCAAAAATTCCCCCCCATCTTCCCAATAAACCCCCCCCCTAACCCCCTTCCCTTTTTAAAAAATCCCTCCCTATTTTTTACCCCGACAAATCCCTTTGTTTTCTAGGCTTTCTTAAATTGTTAATCCACCCCCAAAACTTTTTCTTTTTTTCAAAAAAATTTGTTTATAACACCTCACCCACTCTCCAAATTTTCTCTTTTTTACATTGCTTTTCAACCCCTCTCTTAACCTCTCTCATTTTTCTCCATATACTCTTCCCTCCCCCGGGATCACTTCTACTTTGGGAAAAAAAATTCTAAATGCTAACTTTTTTTCCCCTTTCTACTCCCTTTACTTTATCATTCCACCAATCGCTCCTCTTCCCTTTCCCCCACCCCTTTTTCCCAAACCCCAAACTTCTGCTAACACTCTAACACTAAAATTTTTTAAACCCACCCCCTACCTCTTCGACCCCATTGCCATCTCTTTATTAGACCATCAAACCCCCCAATAACTGTTTATTTTCTTTCCCTAAACTGCCTACTCTTTTTGTTTAAAAACCTTTTACCTCTTTTCTTCCCTGATAAATTCTTTCTCCTTGTACCCCCTTTTCCTTTTTTCTACATTGAGCTACAACTAGAAAGTGATCTGATATATTTTGTGGCCCCCCATAAAAAAGTACACCTGAAGTCTATCAACAGTCTTTTATTAAACCCAAAACATAATTCCAAAAAACTATGTATTTTTTGGCCCCACAAAATATCTGTATACTTATTTATCCTCTTTTTCTTAAAATATGTAAATTTCCTATAACTAAACCCCTTTCATAAAAAATTCCAAAACAAAAGGGGTCTTTATCATTTTCACCTGGGGACCCCCAAATTAACCCACCACACCCCCTTCTTAAAAAAATTTTCCTCCCTTTTGGGATTCCCGGTTCCCCCACCACAATTACCCTCTCACTTGGGGTTTAAAAGGGTTTTTATACATTTCACTTAACATCTCCCAAAAATTTTTTCCTCTCCTCTGCATTCCTCCTTCCCCCAAAAGGGGCATACCCCGGGTTATTATACCCACTTTTCGATCATTTTTTACTTTTAAACCCCCATAATTTTTGAAAACTACACATTTATATTCCTTTTCCCCCCTTCCATAACGGTCATTTAACATTAAATGCAAAACCCCCCCCTTTGCTCTAACTCTTTTCAGATACTCCAATTTAAACCCAAATTTTTATTTCCCCCCACTGAAACCCCCAAACCCCCCTTTAGCTTTGTTAGCTTAGGGGCCAAAGGGCATCCAATTTTTTTCATTCATTAAAATCAGCAATCATTGTTTTTTCATCCCCCCCAACATCCACGCACTTTAAGCATCCCATTTTTAAAAGTTTTTCTTTCTTCTTTTTTTAGTAAATTCTTTCAGGAAAAGGGGTTACTAGCCCATTGCTCCCCCGGGATTTTAGTCGCCCTTTTTTACCCCCAACGCAATGGCTTTTCGGGGGAAAGATTTTCCACTTTTTCCCCCTGGAAAAAAAAGAAATAAAGAAGGGAAAAAGAGCTATTTTGGGAAAAAAGGGAAAAACCTAGGATGTATTTTATAAATATATGCATGTGCGTGCTGTTTATGGGGTGACCAAAGTGTAAGTAGGGGTAAACAAGATATCCCCGTTAGCTGCGTGTTTATGAGACAGAAAAAGGGAAAATGTTATAGGCCAAAAAAAAAAGCATTCACATTGCAAAATCACCCAAATAATATTTTGTCACTTAAACCAAATAACCCAAATTTCCCCATAATTTTGTAACATTTTTTTTAAAAATAATTTAATATAAATCCTTTCCCCAAATGCCCAGCCAATTTGGGGTAAAGGGGTTCTAGTGGTACACTCTGTAATTAAATTTTTTTACTACATGTAAACCACACAAAAAAACCCAAATTTTGTAAAATTAGATTTAATACTTAAGAGAATGAAAATTTGAATTTGAATTGAATTTGAATTTTTAAAATTTTTTCCCCCACTTTTGTAACAAAAAACTAGAAAAAAAAGTATTTTAAATTTTTAAAAATTTCTCCCCTACTTTAAAGGGAAAATTCCTTTTGGGGTGGTTTTAAGTTTTTTGAGGTAAAAGGTACACACAGTAAAATTTTAAATTTCATAGGTAAATTAAATTAGGATAACAAAAAAAAAGTCAGGGGTTATTTTCAAATGGGGCTCCTTTTATTCAAAAAAATACATTTCTCTCCCCCCACCTTGGACTGAAAAATTTGTTGCTTCCTAATTCCCCCCGGGGGGATGTAAAGATCCAAATATGGGGTTTAAAATTCCTCTTAAAAAATAGAATTTAAAGCCCTCCTGTCCATTACCCCCCTCCTAAAAGGGCAACTGCCGGGGAAAAAGCTCAAGCAAAAAAAGTTTGGAACATACAAAGGGGTTTTTGAACTGGAATGATCAGGTTCGAAACCAAGGAAGAAGGGCTTACAATGAATACCCGCGCCATAGCTGGCTCTTAAAACACACAAAGGGCCCGGTGGCCTTTGGGGGTGGGCCCCGGGGGCCGGTTTGGGCCCCGGGGGCCTGGAGGGGGCCCGGTTTGGGCCCGGTGGGTAAAGCCCTGCTTTTTCCCCACTGAAGGGGCCCCCGGGGTTTGATTTCCGGCGGGTGGGAAAAATTTCGACACTTTTCCCCCTTTCAACCCCGTTTCCCGTTCCCCCTTGCAGCAAATAGGGACCGGGGGTTAGCGAACCCGGTGTGGGTTTGCCCTCCTGGGGGACAAGAAATTTAAAGGGCCCCCAATGGAAAAAAAGTTTTTAACAGTCCCCGAAGACCACTGACTTTCTTGGGGTTTTTTCCTGGGTTTGGGTAACCCCCCCGGGGTTTTAAAAAAATGAACGAAATCTTATGTTTTCTCTGGAGAAAAGGGGAGTGAAAAGTTGGGCAGCAAAGATGAAACACATTTCATTTTTTGTCCTCTTCCCTGGGGTCATAATTTTTTTTTACCATTTGTCGCACACTTGATCACAGGTTGGTACTTCAGTAAATTAAAAAAACTCACAATGAAATTTTTATTATATTTAAGGGGGGGGAACGCTAAAACCCGGGGGGATTATACAGTTTCCCAGGGGGGGGGGATGTGGAAGGCCTTTTAATTAAATTTGGGGGCTTGGGGGCAAAAATCCCCTTTTCCCCAAATCAAAAGCCCCCCACCAAAATCAAGGAACCTTCCCCGAAAGGGGAACCCCCGGAACAAATGTTTAAAAATTTTTTTCTTTTCAAGATTAAAATTTAGGTTTTGTGATTACAAAAATGAGTTGCAGTGCAAAGAGGGCCCCTATCATTCTTGGCCCTTATGGGGGAACTAAATTTAAAAAGGGTTTTCAGGAAATTTTTTTACTAGGAAATTTAAAGATAGTTTGTGTAAGTTTTACATCCCGTTATTTAAAGTAGACAGTAAGTTTACTAAAAATTACAAAAGGGAGAACAAACAGTAGAGATGGTGAGGCAGGTAACTACAAAATTTTCACCAAGGCTAGAAACTCTCTTTCCCCAAACCAAATTTTATTGTAAGGAAAATATTTTTTTTCTTGGTCTTTTTCCCACTTGGATTTAAAAGGGGCCCCTGGGGGAACATATGTTCTTCTTATTTTTTTGGGTTTAAAAAGGGGCCCCTGACAGCATGAGTCGTAAACGAGCCCAATTCCGATGGAAACCCGAAGTGGAAGGGTTTTTTGTGCCCCCCCATATCCATCCTGTGGAAAAGGTGGGCGAGAGCAAAAAGGATTTCACCCAAAGGGGGTTGGAACAGGCCCCAAAGGGGTTTAAAAGGAAAAACCTAAAGGATTTTATTACATAAACTATAGTTCACTTATCTGTTACAAAAAAAATTTTGGAAAATTTGCGTTTGTATATCTGGTTTTCTTATTTTCATTAATAAGATATCTTGACATGTCACATAGGGGTTTTTTTACTGTCCCGGGCTCCGGGATTCCCCAATAAATGGGGCAATTAACACAATGTTCAAGAGAGTGACCCCCACAAACTTATTCATCTCTCACCCAATCTTTTCCACCCTCAACACCATTGTTTTAAAGAGGTCTACAAAATATCGACTTGGATGCACCAAATAAACCTTAACCCCTTAAAAGTTGACAAAAACCCACTACTTTTAAATTTGGTAGCAGAGAAGGGGGATGCCCAAAAAACATTTTAAAATCGAAAAACACTTTTAATTGGGCCCGGCATATGAGGGGAAAATTTTCCCAGGCCCCATTTCCTCAAAAACCGAAATTCAGCACCCAAATCCAACCCCATAACCAAAAAAGTATCCCAAAAAAAATTGGGGTCCTCTCCAAAAAAACGATATACCCTGCTGCAAAATGCCCCCTTTTCCCCACTATTAAACCCTTCCTTATATAAACCAACCTCACCTTGCTATCTGGCTTGGGGTTCAACTGCAGCAACACCCTAAAGCCAAAAATTAAAACCCCAAAAAAAAGCCCGTAAGAATAATCACAAATCCCATCCCCGGCAAAACCCCCCCACTCTTCAAGATCAAACTAAACTTTTCCCGTTTTTGTACAAACCACAATTACTCTGTGGGAACTACATTTTTAAAAAGGGCCTTAAATTTTCCCAAAATTTTCCCCTTTACCTAAAATGCTTTTTTGATAGTTTTTTGCAGAACCCAAAAGGCACAACACCAAAACCCCAAAAAAATCTCATGGGCAAATTTCCCCTTTTCCGACTAAAACCCCCCTGATACACCCTGTCAAAAATATAATTCGAATACCCCCTTTGTGGTTCACACTTACAAAACCCCTCACCCATTTGAAACCCCAAAAAAGAAAAAATTTTAATCTCAATCTAAAATAATGAATTTTTAATTGTCAGAAGTTTGGGGGTGTTTATACTCCCAATTTCGAAACTTTTGTATAGTGCAAAAACAAAAGCAAACCCCATTGCTTAAAAACCCAACAGTATTTAGTCACTTAGCCAAATAATACCAAATTTCCTTTATAAATTTTTTTAACATTTTAAACCTAAGTTTAAAATAAGTCCCCCCCGAAATGCCTAGCCATGCTAGGCGTTCTAGTGGTTCCCCCTCGGAAAATTTTTAAAATTTTTCTACATGTAAACCACACAAAAACCAAATTCCGTAAATCAAACATTTAATAAATTATTAGAATAAACTTTGAAATTGAATTTAATTGAATATGCCTGATCACAAAATTTTCATTTTGTTTGATCATCTGTTTTGGGCCCCCAAACTGCCCCGAAGTACTTGTAAAACCCAAACCTAAGCCTGGCCACTACAATTTCCTCAAGACCTTTAATATCCCCTTTTTAATCCTATTTTCCCACTTAACACTTCGATCAGGTCTCCCCTCATTCTTCGTCTAACAAGTGAATGTAATTAAAGTTTTTCAATCTTCCTTCAAAAGGGGAAGATTTTAATTTTTGTTTTAAATTTAGTCCCCCACGCTGAAGTTTTCTAACGAATTTTTTGCCCAAATTCTTTTATGGAGACCAAATTTGACGATAATCTAGGTGGGGTTTTACTAAGATGTAAAAAAGCTACATATGACCTCTGGACTTCTGTTACTTACACTTCTTGATATAAAAACCCAGTAAACATTGCCCTTTTTATGTACGCTTAGGGATTGCTGTCTTGTTTTAAAGGGTTTCGCTCACCATAACCCCCAAATCCTTTTGCAATCTGTATGGCTAAGTTCTACATCTTTACTTAAATTTCTAGGTTTTTGGGCACCCCAGTTCAGAACCTTGCATTTATCTCTTGAACTGCCGCCCTTTTCTACCAAGAATACAGTTTGTTTAAAAACCCCTGAGTTCCCTAACATCTACGTTTGAATCAATTATCCTACCTTTTCGTGTCATCGGGAAAAATTTGCTCATATCCTGAATTCCCTCATCAAATCATTGATTATATTATAAACAACACGGGGCCCCAAAAATTATCCCTGGGAACGCCCCTTGTTTCAGATCCCCACTCGGATTTAACCCCATTTATGGACACTCTCTGCTTCTTCTATAGCCATACTCGATCCCCGAGAGCACTTTTTCCCCCCGTGCCCTGAGCTGCCACCTTTTTAACGTCTATGGTTCGGAACCTATCAAAAGCCTTTTCTAATAAAAATATCAAATTCTTTACGTGGTCAACAGCCTCAAAACTTTACTGAAAAAAGTTAATAATTAGTTAGACAAGACCGCCTCTTGGAATCCATGCTGATTTCCATTAAACAACTTGTTTTCGAGATGGCATTTTAATCTCAGTATAATTCTCTAGAATTTCCCTACAATTGAGGTCAGCTTATTAAAATTTAATAATTTATTCAGGATACACAAATGCAGTTACATAAAATTATCACATAGCCATATGTGTAGAGAACCTAGGAAAAACCCAAAAAATAAAGGTGACTTATTTCCTTGGGGGGTCCTTTTACCTTTTAATTATAATATAAAGGTTTTAAAATTTTCTTATTTTCTAAAATAAGATAACATTTTTTCAACTAAAAAAGACTTTCTACTAACGAGGGTCATTCGGTAAAAATTGCCTTTTTAAAAACCCTTTTGGGCTCTCGGGCCCCCCTTCTGAAACTGTCATTCTAGCGCCCCTTTTTTTTGAAAAAAAAAAAAATTTTTTTTTCTTATGAAATGATAGAGAATCTTTTCCCGAGGGTAATGACCCAAAGTTCGGTTTTGGGTAAAAAACCCAGGGAATTACCCCGCAAAGTTACTCTCTGCGACAAGGTATCCGATTTTGCCACTTTTGGGCCCCATTTTTCAGCCAATTCCATTGTTCCCGTTGACCAAACCATAAACATTTCTTAGAAATCCATTTTTTTATCTATTGCTAAGAAAAAAGAAACCTCCCTACTATTTGGCTACCCAAAATGGTGGTAGAAATTTGGGAAATTTTGGGCCTTTTCACGCAAAAAAAAAGATGCCAATTCAAAACAGGGTCCAGAATAAAAAAGGTAACACGTGGTACAAAAAAACAATGCTCTGTTCATTATCACATCTCAGGCTCCTCTTATATTATTTTTGTTTCTATTTTGATTTTTTATTATACAAAAAATACAAAATTTATGTTATGCAGTACTGATTATTGAAAAAATGGTATAAATAATATCAGTGCACTAGTGAAAAAATTTAGACTCCCCCTTTGACGTGTATTGGATGTGGTGTGATTTATTTACCCCTGAACTTTGTTAAAAATCGAAACATTTCCGCTACTTTGAGCTCATTTCAAGGTCGTTTTCATCGTCTAAGTAATGAAAATCATCTCTATTTTCTGTAATATTTTTCCATTTTATCACCTAAGACCATGAAAATGCGAAATACAACGATAAATATATGAAAATACACCTCAAAATCTGCGTTTTATTCCAAAAAAACGATCAGATTTTTTTTTTTCTCATTACGCAATGTGGGGCTGCAGGTTTTTTTTTATGTGGTACACACTGACCACACAGACCCATTCCCCTCACATTGGGCCTACCAGTTTTCTCCCGCTTGATTTGAAGCCGCTAGAATTATTGAGTATATATACGTCAGAAACATTGGCTCGTAAGACGTATTTATACGTCGAAAAAAAGTCAAAGGGTAAAAAATAGAATTACATTAGCCATCTTCCACATATCAGACACTACACCTGTTTGAAGAGATAAATTAAAAATATTAGTTAATCCTTAGACTGTTTCGGGCCCCCTTTCTGAAACTGTCATTCTATGTCGCTAAATTTAAAAAAAAAAAAAATTATTTTTTCTTATGAAATGATAGAGAATCTTTTCCCGATGGTAATGACACCAAAAGTTTGAAATTTGGTCGAAAACTCATGGAATTATGCTCCCGCAAAGTTAAGGCGGTCTCGGCGACATATGGCGTATGGGCGATTTTGCCGACTTTGAGCCCTATTTTCAGCCCAATTCCGTTGTTCCAGTTGACCAAACTCATAGTTTATTTCTTTGGGAACTCCATTTTATCAAACAGCTGAGTACAAGAAACCTCCCATTTACCAATTTGGACTACCCATTATTGTGGGTCAGAAAGGGCAATTTGCCCAATTTCATGCAAACTAAAAAAAGATCCCAAATTTCAAAATAGGGTCCAGAATAAACAAGGTAGACATTCTTGGCACTAAAATAACATATCCTCTGTTTATTAGTCACATCTCTAGGCTCCTCTTATATTATTATTGCTTTCTATTTTGATTTTTTATTCATACAAAAAAATACAAAATTTACTGTTATGCAGACTACTGCATTATTGTAAAAATGGTATAAATAATATCAGTGCACTAGTGAAAGAATATTAGACTCCCCAGTTGACGAGTATTAGACGTGTGGTGTGATTTGTTTACTCCTGAACATTGGTAAAAATCGAACATTTCCGCTACTTTGAGCTCAGTTTCAAGGTCGTTTTCATCGTCAAAGTAATGAAAATCATCTCTATTTCTGTAATATGTTTTCCATTTTATCACCTAAGACCATGAAAATGCAAATACATTGATAAATACTATACGAAAATACATCTCAAAGTCGGCTTTTTAATCCAAAAAAAGATAGTTTTTTTTTTCTCATTACGCACTGTGTGCTGCAGGGTTTTTTTAATGTTGTGCACACTGACCACACAGACACATTCTCTCACATGTGGGCCTACCAGCTTTCTTCTGCTTGATTTGAAGCCGCTAGAATTATTGAGTATATATACGTCAGAAACACTGGCTCGTAAGACGTATACATACGACCAAAACAGTCAAAGGGTTAATGGTTCACAGAGTTCCATTTTGCATTCCTTAAGAACCCTTGAAAAAAGCTCATCAGGACAAGGCGACTTATTTTGCTTTAGTTGGTCTATTTGTTTCATAACCATTTCACTAGTGACTGTGATGTTACATAATTTACCTTCTTCAGGCCCACTATAAAAATTAATTACTGGGATATTGTTAGTGTCTTCCTGTGTAAAAACCGAGAGAAAATAATTTTTTAAAATCGAGCACATTTCATTCTCCTTGTCAGTAAGATGCCCATAGTTATTTTTAAGGGGACCTATCTTATCTCTAACTTTTGTTCTATAGACCTGGAAAAAACTTTTCGGGTTAGTTTTCGAATCTTTAGCAACTTTAATTTCATAGCCCCTTTTTAGCTTTTATCCCTTTTTTTAAACGTCCCTCTTAATGTCAAAATACTGATTCATAAGATGACCCTCACCTCTTTTGATATGCCTAATAAATTCCTTTCTTATGCCCTAGTACATATTTCAGCCTATTATTCATCCATTTTGGGTCATTTCTATTTAAATCTAATTTCTTTATAGGGGAAAAAACATTTTTTGAGCAGCATGTATAGTGTTCAGAAAACTGTCATGTTGAAAAGCTCTCTTCGTTACCCCAGTCAACAGATGATAAGTGTTCTCTAAGCCCATCGTAATCTGCTAACAAAAATCTGGGCTGTTACTGAGTTATCCCTACTATCGTACTTCCATTCGATGCTAAATGTAATTGACTTGTGGTCACTAGCACCAAGTTCCTCTGAAATTTCTAAATGTTTAACAAGGGATTCATTGTTTGCCATGAACTAAGTCAAGCAGGTTATTTCCCCTTGTAGTTCTGTCACAACTGCTTCAAAAAACATTCCTGAACTACTTCTAAGAAGTCGTATGATTCTAAATTCCCAGTCAAGAAATTCCAATCAATATGACTAAAGTTAAAGTCTCCTAGAATTACTACATTATCGTGCCTTGTGGCCTTAACAATTTCCTCCCATAGTAGTCTCCCTTGGTCCCTATCTAAGTTTGGGGGACGGTATATCACACCTAAAATTAGTTTTTCATGCCCCTCTGAAAATTCTATCCAAACAGACTTTTGTATGTGTTACTTCAGACTTAATACCCGGTTTTATGCAACAGTTCAGGCGATCTCGGACATACAATGCCACCCCACCCCCCTTCCCGATACTTCTATCTACTTGGAACAATTTAAAACCCTGAATGTGACATTCCGCAGGCATGTACCGACTTTTTGAATTAAACCACGCCTCAGTTAAGGCAAATACATCAATGTTACCTGCACTAGCAACTAATCTCAACTCGTCCATCTTATTCCTAGCACAAACGGCTATTAGCATAATAAACATTGAAAGACTCCCCTTTTCTCTTTACCTTCCTGCTCATTTTGTTTTTTCTACTAAACCCTATTACTGTCCTATCACCTAGTTTCACTGGCTTTTCAATATCTCCCTTTGTTCTGCTTATTACTAGTTCCCCTAGAACTCATAATATTACTACAATGGGACTTCACTGTTTTCTGGCCAAAACCCATACCATAACTATTTCAAGTTTAAAGTCCTAACAGCTCTCTCCACTGCAGTTGCCAGTGCTCCCACCCCAGACCTAGATAAGTGAACCCCATCCCTGGCATACATGTCATTTCTGCCATAGAAGAGGTCCCAGTTGTCAATGAATGTTACCGCTTTTTCCCCTTACAGATTTGTCCAGCCAGCAATTGACACCAATTGCCGGAACAAGCATTCATTTTCAACTCCTCTCCTTGGCAAAACACCACATATGACAGGGTTCCCACCCTTCCCCCGATTATTTCTATGCTGACCTATACCTGCTAATCGGGTCTTCACTCCTACATCTGCCAACTTCGTTGCCTCCAGCACTGAGACAGATAATAGGATTGCTCCCATTACCTCTCATGATGTCATCCAGACGGCTAACAATATCCTCCATCCCAGCCCCAGGAAAGCAAACCCTCTGTCTCCTACTCCTGTCCTTCAAGCAGAACGCCCTATCCATATACAGTGGACCCCCGCATACCGTTGGCATCACATAACCTTAAATCTGCATAGCGATACATTTTATCACTAAAATTTTGCCTCGCATAGCGCTAAAAAACTCGCTCAACGCTATTCGTCCGAGACGCAACTATGTGAGGCCTGAGCCTGCCTTACATGTTCCACCGGTGGCATTGTTTACAAGCCAGCCTCAGCGGTAACATCCAAGCATACAATCGGAACATTTCGTATTATTACAGCGTTTTTGGTGATTTTATCTGCAAAATAAGTGACCATGAGCCCCAAGAAAGCTTCTAGGGCCAACCCTGTGGTAAAAAGGGTGAGAAATATTATCGAATACTGTGGTACCATGGTCAACTGCTGATGCTGCTGCTGCTGCTGTAGCACTGTCAGCTGCTGCTGCTGCTGTAGCACCGTCAGCTGCTGCTGCAGTACCGTCTGCTGCTGCTGTAGCACTGTCAGCTGCTGCTGCTGTAGCACTGTCAGCTGCTGCTGCTGTAGCACTGTCAGCTGCTGCTGCTGCTGCTGTAGCACTGTCAGCTGCTGCTGCTGCTGCTGTAGCACTGTCAGCTGCTGCTGCTGCTGTACCACCATCAGCTGCTGCTGCTGTACCACTGTCAGCTGCTGCTGTAGTACCGTCTGCTGCTGCTGTAGCACTGTCTGCTGCTGCTGTAGCACTGTCAGCTGCTGCTGTAGCACTGTCAGCTGCTGCTGCTGCTGCTGCTGTAGCACTGTTGTTGGTGTGGCTTATTGAGAATACCAAGAAACAACCCCAGAGGGTTAGCCACCCAGGATAACCCAAAAAAGTCAGTGTCATCAAAGACTGTCTAACTTATTTCCATTGGGGTCCTTAATCTTGTCTCCCAGGATGCAACCCACACCAGTCGACTAACACCCAGGTGAACAGGGAAAAATGCCTGGAACTAGTGCTCATATTGGTGAATTTAAAGCCAGCAAAGGTTGGTTTGAGAGATTTAAGAATCGTAGTGGCATACACAGTGTGATAAGGCCTGTTCTGGAAGAAAATGCCAAACAGGACCTACAGTACTCAGGAGGAAAAGGCACTCCCAGGACACAGTGTCTCATCAGTCATTGCTGCATCTTCAATAAAGTTAAGTGTCATTTATACTTCATTTAGTAGAGTAGTACATGCACAATATATATTGTGCATGTACTACTCTACTATTGTGCATGTATCCTTCTCTTTGTGTGTAGGAAAGTGTATATTTCATGTGGTAAAAATTTTTTTTTCATACTTTTGGGTGTCTTGCACGGATTAATTTGATTTCCATTATTTCTTATGGGGAAAATTCATTCGCATAACGATAATTTCGCATAACAATGAGCTCTCAGGAACGGATTAATATCGTTATGCGGGGGTCCACTGTACGTACCTAACCTGGCTATCCCCAACAACAACAATATTCTTGTATTAGATGTTTCCACAACAGTTTCCACAGCAGTCTCTTTCTTCTTCATCGTTTCTACCTTTCCATTCATCTTCCTAATCGTCAACTTCGTTCTTTGCTGTCCAGCCACTGACCAGTTTCCCTTTTTGACCTGAAGCCACCAGGCCCATTGGCCTGGTGGCTAAAGCTCCCGCTTCACACACGGAGGGCTCGGGTTCAATTCCCGGCGGGTGGAAACATTTTGACACGTTTCCTTACACTTGTTGTCCTGTTCACCTAGCAGCAAATAGGTACCTGGGTGTTAGTCGACTGGTGTGGGTCGCATCCTGGGGGACAAGATTAAGGACACCAATGTAAATAAGTTAGACAGTCCTCGATGACGCACTGACTTTCTTTGGTTATCCTGGGTGGCTAACCCTCCGGGGTTAAAAATCCGAACGAAATCTTATCTTATCTTAACAGGAGTACTACTACGAATCTTCTTGTTTTTCTCGGTCAGTCGCCGAATCTCCATCTTCGCCATCTTCAATTCTTCCTTAAGCTGTTGGTAAAGTTGCTCGATGGAGGCTATCTTGGTTCAATCCGTAGAGAGCACACGAAAAGGTCTTCACAGAGCTAAGTACACATCACCATATCTTATCAAACAACAGATCATTCATCTATCCAGTGGAGAATGGGGATCTATTCTAAAAACACTGGATATCTTATCATTAAAGATCAACTACAGGACCTTAAATTCCAATATTAACCTTGACCTCAAACGCTTTCTTGATTGTTGTGACAGAACCCACAGGCACAACACCAGACACAAACATCTCTATGACATTCCCCGTGTCCGACTAAACCTTTACAAAAATTCAATGTATGTCAAAGGCCCTAAAATCTGGAACACCCTACCTGAAAATTCCAAAACTGCAGACACATTCATCACCTTCAAAACTACCATCAGAAAACATCTTATCTCCCTGATACACCCTGTCAACTAATAATACGAATACCACCTGGTGGTTCACACTTACACTCACTCACCCATTTGACCATAAACAGAAATATCAATCTCAATCTCAAAATAATGAATCTTAACTAGTCAGAAGTTGGCCTGTGATACTCCAATACTGAAACTATGTTTATTATTTTATTATCACACTGGCCGATTCCCACCAAGGCAGGGTGGCCCGAAAAAGAAAAACTTTTTACCATCATTCACTCCACACTGTCTTGCCAGAAGGGGGTTTACACTACAGTTTTTAAACTGCAACATTAACACACCCCCCCTTCAGAGTGCAGGCACTGTACTTCCCATCTCCAGGACTCAAGTCCGGCCTGCCGGTTTCCCTGAACCCCTTCATAAATGTTACTTTGCTCACACTCCAACAGCACGTCAAGTATTAAAAACCATTTGTCTCCATTCACACCCATCAAACACGCTCATGCATGCCTGCTTGGAAGTCCAAGCCCCTCGCACACAAAACCTCCTTTTTCCCCCTCCCTCCAACCCTTCCTAGGCTGACCCCTACCCCGCCTTCCTTCCACTCAGACTGATACACTCTGAAGTCATTCTGTTTCGCTCCATTCTCTCTACATGTCTGAAACACCTCAACAACCCTTCCTCAGCCCTCTGGGCAACAGTTTTGGTAAATCCCGCACCTCCTCCTAACTTCCAAACTACGAATTCTTGCATTATATTCCCCACCACACTTTTCCCTCAGACATGACCCTCTCCACTGCCTCCAGCCTTCTCCTCGCTGCAACATTCATCACCCACGCTTCACACCCATATAAGAGCATTGGTAAAACTATACTCTCATACATTCCCCTCTTTGCCTCCAAGGACAAAGTTCTTTGTCTCCACAGACTCCTAAGTGCACCACTCACTCTTTTTCCCTCATCAATTCTATGATTCACCTCATCTTTCATAGACCCATCCGCTGACACGTCCACTCCCAAATATCTGAATACGTTCACCTCCTCCATACTCTCTCCCTCCAATCTGATATTCAATCTTTCATCACCTAATCTTTTTGTTATCCTCATAACCTTACTCTTTCCTGTATTCACCTTTAATTTTCTTCTTTTGCACACCCTACCAAATTCATCCACCAATCTCTGCAGCTTCTCTTCAGAATCTCCCAAGATCACAGTGTCATCAGCAAAGAGCAGCTGTGACAACTCCCACTTTGTGTGTGATTCTTTATCTTTTAACTCCACGCCTCTTGCCAAGACCCTCGCATTTACTTCTCTTACAACCCCATCTATAAATATATTAAACAACCACGGTGACATCACACATCCTTGTCTAAGGCCTACTTTTACTGGGAAAAAATTTCCCTCTTTCCTACATACTCTAACTTGAGCCTCACTATCCTCGTAAAAACTCTTCACTGCTTTCAGTAACCTACCTCCTACACCATACACTTGCAACATCTGCCACATTCCCCCCAATCCACCCTGTCATACGCCTTTTCCAAATCCATAAATGCCACAAAGACCTCTTTAGCCTTATCTAAATACTGTTCACTTATATGTTTCACTGTAAACACCTGGTCCACACACCCCCTACCTTTCCTAAAGCCTCCTTGTTCATCTGCTATCCTATTCTCCGTCTTACTCTTAATTCTTTCAATTATAACTCTACCATACACTTTACCAGGTACACTCAACAGACTTATCCCCCTATAATTTTTGCACTCTCTTTTATCCCCTTTGCCTTTATACAAAGGAACTATGCATGCTCTCTGCCAATCCCTAGGTACCTTACCCTCTTCCATACATTTATTAAATAATTGCACCAACCACTCCAAAACTATATCCCCACCTGCTTTTAACATTTCTCTTTATCCCATCAATCCCAGCTGCCTTACCCCCTTTCATTTTACCTACTGCCTCACGAACTTCCCCCACACTCACAACTGGCTCTTCCTCACTCCTACAAGATGTTATTCCTCCTTGCCCTATACACGAAATCACAGCTTCCCTATCTTCATCAACATTTAACAATTCCTCAAAATATTCCCTCCATCTTCCCAATACCTCTAACTCTCCATTTAATAACTCTCCTCTCCTATTTTTACCTGACAAATCCATTTGTTCTCTAGGCTTTCTTAACTTTTAATCTCACTCCAAAACTTTTTCTTATTTTCAACAAAATTTGTTGATAACACCTCACCCACTCTCTCATTTGCTCTCTTTTTTACATTGCTTCACCACTCTCTTAACCTCTCTCTTTTTCTCCATATACTCTTCCCTCCTTGCATCACTTCTACTTTGTAAAAACTTCTCATATGCTAACTTTTTCTCCCTTACTACTCTCTTTACATCATCATTCCACCAATCGCTCCTCTTCCCTCCCGCACCCACTTTCCTATAACCACAAACTTCTGCTGAACACTCTAACACTACATTTTTAAACCTACCCCATACCTCTTCGACCCCATTGCCTATGCTCTCATTAGCCCATCTATCCTCCAATAGCTGTTTATATCTTACCCTAACTGCCTACTCTTTTAGTTTATAAACCTTCACCTCTCTCTTCCCTGATACTTCTATTCTCCTTGTATCCCATCTACCTTTTACTCTCAGTGTAGCTACAACTAGAAAGTGATCTGATATATCTGTGGCCCCTCTATAAACATGTACATCCTGAAGTCTACTCAACAGTCTTTTATCTACCAATACATAATCCAACAAACTACTGTCATTTCGCCCTACATCATATCTGTATACTTATTTATCCTCTTTTTCTTAAAATATGTATTACCTATAACTAAACCCCTTTCTATACAAAGTTCAATCAAAGGGCTCCCATTATCATTTACACCTGGCACCCCAAACTTACCTACCACACCCTCTCTAAAAGTTTCTCCTACTTTAGCATTCAGGTCCCCTACCACAATTACTCTCTCACTTGGTTCAAAGGCTTCTATACATTCACTTAACATCTCCAAAAATCTCTCTCTCTCCTCTGCATTCCTCTCTTCTCCAGGTGCATACACGCTTATTATGACCCACTTCTCGCATCCATTCTTTACTTTAATCCACATAATTCTTGAATCTACACATTCATATTCTCTTTTCTCCTTCCATAACTGATCATTCAACATTACTGCTACCCCTTCCTTTGCTCTAACTCTCTCAGATACTCCAGATTTAATCCCATTTATTTCCCCCCACTGAAACTCCCCTACCCCCTTCAGCTTTGTTTCGCTTAGGGCCAGGACATCCAACTTCTTTTCATTCATAACATCAGCAATCATCTGTTTCTTGTCATCCGCACTACATCCACGCAATTTAAGCATCCCAGTTTTATAAAGTTTTTCTTCTTCTCTTTTTTAGTAAATGTCTACAGGAGAAGGGGTTACTAGCCCATTGCTCCCGGCATTTTAGTCGCCTCATACGACACGCATGGCTTACGGAGGAAAGATTCTTCTCCACTTCCCCATGGACAATAGAAGAAATAAAGAAGAACAAGAGCTATTTAGAAAAAGGAGAAAAACCTAGATGTATGTATATATATATGCATGTGCGTGTCTGTGAAGTGTGACCAAAGTGTAAGTAGGAGTAGCAAGATATCCCTGTTAGCTAGCGTGTTTATGAGACAGAAAAAGAAACTATGTATAGTGCCAAAACAAAAGCATTCACATTGCTAAACTCACAACTAGTATTTAGTCACTTAGCCATAATACCAACTTACCTCATAATTTTGTAACATTTTAAACCTAAGATTTAATATAAGTCTGCCCGAAATGCCTAGCCATGCTAGGTGTTCTAGTGGTACACTCTGTAATTATTATTTTACTACATGTAAACCACACAATAACCAAATTCTGTAAACTCAGCATTGTAATACTTATAGAGAATGAAGTTTGAATTTGAATTGAATTTGAATTTGAATTATTTCCCCCACTTTTGTAACAAAATCTAGAAAAAATGTATTGTAATTTGTAATCTATTCTCCCCTACTTAAGGAAAGTTCCTTGATGCTGGTGTAAGTTTATTGAGGTATAGGTACACACAAGTACAATTTTAATGCATAGTGTAAATTACTTAGGATAACAAAAAAAAGTCAGGGACTTATTTTCACTGGGGCTCTTCATTCAAAGAAATACATTTCTCTCCCCTACCTTGGACTGAACTTAGTTGCTTCCTATTCCCCAGGTGATGTATGATCACTATGGGTTCAACATCTCCTCTTAAATATAGCAATAATGCCATCCTGTCCATTACCCTCCTCCTAATAGGACGAACTGCCGGGAAAGTGCTCAAGCTAAATACGTAGGTATCATACAATGGCTTTAGAACTGGAAGTGATCAGGTTCGATCCAAGGAAGAAGGAAGCTTACAATGAAGTACCCGACGCCATAGCTGGCTCTATACACACAGGCCCCGGAGTGGGGCCTGGTGCCCGGTGGCCGGTGCCGGTGGCCTGGTGGCTAAAGCTCCTGCTTCACGCACTGAGGGCCCGGGTTCGATTTCCGGCGGGTGGAAACATTTCGACACGTTTCCTTACACCTGTTGTCCTGTTCACCTAGCAGCAAATAGGTACCTGGGTGTTAGTCGACTGGTGTGGGTCGCATCCTGGGGGACAAGATTAAGGACCACAATGGAAATAAGTTAGACAGTCCTCGATGACGCACTGACTTTCTTGGGTTATCCTGGGTGGCTAACCCTCCGGGGTTAAAAATCTGAACGAAATCTTATGTTATCTCTGGAGAAGTGTGAGTGAAATGTTGTCAGCAAAGATGATCACATTACACTGCATTTGTGTCCTCTTCCCTGGTGTCATAATTTATACCATTTGTCTGCACACTTGATCACAGGTTGGTACTACAGTATTACACAAACTCACAATGAATTATTATTATAATCAAGGGGGAAGCGCTAAACCCGGAGGATTATACAGGCCCGGGGGGGGGATGTGGAAGGCATTCAGGCTTAATTCGGGGAACTGGAGCACAGATCCAATTCCCTAAATCAAGAGCCCTCACCAACATCAAGGAACCTTCCCTTGAGGGGAACCTCAGGAACAACTGTATACAAATTTTTATTTCTTTGCAAGATTACATTGAGATTATGTGATTACAATAATGAGTTGCAGTGCAAAGAGCCACTATCATGTCTTGGCATTATGGGCAGACTAAATTTAATGGCTTACAGGCTACTTAATACTAGAGAAATTAATGATAGTTTGTGTAAGTTGTACATCTGTTATTTATAGTAGACAGTAAGTTTACTCAAATTACAAAAGTATGAGAACATCAGTAGAGATGGTGAGAGCGGAGGTAGACTACTACATGTCACCAAGGCTAGCAAACTCTCTTTCTCACCATTATATTGTAGAGAAGATATTTTTCTTCTTGGTCTTCTTCTACTTGGGTTTGTAAGGGCCGCTGGCGAACATATGTTCTTCTTCTTTGTTGGGTTTATAAGGGCCACTGACAGCATGAGTCGTATCGAGCCCGACTTCTCGATGGAACCGAAGTGGCTAGTTTATTGTGCACCCCATATCCATCCTGTGGACGGTGGCGCGAGAGCATATGGATACACAAAGGGGCCCAGGAACTAGGCCCCAAAGGGTTAACAGGAATACATATGGATTTATATCTACATATCTATAGTTCACTTATCTGTTACAAGCAAATTTAGGAAATTAGCTTAGTATATCTGGTATCTTATTTTCATTAATAAGATATCTTGACATGTCACATAGGTTATTATACTGTCTGTCTCTGTATTCCTCAATAAATGGACAATTAAGCACATAGTGTTCAAGAGAGTGACCACACTACTTATGTCATCTCTCACCCTAATCTTGCCACCCTCAACACCATTGTTAATGAGGAGCTGATCAAAATATCGACTTGGATGACAGCCAATAAACTTACGCTTAACGTTGACAAAACCTACTACATTAAGTTTGGTAGCAGAGCAGGAGATGCGCAAATTAACATTAAGATCGACAACACTCTAATTGCCAGGCATAATGAGGGCAAATTCCTAGGCCTATACCTCGACAACAACCTGAACTTCAGCACCCATATCCAACACATAACCAAAAAAGTATCCAAAACGGTTGGGATCCTCTCCAAGATACGATACTACGTGCTGCAAACTGCCCTTCTCACACTATACCATTCACTTATATATCCATACCTCACCTATGCTATCTGTGCTTGGGGTTCAACTGCAGCAACACACCTAAAGCCAATAATAACCCAACAAAAAGCCGCAGTAAGAATAATCACTAAATCCCATCCCTGGCAACACACCCCCCACTCTTCAAGATCTAAACTAAACTTACTCCCTGTTCAGTACATCCACACTTACTACTGTGCAATCTACATCTACTGGACCTTAAATTCCAATATTAACCTTGACCTAAAATGCTTTCTTGATAGTTGTGACAGAACCCACAGGCACAACACCAGACACAAACATCTCTATGACATTCCCCATGTCCGACTAAACCTCCCTGATACACCCTGTCAACTAATAATACGAATACCACCTAGTGGTTCACACTTACACTCACTCACCCATTTGACCATAAACAGAAATATCAATCTCAATCTCAAAATAATGAATCTTAACTAGTCAGAAGTTGGCCTGTGATACTCCAATACTGAAACTATGTATAGTGCAAAAACAAAAGCATTCACATTGCTAAACTCACAACTAGTATTTAGTCACTTAGCAATAATACCAACTTACCTCATAATTTTGTAACATTTTAAACCTAAGATTTAATATAAGTCTCCCCGAAATGCCTAGCCATGCTAGGCGTTCTAGTGGTACACTCTGTAATTATTATTTTACTACATGTAAACCACACAATAACCAAATTCCGTAAACTCAGCATTGTAATACTTATAGAGAATAAACTTTGAATTGAATTGAATTGAATATGCCTGATCACATAATTTACATTTAGTTTGATCATCTGTGTGTCTCCCAAACTGCCAGAAGTACTTGTAACCAAGCCTAAGCCTGGCCACTACAATATCAGTCAGTCTGTTCACATTGCAAGTTGCTCCATAAACATACTTATCTACGTTCATGTTATCATAGTGGGTTATAGATCTACTCAGGCTTCTAACTGCATTCCTATAACAATCATTTTCATTATTTACTTCTCCCCTAATATTATTCCTAATGCTAGACACAGTTATACCAAAGTTATATTCTACATTCTCCTTCTGGGTACTCTTCTTGGCTAACATATCAACTTTATCATGAAGGAGTAATCCAATTGTGATGGGATCCATAGCAATTGTACATTAATTCCTTGTCCCTAATTTTTGAGTATCATACCTGGCTTCTCCAATGAGCATGTTGTTGGAGTCATTTATGAGTCAAGAGCCTTCAATGATGACATAGTTTAAAGTAATGATGTAGGAGTAAAGCTCAGTGTCATAGGTTAGCTTTAGCGCCATTAGGATTGCAAACAATTCAGTTTGCAGTGTGGGACGCCCGTTGTTAATTCTTTGCCTAACTCAACAAATTTATTATCGTTTTTAAAACTAGGGAGGTGGCAACAAGAGCAGATGCGCCCTGCCAGAAGATCCTGTTTAGATCCATCAGTGTTTTAAAAACTTGTGGTAACTTATTACTACCAGTAGGGCGAAAAATTTCTTCTTGGCAGTTGCTCTAACAAGAGATTTAAGGAAGGGATTACTAGCAATGAGCTTCTTGGGAGGGACTTGTAGGTATGTGATATTAAATGAACACATCTTCCATGGAGGGGTGAAATGCTCTTGTTGCCTACAGTGATACAGTTCATGCAGGTTATAAAACTTAATGCAATTGCATGTTTTCACAATCCATTTAGATCTCTAGACACTTGGTAAGATTCACTATGACAGTGTCTGGTTCTTTTTCTAAACATTCTAATACCGAGTACAGTGTTAATTTCAACAATCCTATCACTGATACTAGAAATACCAAGCTCCTTCCTCATGTTAAGAACTTTTGTAGATCTGGGACAGCCAAGAAAAATCATGAGAGCTTCATTTTGCATTAACTCCAAGGGTGGGAGAGAACTTTCTCTAGCTAATATCAACATGGGAGCAGCATAATAAATTTAAGGACCTAACATAGGCTATGCACATCATTCTCAGATTCTCACATTAGCACCATAGTTGGGATTGTAGCCAGCAACAGCCTTGAGAGCATTTAGCCTAGCTTTGCATTTCTTGTTTAGTTGTGGTATAGGGATTTGTTAAAGGGTACATCTACACCAAGATATCTGTAAGTTTTAACTTTAGCTAATGATTTCACCCTGAAAATTGATGGGTGGGGGATGTCTTTTGCTTGTTAGTATCTTTGTTTAAGAGGAAAATATTAGGGAGGCCTAGTCGATTAAAAATTTGCTTGAATTTTCACTAAGAATGGTATTCATCTTCTTATGCCCTTTTGTATGGATCATGATATCAGCATAGCTTATAGCTATATGTTTAGGTGAGGCAGGTAGAGCATTTAGGATAGCATTAATCAGAATATTAAATAGCATGGGACTAAGAACTCCTCCCTGCGGTGTACCTAAGACATTTCTTTAGAATCACTTCTGAAGCCTTTGGTAAAGGACAGGGATACTCTATTTGACAGGTATCTATTATCCCGCAGAGTAAGCTACCACCAATATTCATTTTGGCTAGTTCATATAGTATAACGGTTCTGTTCGCAAAATCAAAAGCAGATTTTTAGATCAAGAAAAATGGTAAAAACTAGTAGAGGTGTGTGCAGTGAGAAAGGTGGAAATACAGTTCTGCACACTTTTACCTTTTATGAACCCATAGAGGTAGGGGGAAAGTTGGTGTCTGTTCTGTAGTACAGTCTGTTAAGCATCATTCTTTCAAAGTTTTACAAAGACAACTAGTTAAGGAGATCGGCCTAAATGTGTTAGGCTGTTGGGGCTTAGGGATAGGCACAATGAGAAATATTGGTCCAGGAAAGTAGGAAGAAAAGCCCTCAATGTAACTGAGATTATACAGTGCCAACAAAGGGGTTTTCAGGCACGTGCCTTAGAGTTCTGAGAAAATCATAGGGTTATACCATCCTCTTCAGGAGCAGTTGATCGACTTTGGTTAATGCATTATCTAATTCATACTCGGTAAAGAGGCAATCACTCTCATCAATATTTTAGCTTCAAAAATTAATCAGTTTCAACATTTCTTCAGAAGCACTCTCTAAATTTTTTCTAATATGAGATGGAAAGGGTTTTTATGCCTGGATGTTTTGGACCAGTCATTTATGAGGCCATTTGCTTTTTCAAGAGAAAGGGATGAGCAACTTGCCAGTTTTTTCCTGGTTTTTTATTTATACCTTTCCAAGCCAAAAATCAAAGGGTGGACCTATTTAATCCACTAACAACTGTTCCCATTCCCGTTGCCTAAGTTCTTCCTTTCTATTCCTTGCATTTTTAGGTCGCTTGAACGTTCTGACAGGTCTGGAGTTTACATTCACGGTATGCTTTACCAATCCTCCTAGCTGCACGTTGTTGATTGTGCAGCTGTGGATCATTATAGTTTTACATTGGTTTTTTATTGTTATTTATAGTGGAGGGTCTTTGTTTCCTATTCCCGCCCACTTGATCTGTGGGGAACACTTCATAGTGGTAATTAAGTCATCATTAAATTTTTGTGTGCCAATTTGGGGTCGTAATTCTTTTACCCTTGACCAAGTGGGTTAATAAAGTTGTCTCTGTGTTCTGGTTTGAGAATAAGATTCCTCCTTCTGTATTTAGCTCCTTGATTGCTGGAGATGTGATCAAGATTGACAGTTGTTAGCCTTGGGAAGTGATCAGATAGAAGATCATCAACTATGACAGGGGTCATGCATCGTATATGATGTATTAAATCCAAGACACAGATCTAGTATGCAAATATACAGGGTCTAAAGCCAGCAACAAACAACAAAATACCTTTCATCCGTGGACTGCTTGCAGAGGCAAAGGCAATGTTCGCGGCTTTCACTGAGACCCACATTAAGGATCACTTGGACAACGAAATATGGATCCCACGGGGGGTTGGCCTGTACATTGCAGAGTCACTTGTTTGCACAGAACTGCTAAATGCCTCAAATGATGTAGTGGAAGTTTTAGCAGTAAAGGTCGAGAACCAAAACCTAGTCATTGTGGTAGTCTACAAGCCTCCGGATGCAACATCCCAGCAATTCCAGGAACAGCTGTTAAAAATTGACCACTGTCTGGAAAATCTTCCAGCTCCTGCACCCAACATCTTGCTCCTGGGGGATTTCAACTTAAGGCACCTAAAATGGAGGAATATAGCAAATAATATTGTTGCAGTAATAACACCAGGAGGCAGCTCTGATGAAAACTCACACTCACACGAGTTTTTAAATCTCTGCACAAAATTCAATTTAAACCAGCAAATAATAGAGCCTACTAGACTGGAGAAAAACACTAGACCTCATCTTCACTAACAATGATGATCTGATAAGAAATGTCACCATATCAAAAACAATATACTCAGATCACAACATAATTGAGGTTCAGACATGTATGCGCGGAGCCCCAGACCGACATAATGAGATTAGTCATGAGGGAGCATTCACCAAATTCAACTTCAATAACAAAAACATAAAGTGGGACCATGTAAACCAAGTCCTAACCGATATAAGCTGGGAAGATATACTAAGCAACACAGACCCCAACGTGTGCCTAGAACAGATTAACTTGGTGGCACTCAATGTATGCACAAGGCTTATTCCTCTATGAAAAAGGAGGAGTAGATGTAAAATAGAAAGAGACAGGCGCTCCCTTTACAGGCGACGGAAAAGAATAACAGAGCGGCTAAAAGAGGTCAATATATCTGAAATGCGTAGGGAGACACTGGTCAGAGAAATAGCAAGCATCGAACTCAAGCTAAAGAAATCTTATAGGAGTCAGGAATCGCGGGAAGAACTAAAAGCCATAAATGAAATCGAAAGAAACCCAAAGTATTTCTTCTCCTATGCCAAATCAAAGTCGAGAACAACATCCAGTATTGGGCCCCTACTTAAACAAGATGGGTCCTACACAGATGACAGCAAGGAAATGAGTGAGCTACTCAAGTCCCAATATGACTCAGTTTTTAGCAAGCCGCTAACCAGACTGAGAGGCGAAGATCAAAATGAATTTTTTATGAGAGAGCCACAAAATTTGGTTAACACAAGCCTATCCGATGTTATCCTGATGCCAAATGACTTTTGAACAGGCGATAAATGACATGCCCATGCACTCTGCCCCAGGGCCAGACTCATGGAACTCCGTGTTCATCAAGAACTGCAAGAAGCCCTATCACGAGCCTTTTCCATCCTATGGAGAGGGAGCATGGATACGGGGGTCGTCCCACAGTTACTAAAAAACAACAGACATAGCCCCACTCCACAAAGGGGGCAGTAAAGCAACAGCAAAGAACTACAGACCGATAGCACTAACATCCCCTATCATAAAAATCTTTGAAAGGGTCCTAAGAAGCAAGATCACCACCCATCTAGAAACCCATCAGTTACACAACCCAGGGCAACATGGTTTAGACTGGTCGCTCCTGTCTGTCTCAACTATTGGATCACACGACAAGTCCTAAATGCACTAGAAGATAAAAAGAATGCAGATGTAATATATACAGACTTTGCAAAAGCCTTCGACGAGTGTGACCATGGCGTAATAGCGCACAAAATGCGTGCTAAAGGAATAACAGGAAAAAATCGGTCGATGGATCTATAATTTCCCCAAACAGAAAAACAGAGAGCAGTCGTCAACAGAGTAAAGTCCGAGGCAGCTCGGTGAAAAAGCTCTGTTCCACAAGGCACAGTACTCGCTCCCATCTTGTTCCCCTCCTCATATCCCACATAGACAAGGATGTAGCTACAGCCGTGTCTTCCCTT
>NC_069427.1:43397742-43434972 GCF_026875155.1 Cherax quadricarinatus
CAGTTTCTTGTTTGTTTTTCTGGTGCCACTAGTAGCGAGGGTTTGATTGGGGTTTTTTGTACGCTTGACTAGGTCGGCTATACGCATCCACTTTCATACTTTAAATTTAAATCTCTTTTTCTTTCATGTAATTTTACCTTGAGGTGTAGGGTTGCACTGAGCTTTCTTGGGGCCCTGGTCACTTTTTTTCCAGAAACAGCCCCCAAAAAATACGTAAAATACGAAATATTCCGATTGTAGCTTGGATTTTAAAACCCGCGGAGGCTGGCGGGTAAACAATGGGCGGCTGGCCATGTGAGGCTGGCTAAAGGGCACATTGGACGCGTCTCGGACAAAAAAGGGGTAAGGGGGTTTTTTAATCGGAAATCGCGGAAAAAATTTTGCGATAAAAGAAATCGGTATGCGGAAAAACTCTATGGATGCCATCTTACGGGGGTCCACTGTATATTTTATATTTTTTTATATATAATTATATAAAATGTGTTATACATATATATATATATATATATATATGTATATTACATATCATAAAATACACATATATACTTAATATATATATATAAATATTTTATATTATATATATATATATATATATTAAATATTTTTATAATATATTTTATTATATATATATATAACATTATTACATATTTTAATATATATATTAATTATATATATAATTAATTTTATATATTATAATATATATATATTTATAATATATATATATATACATAATACCCCAAATATAAAAACTATTTTACATATATATATATATAAATTTTTTTATAATTTATTTATATATATATATATATATAATTAAAATTTTAAAATATATATATATTCACATATATACAATAACATATATATTACATACACTAACTATATACATATATATTTATACAACTTATAAATTTTTTATTTTTTATCACACTGGCGTTCACCCCAAGGCAGGGTGGCCCAAAAAGAAAAACTTTCACCATTTTCCCCACTCCATACTGTCTTGCCAAAAGGGGTGCTTACACTACATTTTTTAAAAAACTGAACATTAAAACCCCCCCTTCGGGTGCAGGCCTGTACTTCCCATCTCCAGGGCTCAGTCCGGCCCCCCGGGTTTCCCCGAATCCCTTCATAAAAAGTTCTTTGCTCCCTCCAACAGCACGTCAAGTATTAAAAACCAATTTTTCCCCATTCACTCCCATCCCCTATGCTGCCTGCTTTAAGTTTCCAAGCCCCTGGCCACAAAACCTCCTTTTCCCCTCCCTCCAAACCTTTCCCCCCGCCCCCCCCCGCCTTCCTTCCCTCAATTACACTTTTTTTTTTTCCTTTTCTTTCCAACCCCCTCCCCCTTTTTTTCCCCTCTTTCCATTTTTTTAACCCCACCTCCTCCCCAAACTTCCAAACTAACGAAAATTCTCTGCATTTATTCAACCAAAAACATTTTCCCTCGACATGACTCTCCACTGTCCCGCCCTTTTCCTCGCTGCAACATTCACCCCGCTTCACACCCCTATAAGAGCGTTGGGAAAAAATATCCTCCCTACTTCCCCTCTTTTCCTCCCAAAGGGCAAAGTTTTTTCCCCAGACTCCAAGTGCACCACTCACTCTTTTTCCCTCATAATTCATGATTCACCCTCTTTCATGACCCCCCTCCTTTCAAATCCTTGTTCTTTACCCCTTTTTTCCCGTTTTCCTTACTTTCATTTAACTCTACCATGCACTTTACCAGGTATACTCAACAGACTTATCCCCTATAATTTTTGCACTCTCTTTTATCCCCTTTGCCTTATACAAAGGAACTATGCATGCTTCTCTGCCAATCCCTAGGTACCTTACCTCTTCCATACATTTTTATAATTGCACCAACCACTCCAAAACTATATCCCACCTGCTTTTAACATTTCTGTCTTTATCCATCAATCCCGGCTGCCTTACCCCCTTTCATTTATACCTACTGCTCACAAAACTTCCCCACATCCAACTGGCTCTTCCTCACTCCTACAAGATGTTATTCCTCCTTGCCCTATACATGAAATCACAGCTTCCTATCTTCATAAACATTAACAATTCCTCAAAATATTCCCTCCATCTTCCCAATACCTCTAACTCTCCATTTAATAACTCTCCTCTCCTATTTTTAACTGACAAATCCATTTGTTCTCTAGGTACATTATATATTATATACATAATTATATATATATATATATATATATATATATATATATATATAATATATATATATATATATATATATTTATATATATATATATATATTTATACAGTGGACCCCCGCATAACGATGGCATCACATAGCGATTTTTCCGCATACCGCTTACTTTAATCGCAAAATTTTTGCCGCGCATACCGATTAAAAACCCGCTCACCGATTTTCGTCTGAGACGCGTCCAATGTGCGGCCTCAGCCAGCCTCACATGTGCCGCCCGTATCATTGTTTACCAGCAAGCCTCCGCGGTAACATCCAAGAATACACTCGGAATATTTCGTATTATTACAGTGTTTTCGGTGCTGTTTCCTGGAAAATAAGTGACCATGGCCCCAAGAAAGCTTCTAGTGCCAACCCTACACCAATAAGGGTAAGAATTACTATAGAAATGAAGAAAGAGATAATTGATAAGTATAAAAGGGTGGAGTGCGTATAGCCGACCTAGTCAAGCTGTACAAGAAACCCCAATCAACCATCGCTACTATTGTGGGCACCAGAAAGACAATCAAGGAAGCTGTTCTTGCCAAAGGTTCAACTGTGTTTTCGAAACAAAGATCGCAAGTGATGGAAGATGTTGAGAGACTCTTATTGGTGTGGATAAATGAAAACATAGCAGGAGATAGCATCTCTCAAGCGATCATATGTGAAAAGGCTAGGAAGTTGCATGAGGTTTTTAATTAAAAAAATGCCTGCAACTAGTGATGATGTGACTGAATTTAAGGCCAGCAAAGGTTGGTTTGAGAGATTTAAGAAGCGTAGTGGCATCCATAGTGTGATAAGGCATGGTGAGGCTGCCAGTTCGGACCACAAAGCGGCTGAAAAATATGTGCAGGAATTCAAGGAGTACATAGAAACTGAAGGACTGAAACCTGAACAAGTGTTTAATTGTGATGAAAACAGGCCTGTTCTGGAAGAAAATGCCAAGCAGGACCTACATTACTCAGGAGGAAAAGGCACTCCCAGGACATAAGCCTATGAAAGACAGGCTTACTTTGTTGATGTGTCCCAATGCTACTGGTGATTGCAAAGTGAAGCCTTTATTAGTGTATCACTCTGAAACTCCCAGAGCGTTCAGGCAAAAGAATGTCCTCAAGGATAATTTGTGTGTGCTGTGGAGGGCAAACAGTAAGGCATGGGTCACTAGGGAATTTTTCTTATAACTGGTTACACCATGCATTTGCCCCCAATGTGAAAGATTACCTAACTGAAAAGAAATTAGAACTTAAGTGCCTCCTGGTGTTAGACAATGCCCCTGGTCATCCTACAGACGTGGCAGAGCGACTTTATGGGGACATGAGCTTCATTAAGGTGAAGTTTTTGCCTCCTAATACCACTCCTCTCCTGCAGCCCATGGACCAGCAGGTTATTTCCAACTTCAAGAAACTGTACACAAAGCTCTGTTTGAAAGGTGCTTTGTAATGACCTCAGAAACTCAACTGACTCTAAGAGAGTTTTGGAGAGATCACTTTAATATCCTCAATTGTGTAAACCTTATAGGTAAGGCTTGGGAGGAAGTGACTAAGAGGACCTTGAACTCTGCTTGGAAGAAACTGTGGCCAGAATGTGTAGACAAAAGGGATTTTGAAGGGTTTGAGGCTAACCCTGAGAATCCTGTGCCAGTTGAGGAATCCATTGTGGCATTGGGAAAGTCCTTGGGGTTGGAGGTTAGTGGGGAGGATGTGGAAGAGTTGGTGGAGGAGGACAATGAAGAACTAACCACTGATGAGCTGATAGATCAACTTCAAGAGCAAGGGGCCCCAGACCGGGGGAAACTGGTTCAGAGGAGGGGAGAGAGAAATTGAAGAAGTTGCCTACTACAAAGATAAAGGAAATCTGTGCAAAGTGGCTTGAAGTGCAAACCTTCATGGATGAAAATCACCCTCACACAGCAAATTGCAAGCCGTGTTGGCAACCTGTACACTGACAATGTTGTGAAACACTTTAGGCAAGTCATAAAGGAACGAGAGGTACAGGCCACTATGGACAGATATCTTGTGCGAAAGAAGTCCAGTGACTCTGAAGCTGGCCCTAGTGGCATTAAAAGAAGAAGGGAAGTAACCCCAGAAAAGGACTTGCTACCTCAAGTCCTAATGGAAGGGGATTCCCCTTCTAAACAGTAAGAAGATAATGCTCTCCCCTCCTCCCATCCCATCAATCATCACCAGATCTTCAATAAAAGTAAGTGTCATGTAAGTGTGCATGCCTTTTTCAGTTTGTGTGTATTATAATTAACATTTCATGTGGTAAAAAAAATTTTTTTTCATACTTTTGGGCGTCTTGCACGGATTAATTTTATTTCCATTATTTCTTATGGGGAAAATTCATTCACATAACGATTATTTCGCATAACAATTATCCCTCTTGCACGGATTAAAATCGTTAACCGGGGGTCCACTGTATATGCAATAAGATCACAGTAAACAGGTGATTTCAAAATATGCAAAACAACCACTCTGAAAGAATAGAGAAATTCCAAGCGCTTTCATGACTACTCACATTATCAAGGAACTATGAAAGTGAAGCATACAAGGAAGCTATATAAGGGGTCCGGCCAGCACCTCACTATCAGATCCCACAACGGTTAAACACGTGACGCGCGGCGAGCCAACTTGGACAGGTCCTTTGCACAACTCACCCCCAAGCTATTCTACCCAAGAAAATTTAAAAATTATTTGTCCAGTGTATTATTAAATTCTTCCCAAATTCTATTAATTATAAATGGATCTAATTTATATAAACCAAAGGAAATATTCATATTATTGTCAAAACTGCTTTTTATGAAACAAGATTCAATTATATTCCTGTCGACCATGGACTTGCTTGATACTATTATTACGGTCAAACTGGTAAAAATCTCGAACTAAGATTAAAACAACATAAATATAGCATTAGAACTGGACAAGATTCCAATGCTCTATTTATTCATGTAAGAGATTTTAACCATCCAATTGATTTTCAAAAAGTTGAGAAAGTAGTATCAAGCAAGTCCATGGTCGACAGAATATAATTGAATCTTGTTTCATAAAAAGCAGTTTTGACAATAATATGAATATTTCCTTTGGTTTATATAAATTAGATCCATTTATAATTAATAGAATTTGGGAAGAATTTAATAATACACTGGACAAATAATTTTAAATTTCTTGGGTAGAATAGCTTGGGGGCGAGTTGTGCAAAGGACCTGTCCAAGTTGGCTCGCCGCGCGTCACGTGTTTAACCGTTGTGGGATCTGATAGTGAGGTGCTGGCCGGACCCCTTATATAGCTTCCTTGTATGCTTCACTTTCATAGTTCCTTGATAATGTGAGTAGTCACGAAAGCGCTTGGAATTTCTCTATTCTTTCAGAGTGGTTGTTTTGCATATATATATATATATGTAATATATATATATATACATTATATATATATATAATATATATATATAAAATATATATATATATATTATATATATATATATATATATATTATATATATAATATACATGTATACACATACACATATATACATATATATATATATATTATATATATATATATATATATATATATATATATATATATATATATATATATATATATATATATATAATTATATATATATATATATATATATATATATGTATATATATATATATATAATATATATATATGTATATATATATATGTATAAAATATATTTATATATACATATATATAGTGTATATATATATATATATTATATATATATATATATATATTTAAAATATATATATTTTATATATATAAAAAATATATATATATTAATATATGTCGTGCCGAATATGTAAAACTGGTCAATTAGCATGAACTCATTTAAATTAAGTCATTTCTGAAATTTTCTCTTATACGTTTAAAGATATATTTTTTACATTAATGTTGATGTAAAAATTTATAATTTTGCACCAAAAGGAACTTAGAAAACTTACCTAACCTTATTATAACAAGAGCAATTTATTTTAGCCTAACCCAACTAAATATATTTTAGATTTGTTTACAATAATTTAATACTAAACAAACACAGTGAAATATATTTTTTTCGTAAGGTTGAGAATGATTTTGGCGAAATTATTGCATACACAAATTTTCACTTGTCCTATATGGCAAGATGAGAGTTGCTATTTAAGCCAAGATCGCAAGTTCTGCCTATTCGGCACGGACATTATATATATATATATATATATATATATATAATATATATATATATATATATATTATATAATATATATATATATATATATATATATACACTATATGGTAGACCGTTATTTAACGCGGTAGTTATGTTCCTGAAAACACCGTGTTAGGTAAAACCGTGTGAGGTGAACTGAAAAACTTACGGGAAAAATAGGATTACGTTCCTGAGAGCCCCAAAAAAAGCCAAACAACTTTTTTTGTAGGCCTCCACATCTTACAAAAATGAAAGTGAATATGTAATTGCAGTTCATTGTTGTGATGTATTATGTTGTTTTTACTGCTTAAGACTGCAAATGAAACAGAAATAATATTTCTTACCTTAAATTGTGGGTGGTGTTTGTGGATGATTGTGAAGGGAGTGGAGAGTTATGCTGTGGCCCTACTGGTCTGAGGTGGATGGTAGAGGTTCTGGTGCTGAAGTTGATGGTTGTACTGGAGTGTCTAACTTGGTCATTCGGTCAGTCAAGTCGTTCAGTAAGTCAAGTGATTCAGTAAGTCAGTCAAGTGATTCAGTCAGTCAAGTGATTCAGTCAGTCAGTCAAGTCATTCAGTAAGTCAGTCAAGTCATTCAGTAAGTCAGTCAAGTCATTCAGTAAGTCAATCAAGTCATTCAGTAAGTCAATCAAGTCATTTAGTAAGGTAGTCAAGTCATTCAGTAAGGCAGTCAAGTCATTCAGTAAGTCATTCAGTCTGTCAGGTCATTCAGTAAGTCAGTCAAGTGATTCAATAAGTCAGTCAAGTGATTCAGTAAGTCAGTCAAGTGATTCAATAAGTCAATCAATTCATTCAGTAAGTCAGTCAAGTCATTCAGTAAGTCAGTCAAGTCATTCAGTAAGTCAGTTAATTAATTCAGTCAAGTCATTCAGTAAGTCAGTCAAGTCATTCAGTAAGTCAGTCAAGTTATTCAGTAAGTCAATCAATTCATTCAATAAGTCAGTCAAGTCATTCAGTAAGTCAGTCAAGTCATTCAGTAAGTCAATCAAGTCATTCAGTAAGTCAATCAAGTCATTTAGTAAGGTAGTCAAGTCATTCAGTAAGGCAGTCAAGTCATTCAGTAAGTCATTCAGTCTGTCAGGTCATTCAGTAAGTCAGTCAAGTGATTCAATAAGTCAGTCAAGTGATTCAGTAAGTCAGTCAAGTGATTCAATAAGTCAATCAATTCATTCAGTAAGTCAGTCAAGTCATTCAGTAAGTCAGTCAAGTCATTCAGTAAGTCAGTTAATTAATTCAGTCAAGTCATTCAGTAAGTCAGTCAAGTCATTCAGTAAGTCAGTCAAGTTATTCAGTAAGTCAATCAATTCATTCAATAAGTCAGTCAAGTCATTCAGTAAGTCAGTCAAGTCATTCAGTAAGTCAGTCAAGTCATTCAGTAAGTCAATCAATTCATTAAGTCAATCAATTCATTCAATAAGTCAGTCAAGTCATTCAGTAAGTCAGTCAAGTTATTTAGCAAGTCAGTCAGGTCATTCAGTAAGTCAGTTAATTAATTCAGTCAAGTCGTTCAGCAATTCAGTCAAGTTGTTCAATAAGTCGGTCAAGTTGTTCAGTAAGTCAGTCAAGTCATTCAGTAAGTCAGTCAAGTCATTCAGTAAGTCAGTCAATTTATTCAATAAGTCAGTCAATTCATTCAGTAAGTCAGTCAATTCATTCAATAAGTCAGGTCATTCAGTAAGTCAGTCAATTCATTCAATCAATTCATTCAGTAAGTCAGTCAAGTGATTCAATAATTCAGTCAAGTGATTCAGAAATTCAGTCAAGTCATTCAGTAAGTCAGTCAAGTTTTCAGTAAATCAGTCAAGTCATTCTGTTAGTCAATCAAATCATTAAATCAGTCAGGCCATTCAGATAGTCAAATCATTCAATAAGTCAGTGAAATCCTTCAGTAAGTCAGTGAAATCATTCGGTAAGTCAGTCAAATTCACTCAGTAAGTCAGTCAGTCATTCAGTAAGCAGTCAGTCAGTCAAACATGTTTACCTTTTTTCATGTGTATAAAGTAACACTTCAATATGGCCACAGAATGTCTTGTCTAATATCTTTGTTTCCTTGGTTAATTCTAAGATTTAAATGTTTACACGTTTTCTTGCCACTTTGAGCAACACTGGTATGCTTACTGGGAGTCATGATTGCTTGGCAGATACATGATATAGCAATTAAAAGATCAAAACACAATTCACATCATAAGCTTGTAGCAGAGAAGTTGGACTGGACATGTATGAAGTACGAATGCTTTGATGGTGGGATGGTTTAGGGGGTGGCTGGGGATGGCGGAAGGTCTCCCCAGCTGAACCACAACAAGGTGGCCGCTTGAGAAAAAGGAAAGTATTTTTTTTTACCTTTCCGCACACTGAACCGTGTTAAATTCATCATACGACGTGTTACATAAAATTGTGACTCAATTCTTCAATCTACATAAAATTGTGCCTCAATTCTTCAATCGTGCTATACTCAAATCGTGCCAAATAAACTCGTGCTAAATAACGGTCTACTGTACATATTTCTCAAAGAACGATTTTCGCCAGTCATGGTTGCATTCTTGCTCAAGTCTTCTGTTCCTTCTTTCGGTGCCCATGGAGATATATGATAAGGGCCCCATGACTTTCACGATATCCAGTTATCTTAACAGCTTCATCACTTCCTCTATCAACGTTACGTTTTTGTCTAGCTTCGTCTGGCCTGTTCCACCACCTATGTTTATGGATACTATTCCTGTCTATTCAGTAAATGCATAGGTGGTGAGGAAGACACATATGCAACAGTATCTGTATTATCAACAATTATCCAAATTTTAAACATGTGTTTTAATCAGCTGACTATCGGTATTTTGTTCCATTAATATAAGGATATCAGTGAAAATTTCCTTGAATCTTCTGCACAGTTTCTCACATACTTCTGACTTATGTGGGTTGTCTGCTTTTCTTCAGTCTTATCATTTAATCTTTATTTTTTGTCTTCCTTCTAGTCTGGCAGTAAAGCAGGTTCAGTTTCGATTTTGTCTTAGGAGATATGCTACTCTCAAACTGCCATTCATAATCACTTCGTATCCTGTTTCCAGCTTGACTGCTTTCTGTCGCTCTCCTTGTTCTGCATTTTTCCCACGCTCTTTTACTACTTGCTTTAGCTTCGCTACAGATTCTGATTAATCACGGGTTCTCCTTCATCTTCTCATTTCTTTCCTTCTGGTAGGTATAAATATTAATACGACTTCCTGTTTTTTTTTTTAATTTTTCCAATATATAATGAATCAGCTTTTCCTATATTTATCTTCGCTATTGAACTTCATATAGGAAACCTCTCGTTCCCACTTAGCCTACTTTCATGTCAGTTTTTACCCTGACACATATTTCGCTTATTTATATTCTTATTTATAGTCTACCACCTTTAGGCTTAAATTTCCCTAGAATTAATAATTTTGTATAGACTTCTTACTTTCTTTGCTGATAGCTCTGAGAGGTGGCTTTGCTATTTTAATTCATATTTTCTCTATGGTCACTTGTTATTCAGTGGATGCTTGTGCATTAATGATCTCATTACCTTTAGTGTTTCAGTTGTGATCATTTTTATTATATATTAATGGCAACCGCCTACATTCAGGTTTCCTTGTTCTTCAAAGTTCCTTTGGTTTCTAATACAAGTTCCACTCCACCTCTGTTTCTACTTTTACTTCTTACTGCGTGGTATCCCTGAGGAAATAGTGCACTTGCTGTTTCCATGAGAACTTTATCTATGTGAGAGCTATAACGTGTGATTTTTTTCTGTTACCTCTTCTTTTAGTGTTTCATGCTTGTTTTGAATTACTTCTGAATTTGAATACCAGACTCTGTAATCATTATTCACTTTGTTTACATTTTTTCATTTGCCTGGATCTTCAAGTTTTACTGCAGGTGGCTGTAGTTTTGTTGATGACGGCAGTAAGGAAGATCGGAAGTTAGCAGGAAGTGATGAGGGTAAAGAGGTGAGGGATGTAAGACGAGACAGGAACCACAGGAAGAGTGGCATCTAGGAGAATTAAGAAAAACTGGGAAGTATCTCAAGCTGGGATGGGGAGGAGTATGAAAAAGGATGTAGGTGGAGCAGATGTTTGGTTGGTATGTTGAGAAAGTCTCTGATAGGTATGAGCGTTTGATACGGGAACTAGGGGTAAAGGGGTGTTTGAAGAACGCAAGGGGATGTACGGAATGAATGGAAAGGGCAATGTGGAAAGTAGGGGAGAGGGTAAAGATGAAAGAAGGAAGACGAGAACAGTGAAATACTGGCTAGAAAGGCATGAAAGGAAAGGTTGGTAGGGAAGAGGGAGGGTGTTGCAGATAAACTTATTTGTTGCTCTTATTGATTTGTGTTTCTTTTATTAGTATTTCATTGGGTGCCTCTCTAATTTCCATCTTATTGTACATCAATCTCTGCTTCAGTAACTTTCTATCTTCGTAGGGTATGTCTCTGTATAAATAACTTCTCGAGGCTGGAGAATTTTATCAATTTCATTGAATTTTATTCATGAACTTCTGCCTTGCCTCTACAGTTTTGAATACTAATCTGACCAGTCGATTTCGTTTTCTGACATTTTCCGACTCTGCAAAAATTCTGATGTTAATTTACGAGTTTTTCTTGTATAGTTTTAAAAATGTTCTTATGTACCTTCCTCTTTCTTAGGTATTTCATATTGGAAGTTCAACTCCAAATTTTTTAAACCAAACAGCGTGATAGAAATGGTTTATAAAGCCGACAAGTTGAAGAATGAGACACTTGTGCGATATCCGGGACTCTCCACCGAGGAAACATTTCGCCAGCCAGTGTCTTCCTCAGCGCAACAGAGAGAAGAACGGTGGAGGATGAGGAGTTCTAGGTAATCAGTCCCCCAGCCTGGAGTTGATGTGTTCAGACCATCAGTCTCAAGACTGATGGTCTGAGCACATCAACTCCAGGCTCAGGGACTGACCACCCCAAACCCCTCATCCTCCACCGCTCCTCTCTGCATTGCACCGATGAAGCCACTGGCCGGCGAAACGCTTCCTCAATAAAGACTCCCAAATACTGGACAAGTGTCTCATTCTCCAAACCAGATAGCAAGTAGCCTTGCTCTGGTTTACTTCTTGGGTCGTCTCCCACTCAGCGTCTCCCACTCAGCGTCTCCCACTATGCTGTCATCTCATGCCCCCTCTCCTATGTCATCCATCATAGATCTGTCCACCTATAATATGACACATGCTGACATCTGCATCCAAACTAAGGCCTGTTGAAGCAAACGTTTTATAAATATAAAATATAAATGTAATAAATGAAAGACAGAAGTGGTATTCGTGTCATCATGTGGAATATATAACCCGGATTTGTTCAGTAAAATTTACAAATTTGGATATATACGGTCCACATCTAATACAAACCTTACAAAGAGACCAATATCTTAAAATATATAAGCACATTGAGCTTAAAGAAACTCAGAAGTTGGATTATCAGATTATGAACATGAAAGGCTTGAAATGTATCAGTGCGTCACTCAAAAACCGTCTTCAAAAAAAAAAAAAAAAAAAAAAGAACAGGGACTTACGCTGGCTAAAAATCAATCCAAATTTTTCTCTAAGCAAGAGTGATCAGGTTTCAAGAAAGTTTTATATAAGTAACATACAAATATATAAGAATTGTCACGAGGGAATCCAAAGGTAATAGGCACATAAAAGAACACATTAAGCTGATTTAACCTAAGATAACCAAATAAAGTCAAACACTGACATATCTCTGACGAGCTCACACACTGAGGGTCCGGGATCGACCCAAGGCACGGATGCGACGTTGGGTCTATTCTCTTACACCTGCTGTCCCTGTTTATTTAGTAGTAAGTAGGTACTTGGGTGTCGGTCAACTGTTGTGTCGCATCCTGGGGGACAAGATTAATTTAGACATGCCCGATATCTGCATAACCAGGGGCTTTTCATATAGTTTGTCAGCCAGGTGTTTATCACTTGTATTATGCACTTGTCAAAATAAAGATTATTTTTATTATTTCACAGAAATCAGTAGAGATGTGAAGACGATGTAATCAGATGGACTGATTACATCGTCTTCACATCTCTACTGTTCCTGCCTACTTTCTGTATTCGACTGAAGAAGCCTACTGTGTAGGTGAAACGTTTCGAAATAAAGTTGCCTGACTGTTGCCTATGTGTCTTACCTACCAAATTAAAATAATGATGTGCTATTTCGAGGTTAAAAGAGGCAAAATGGTCGATCATAGAAGCCTTTCTCCACTAATCACTCGGTAACAAAAATATGGAAATGGCCTTGTTGCATTGTGCACGGGTCTCCCACGCATGTAAATAACCCCATGAATCTTCCCCAAGATACATTACAGAAGCGTTGAAATCTTGAAGCCAACTGAATAAGGCGTTCTCGAGTAACAAGAGGAAATTTGAGATAAAGTGAAAATTAGATTCATGTTTAACACCTGGGTATTTTTAATGTAGACGTTTCGCCATCCAGTGGCTTTATCAATACAGATTCTAGGACATAATTTGAAGACAGTAGAACTATATACAAAAGATGAGGTAATCAGTCCCTCAGTCTTGGAATTGGTGTGAAGAGCACCGTAGTTGTGAAGAATCTGGAGCACAGGCAAGAAGCCTGGAGCTTATATACTGGAGTCAGGTGGAAACGGGACGGGTAGCAGAGGAAGGCATTGTCATTGGTAGACGGGATTCCCCAGTGGAAGTGGGTCATACCCAAGGGATGGGTTAGTGGCTGTAGTAGTAGCCTGAAGAAGGTTATGTAGATGTCCTCTGAACCAAGATTCCATCATGTTGCAGTGTCTGACAAGTTGTACATGTATGATATATAACACCGATAAGATGAAAATTAGATACATATGCAGCATCTGGGTATCTTTCTTGTAGACGTTCCGCCATCCACTGTCTTCATCAGTACAAATTCTTGGACATAAAGTAACCGAAAATGTTACATAGAATGTTCCAAAAAATAGAAAAATTTCCTCTTGTTAAACTTACATACCCCATAAATGCGCAGATTTTTTTCCAGTTTACTTTTCACATTTAAAATCTGTTTAATTTTCTATTTTATTTTGATTTTTTGAAAATCCCAGTTTAATAAATTGGCACTCCACACAGCTCAAAATTAGAACACAATATTTCTTGAAATATACCAGCATTTAAGGTTTGAAGAAAATCGAAAGAGACATTCACTAGTTATTGCATGGGGAAACAATTTACTTAATAAAATTAGCAAATTGAAATTTACACGTCTGAAAGTGAGAGTTAAACAGTGTTTTAACAAAGCCCACCAATTTTAAAAGTTTGAAGCCGATCAGAAAAGGCATTTTTCTGTAATTGATCTGATTCCAAATACCTTTCATATACCTTTGAGGAGTTCCGAAAGTATTCTACCACCGGAACCCGACCATGGGCCATGTGCCTGTGGGTTCTGTCACAACTATCAAGAAAGCGTTTTAGGTCAAGGTTAATATTGGAATTTAAGGTCCTGTAGTTGATCTTTAATGATAAGATATCCAGTGTTTTTAGAATAGATCCCCATTCTCCACTGGATAGATGAATGATCTGTTGTTTGATAAGATATGGTGATGTGTACTTAGCTCTGTGAAGACCTTTTTGTGTGCTCTCTACGGATTGAACCAAGATGCCCTCCATCGAGCAACTTTACCAACAGCTTAAGGAAGAATTGAAGATGGCGAAGATGGAGATTCGGCGACTGACCGAGGAAAACAAGAAGATTCGTAGTAGTACTCCTGTTAAGATAAGATAAGATTTCGTTCGGATTTTTAACCCCGGAGGGTTAGCCACCCAGGATAACCCAAGAAAGTCAGTGCGTCATCGAGGACTGTCTAACTTATTTCCATTGGGGTCCTTAATCTTGTCCCCCAGGATGCGACCCACACCAGTCGACTAACACCCAGGTACCTATTTGCTGCTAGGTGAACAGGACAACAGGTGTAAGGAAACGTGTCGAAATGTTTCCACCCGCCGGGAATTGAACCCGAGCCCTCCGTGTGTGAAGCGGGAGCTTTAGCCACCAGGCCACCGGGCCTGGTGGCCTCAGGTCAAAAAGGGAAACTGGTCAGTGGCTGGACAGCAAGGAACGAAGTTGACGATTAAGAAGATGAATGGAAAGGTAGAAACGATGAAGAAGAAAGAGACTGCTGTGGAAACTGTTGTGGAAACATCTAATACATTCTCAGTGCTACCTGACGAATGTGAGTCGACTATTGGGAACGTCACGATGAACGACACCAAGGAAGGTAAGAATATTGTTGTTGTTGGGGATAGCCAGGTTAGGTACGTACAGTGGACCCCCACATAACGATATTAATCCGTTTCTGAGAGCTCATTGTTATGCGAAATTATCGTTATGCGAATGAATTTTCCCCATAAGAAATAATGGAAATCAAATTAATCCGTGCAAGACACCCAAAAGTATGAAAAAAAAAATTTTACCACATGAAATATACACTTTCCTACACACAAAGAGAAGGATACATGCACAATAGTAGAGTAGTACATGCACAATATATATTGTGCATGTACTACTCTACTAAATGAAGTATAAATGACACTTACCTTTATTGAAGATGCAGCAATGACTGATGAAAACACGGGTGTCCTGGAGTGCCTTTTCCTCCTGAGTACTGTAGGTCCTGTTTGGCATTTTCTTCCAGAACAGGCCTTATCACACTGTGTATGTCACTACGATTCTTAAATCTCTCAAACCAACCTTTGCTAGCTTTAAATTCACCAATATGAGCACTAGTTCCAGGCATTTTTCCCTGTTCACCTGGGTGTTAGTCGACTGGTGTGGGTTGCATCCTGGGAGACAAGATTAAGGACCCCAATGGAAATAAGTTAGACAGTCTTTGATGACACTGACTTTTTGGGTTATCCTGGGTGGCTAACCCTCTGGGGTTGTTTCTTGGTATTCTCAATAAGCCACACCAACAACAGTGCTACAGCAGCAGCAGCAGCTGACAGTGCTACAGCAGCAGCTGACAGTGCTACAGCAGCAGCAGACAGTGCTACAGCAGCAGCAGACGGTACTACAGCAGCAGCAGCAGCTGACAGTGGTACAGCAGCAGCAGCAGCTGATGTTGGTACAGCAGCAGCAGCAGCTGACAGTGCTACAGCAGCAGCAGCTGACAGTGCTACAGCAGCAGCTGACAGTGCTACAGCAGCAGCAGACGGTGCTACAGCAGCAGCAGACGGTACTGCAGCAGCAGCTGACGGTGCTACAGCAGCAGCAGCAGCTGACAGTGCTACAGCAGCAGCAGCAGCATCAGCAGTTGACCATGGTACCACAGTATTCGATAATATTTCTCACCCTTTTTACCACAGGGTTGGCCCTAGAAGCTTTCTTGGGGTTCATGGTCACTTATTTTGCAGATAAAATCACCAAAAACGCTGTAATAATACGAAATGTTCCGATTGTATGCTTGGATGTTACCGCGGAGGCTGGCTTGTAAACAATGCCACCGGTGGAACATGTGAGGCTGGCTTAGGCCTCACATAGTTGCGTCTCGGACGAATAGCGTTGAGCAAGTTTTTTAGCGCTATGCGAGGCAAAATTTTAGTGATAAAATGTATCGCTATGCAGATTTAACGTTATGTGATGCCAACAGTATGCGGGGGTCCACTGTATATGGATAGGGCATTCTGCTTGAAGGACAGGAGTAGGAGACAGAGGGTTTGCTTTCCTGGGGCTGGGATGGAGGATATTGTTAGCCGTCTGGATGACATCATGAGAGGTAATGGGAGCAATCCTATTATCTGTCTCAGTGCTGGAGGCAACGAAGTTGGCAGATGTAGGAGTGAAGACCTGATTAGCAGGTATAGGTCAGCAATAGAAATAATCAGGGGGAAGGGTGGGAACCCTGTCATATGTGGTGTTTTGCCAAGGAGAGGAGTTGAAAATGAATGCTTGTCCAGGGCAATTGGTGTCAATTGCTGGCTGGACAAATACTGTAAGGAAAATGCGGTAACATTCATTGACAACTGGGACCTCTTCTATGGCAGAAATGACATGTATGCCAGGGATGGGGTTCACTTATCTAGGTCTGGGGTGGGAGCACTGGCAACTGCAGTGGAGAGAGCTGTTAGGACTTTAAACTAGGAATAGTTAGTGGTATGGGTTTTGGCAGGAAAACAGTGAAGTCCCATTGTAGTAATATTATGAGTTCTAGGGGAACTAGTAATAAGCAGAACAAGGTAGATATTGAAAAGCCAGTGAAACTAGGTGATAAGGACAGTAATAGGTTTAGTAGAAAAACAGAAATGAGCAGGAAGGGTAAAGAGAAAGGAGAGTTTTTCAATGTTTATTATGCTAATAGCCGTAGTGCTAGGAATAAGATGGACGAGTTGAGATTAGTTGCTAGTGCAGGTAACATTGATGTATTTGCCTTAACTGAGGCGTGGTTTAATTCAAAAAGTCGGTACATGCCTGCGGAATGTCACATTCAGGGTTTTAAATTGTTCCAAGTAGATAGAAGTATTGGGAAGGGGGGTGGGGTGGCATTGTATGTCCGAGATCGCTTGAACTGTTGCATAAAAACGGGTATTAAGTCTGAAGTAACACATACAGAGTCTGTTTGGATAGAATTTTCAGAGGGGCATGAAAAACTAATTTTAGGTGTGATATACCGTCCCCCAAACTTAGATAGGGACCAAGGGAGACTACTATGGGAGGAAATTGTTAAGGCCACAAGGCACGATAATGTAGTAATTCTAGGAGACTTTAACTTTAGTCATATTGATTGGAATTTCTTGACTGGGAATTTAGAATCATACGACTTCTTAGAAGTAGTTCAGGATTGTTTTTTGAAGCAGTTTGTGACAGAACCTACAAGGGGAAATAACCTGCTTGACTTAGTTCTGGCAAACAATGAATCCCTTGTTAAACATTTAGAAATTTCAGAGGAACTTGGTGCTAGCGACCACAAGTCAATTACATTTAGCATCGAATGGAAGTACGATAGTAGGGATAACTCAGTAACAGTCCCAGATTTTCGTTTAGCAGATTACGATGGGCTTAGAGAACACTTATCATCTGTTGACTGGGGTAACGAAGAGAGCTATCAACATGACAGTTTTCTGAACACTATACATGCTGCTCAAAAAATGTTTATCCCGTATAAAGAAATTAGATCAAATAGAAATGACCCAAAATGGATGAATAATAGGCTGAAATATGTACTAGGGCATAAGAAAGGAATTTATAGGCATATCAAAAGAGGTGAGGGTCATCTTATGAATCAGTATATTGACATTAAGAGGGACGTTAAAAAAGGGATAAAAGCTAAAAGGGACTATGAAATTAAAGTTGCTAAAGATTCGAAAACTAACCCGAAAAGTTTTTTCCAGGTCTATAGAACAAAAGTTAGAGATAAGATAGGTCCCCTTAAAAATAACTATGGGCATCTTACTGACAAGGAGAATGAAATGTGCTCGATTTTAGATAATTATTTTCTCTCGGTTTTTACACAGGAAAACACTAACAATATCCCAGTAATTAATTTTTATAGTGGGCCTGAAGAAGGTAAATTATGTAACATCACAGTCACTAGTGAAATGGTTATGAAACAAATAGACCAACTAAAGCAAAATAAGTCGCCGGGTCCTGATGAGCTTTTTTCAAGGGTTCTTAAGGAATGCAAAATGGAACTCTGTGAACCATTAACCCTTTGACTGTTTTGGTCGTATGTATACATCTTACGAGCCAGTGTTTCTGACGTATATACATGTATACTCAATAATTCTAGCGGCTTCAAATCAAGCAGAAGAAAGCTGGTAGGCCCACATGTGAGAGAATGTGTCTGTGTGGTCAGTGTGCACAACATTAAAAAAAACCTGCAGCACACAGTGCGTAATGAGAAAAAAAAAAACGATCTTTTTTTGGATTAAAAAGCCGACTTTGAGGTGTATTTTCGTATAGTATTTATCAATGTATTTGCATTTTCGTGGTCTTAGGCGATAAAATGGAAAACATATTACAGAAATAGAGATGATTTTCATTACTTTGACGATGAAAACGACCTTGAAACTGAGCTCAAAGTAGCGGAAATGTTCGATTTTTACCAATGTTCAGGAGTAAACAAATCACACCACACGTCTAATACTCATCAACTGGGGAGTCTAATATTCTTTCACTAGTGCACTGATATTATTTATACCATTTTTACAATAATGCAGTAGTCTGCATAACAGTAAATTTTGTATTTTTTTGTATGAATAAAAAATCAAAATAGAAAGCAATAATAATATAAGAGGGGCCTAGAGATGTGACTAATGAACAGAGGATATGTTATTTTAGTGCCAAGAATGTCTACCTTGTTTATTCTGGACCCTGTTTTGAAATTGGCATCTTTTTTAGTTTGCATGAAATTGGGCAAATTGCCATTTTCTGACCACAATATTGGGTAGTCCAAATTGGTAAATGGGAGGTTTCTTGTACTCAGCTGATAGATAAAATGGAGTTCTAAAGAAATAGCTATGAGTTTGGTCAACTGGAACAACGGAATTGGCTGAAAATAGGGCTCAAAGTCGGCGAAATCGCCAATACGCGTATGTCGCCGAGTCCGCTAACTTTGCGGGAGCGTAATTCCATGAGTTTTCGACCAAATTTCAAACTTTTGGTGTCATTACCACCGGGAAAAGATTCTCTATCATTTCACAAGAAATAATAATTTTTTTTTTTTTTTTAAATATAGCGACATAGAATGACATGTCAGTTTCAGAAAGGGGCCTGAAACAGTCTAAGGATTAACTAATATTTTTAATTTATCTCTTCAAACAGGTGTAGTGTCTGATATGTGGAAGATGGCTAATGTAATTCCTATTTTTAACCCTTTGACTGTTTTCGACGTATAAATACGTCTTACGAGCCAATGTTTCTGACGTATATATACTCAATAATTCTAGCGGCTTCAAATCAAGCGGGAGAAAGCTGGTAGGCCCACATGTGAGAGAATGGGTCTGTGTGGTCAGTGTGCACCACATAAAAAAAATCCTGCAGCACACATTGCGTAATGAGAAAAAAAAACTGATCGTTTTTTTGGAATAAAACGCAGATTTTGAGGTGTATTTTCATATATTTATCGTTGTATTCGCGTTTTCATGGTCTTAGGTGATAAAATGGAAAACATATTACAGAAATAGAGATGATTTTCATTACTTTGACGATGAAAACGACCTTGAAACTGAGCTCAAAGTAGCGGAAATGTTCGATTTTTACCAATGTTCAGGAGTAAATAAATCACACCACACGTCCAATACACATCAACTGGGGAGTCTAATATTCTTTCACTAGTGCACTGATATTATTTATACCATTTTTGCAATAATGCAGTAGTCTGCATAACAGTAAATTTTGTATTTTTTGTATGAATAAAAAATCAAAATAGAAAGCAGTAATAATATAAGAGGAGCCTAGAGATGTGACTAATGAACAGAGCATATGTTATTTTAGTACCAAGAATGTCTACCTTGTTTATTCTGGACCCTGTTTTGAAATTGGCATCTTTTTTAGTTTGCGTGAAATTGGCCAAATTGCCAATTTCTGACCACCATATTGGGTAGTCCAAATTAGTAAATGGGAGGTTTCTTGTACTCAGCTGATAGATAAAATGGAGTTCTAAAGAAATAGCTATGAGTTTGGTCAACTGGAACAATGGAATTGGCTGAAAATAGGGCTCAAAGTCGGCGAAATCGCCGATACGCATATGTTGCAGAGACTGCTAACTTCGCGGGAGCATAATTCCACGAGTTTTCGACCAAATCTCGAACTTTTGGTGTCATTACCATCGGGAAAAGATTCTCTATCATTTCATAAGAAAAAATAATTTTTTTTTTTTTTTCAAAAAATGAGCGACATAGAATGACAGTTTCAGAAAGGGGCCTGAAGCAGCCAAAGGGTTAAAACGGGACAAGTCGTTACCGTCTTAATGACCCTTGTATAGTAGATAGTCTTTTTAGTATGATAATAAGATTTTATCTTCATTGTAGAATAATAAGAAAATATTATAACCTTTATATTATAATAATAAGGTAAAAGGACCCCAATGGAAATAAGTCACTCTGACTTTTTTGGGTTATCCTAGGTTCTCTACACATATGCTGCTATGTATGATAATTCTATGTAACTGTATTTGTGTATACCTGAATAAACTTACTTACTAATAAGCCTGACCTCAATTGTAGGCAAATTACTAGAGTCAATTATAGCTGAGATTATAAGATGCCATCTCGATAAGCATAGCTTGATTAATGATACTCAGCATGGATTCACAAGAGGCTGGTCTTGTCTAATTAATTTATTAACCCTTTCAGGGTCCGTCCCGTAGATCTACGGCTGGTCGGTGAGTGTCCAAACCGTAGATCTACGCCAAAATTCTAGCGCCGTCAAATTTAGCGCGAAAGCGCTCATAGGCCTACATATGAGAGAATGGGTCTGCGCCGTGGGTGTGCGCCGTAAACAAAAAATCTAGGCGCCTGCATAGCATTGTGGGAACGCCGGCTCAGTCGCCCTTGTTCACCATGCCTCGTCGCAAGTCAGCTCTCACTCCCCGGAAAATTGGGACTCTCCTCTTCGTATCTGATAGTTCTGACACTGATGGAAGTGGAAATGAAGACGAATTCTACGGCTTTGATCAGTTAGTGACCGAAAAGAATGACCAGGATATCGATAATAGTGCAGAAAACCCCGACGATCCTCGACCTTCTACCTCTGGTGTGGGCACTCGTGAGTCACGGTCGGGTGTTCCTAAACGTAAGAGAAAACTAATATTTTCCCGTGGCCTGGCCTCTGACTTCAGTAATGACGATGATTCTGACGTGGATTGTGATTTTATTGTGCTCGACGATCATTCGAGTAGTGATAGTGAGGAAACATATTCACCAGTGAAGCGTCGGTATGTTCGCCGCTGCATGCGCTCGGGTAGTGTACCCCATGCTGTGTCCAGGGGACGGAGTACATCCCGGAGTACATCCCGGAGTACATCCCGTGGCCCTACACCCGTTTTAGGTAGTGATAGTGAGGATGATGTGGCTACACTTGGCATGGATGGGCCACAGACATCAGTGGATGGTGTTAGTGGGGCTGGTGGTGGTAGTGGCACCACCATGCGTGACTCGCTGGGCCACGCAGGGACCCACGCTGCTGACTCGTCAGTTCAAGGACAAAGCGGAGCGTCACCCACCAGCCCGCCACAACCACCCGTACAACCAGCCTATGATGTCCAGTATCCACCAGCAAACCGTATCTGGGATTGGCAGCAAAATCCCAATTTTGTTCCCAGCCCTCACCACTTTGATGACTCTCAAAGTGGAATTCTACCTACCTGTCCCCTTGGAACCACGGCCAATGAACTGGAATTCTTTGAATTATTCTTTGACCAGCCATTGATGGAAATTATTGTCAGGGAAAGTAATAAGTACAGTGGACCCCCGGGGTTAACGATTTTAATCCGTGCAAGAGGGGTAATTGTTATGCGAAATAATCGTTATGTGAATGAATTTTCCCCATAAGAAATAATGGAAATAAAATTAATCCGTGCAAGACACCCAAAAGTATGAAAAAAAAAATTTTTTACCACACACAAACTGAAAAAGGCATGCACACTTACATGACACTTACTTTTATTGAAGATCTGGTGATGATTGATGGGATGGGAGGAGGGGAGAGCATTATCTTCTTACTGTTTAGAAGGGGAATCCCCTTCCATTAGGACTTGAGGTAGCAAGTCCTTTTCTGGGGTTACTTCCCTTCTTCTTTTAATGCCACTAGGGCCAGCTTCAGAGTCACTGGACTTCTTTCGCACAAGATATCTGTCCATAGTGGCCTATACCTCTCGTTCCTTTATGACTTGCCTAAAGTGTTTCACAACATTGTCAGTGTAATAATCACCAGCACGGCTTGCAATAGCTGTGTGAGGGTGATTTTCATCCATGAAGGTTTGCACTTCAAGCCACTTTGCACAGATTTCCTTAATCTTTGTAGTAGGCAACTTCTTCAATTTCTCTCTCCCCTCCTCTGAACCAGTTTCCCCAGGTCTGGCCTCTTGCTCTTGAAGTTGATCTATCAGCTCATCAGTGGTTAGTTCTTCATTGTCCTCCTCCACCAACTCTTCCACATCCTCCCCACTAACCTCCAACCCCAAGGACTTTCCCAATGCCACAATGGATTCCTCAACTGGCATAATCATCTCAGGGTTAGCCTCAAACCCTTCAAAATCCCTTTTGTCTACACATTCTGGCCACAGTTTCTTCCAAGCAGAGTTCAAGGTCCCTCTTAGTCACTTCCTCCCAAGCCTTACCTATAAGGTTTACACAATTGAGGATATTAAAGTGATCTCTCCAAAACTCTCTTAGAGTCAGTTGAGTTTCTGAGGTCACTACAAAGCACCTTTCAAACAGAGCTTTTGTGTACAGTTTCTTGAAGTTGGAAATAACCTGCTGGTCCATGGGCTGCAGGAGAGGAGTGGTATTAGGAGGCAAAAACTTCACCTTAATGAAGCTCATGTCCCCATAAAGTCGCTCTGCCACGTCTGTAGGATGACCAGGGGCATTGTCTAACCCCAGGAGGCACTTAAGTTCTAATTCTTTTCAGTTAGGTAATCTTTCACATTGGGGGCAAATGCATGGTGTAACCAGTTATAGAAAAATTCCCTAGTGACCCATGCCTTACTGTTTGCCCTCCACAGCACACACAAATTATCCTTGAGGACATTCTTTTGCCTGAACGCTCTGGGAGTTTCAGAGTGATACACTAATAAAGGCTTCACTTTGCAATCACCAGTAGCATTGGCACACATGAGAAGAGTAAGCCTGTCTTTCATAGGCTTATGTCCTGGGAGTGCCTTTTCCTCCTGAGTAATGTAGGTCCTGCTTGGCATTTTCTTCCAGAACAGGCCTGTTTCATCACAATTAAACACTTGTTCAGGTTTCAGTCCTTCAGTTTCTATGTACTCCTTGAATTCCTGCACATATTTTTCAGCCGCTTTGTGGTCCGAACTGGCAGCCTCACCATGCCTTATCACACTATGGATGCCACTACGCTTCTTAAATCTCTCAAACCAACCTTTGCTGGCCTTAAATTCACTCACATCATCACTAGTTGCAGGCATTTTTTTAATTAAATCCTCATGCAACTTCCTAGCCTTTTCACATATGATCGCTTGAGAGACGCTATCTCCTGCTATCTGTTTTTCATTTATCCACACCAATAAGAGTCTCTCAACATCTTCCATCACTTGCGATCTTTGTTTCGAAAACACAGTTAAACCTTTGGCAAGAACAGCTTCCTTGATTGTCTTTCTGGTGCCCACAATAGTAGCGATGGTTGATTGGGGTTTCTTGTACAGCTTGACTAGGTCGGCTATACGCACTCCACTTTCATACTTATCAATGATCTCTTTCTTCATTTCTATAGTAATTCTCACCCTTATTGGTGTAGGGTTGGCACTAGAAGCTTTCTTGGGGCCCATGGTCACTTATTTTCCAGAAACAGCACCGAAAACACTGTAATACGAAATATTCCGAGTGTATGCTTGGATGTTACCGCGGAGGCTGGCTGGTAAACAATGGCACGGGCGGCACATGTGAGGCTGGCTGAGGGCGCACAGTGGATGCGTCTCGGACGAAAATCGGTGAGCGGGTTTTTAATCGGTATGCGCGGCAAAAATTTTGCGATTAAAGTAAGCGGTATGCGAAATAATCGCTATGTGATGCCATCGTTATGCGGGGGTCCACTGTATTTTCAGTACACCATGGCAAATACGATCTTATCACCACAGTCAAGACTACACAGGTGGAAAGAGACGACTGTTGCAGAAATGTATTTGCTTTTTGCAACAATAATGCTTATGCCTCACGTCTATAAGCATAATATAAAAGCATACTGGTCCACAGATCGGCTAATTTGTACCCATCCTTCAGTGAAATAATACCAGTGAACAGGTTTATCTTACTGTTACGTATGTTGCACTTCTCTGACAAAACCAGGCCTGACAGAAGTGACAGGTTATACAAGATTAGAAATGTTTTCATGTATCTCAAACAAAAGTTCAGGATATACTTTTATCCATTCAAGAATCTTGTAATTGACGAGTCTTTGATTTTGTTCAAAGGTAGACTGTCATTCAAGCAGTATATACCGAGCAAGAGGAACCGCTTTGGTATAAAATTGTTTGTACTCTGTGATTGTGACAGTGGCCTGGTGTTGGATATTGTTGTATACACGGGTAGTAAAACATTGAAAGATACCAAGATGTTATTGGGTATATCAGGTGACGTAGTGAGAAACATGATGGCACCATATCTTGGTAAGGGCCATACATTATATACCGATAACTGGTACACAAGCCCATTACTCAGTGATTTCATGCGAGTGAACAAGACAGATGTGTGTGGCACAGTGCGTTCTAATCGTAAACATATGCCCAGGCTCAGCGCAGGTGTTCGTGGTGATGACGTGCAGGTGTTTACTGCCAATGACATCATGGCATTACGGTGGCATGACAAACGAGATGTCACATTGTTGACAACCATTCACCGTAATGAAATGCAAGACAGTGGCAAAGTTGATCGAGTGACTAATGAACGTATTCGAAAACCAGTGACAGTGATTGATTATACACAAAACATGCGCTTGGTTGACAAGTGTGACATGCAGATTGGTTTTGTTGACTGTGTTCGTAAGAGTTACAAGTGGTACATGAAACTTTTCTTCCATCTCATGGACATTTCAATGCTGAATGCTATAATATGTACCAAATAAAGACTGGTAACAGACCACCGTATGGTGAATTTTGTTTGTCTGTTGTCAACAACTCATAATGAAGTACCAGGTAACAACACCTGCAATACAACATGGTCCTCGAATTCATCACAATATACCCAAGCGTTTGAGGAGAGAAGGTGATCATTTCATAATACAGCTTCCTTCAACTCAAAAGAAATTTGCTCAGAAGAGATGCATTGTCTGTGCACAAACAAAACGACGGCAACAAAGACGCAAAGACACTCGGTTTATGTGTGAGGAATGTAAGGTGCCTCTGTGCATGGTGCCTTGTTTCAAGGAGTTCCACAAGCTCCAGCAGTTCTAAAACCATGTCCAGTGATTGTAAATATGTAAATATATGATAGAACATTAGTATTATACAATATTTGTGCATGTTTATTGTAATAAACAACAGTGGTAAACAATAATATGATAATAACTTTAGTGCGGTTATTGTGTTCAATACAGTGAGTATATATATATACATTATATACAGTATTGGTCTCTCAGGCCCCAAATGTTAGTAGGAATAGAAAAAAATTGGAAAAGAAAAGAAAAAACAACAAAAAAAACAAAATAATATAATACGCGTATGTGGAATTCGTCGATGTTGCCGCCACCACATCATTTTCTACAAACTTCTTGGCACTGTATCTCGGTAAGTACTGATCAGATTCTAATTTTTTTGTTTTATTACCTTCACAAAAATATGCTCTTTAATTCTGTAAGAAAAAATAATTTTTTTTTTTTTCAAAATTCCTTGGACACTGGTGCGTGACTTCAGATTTTGGCCTTGGACCCTGAAAGGGTTAACTTTCTTCAGTAAAGCTTTTGAGGCTGTTGACCACGATAAAGAATTTGATATTATTTACTTAGTAAGGCTTTTGATAGAGTTTTGAACCATAGACTGTTAATGAAAGTGGCAGCTCATGGCATTGGGGGAAAAGTGCTCTCGTGGATCGAGTCTTGGCTCACAGACAGGAAGCAGAGAGTGTCCATAAATGGGGTTAAATCCGAGTGGGGATCTGTAACAAGTGGCGTTCCACAGGGATAAGTCTTGGGCCCGTTGTTGTTTATAATATATATCAATGATCTTGATGAGGGAATTACTAGTGATATGAGCAAATTCGCCGATGACACGAAGATAGGTAGGATAATTGATTCAAACGTAGATGTTAGGGAACTTCAGGAGGATTTAAACAAACTATATTCTTGGTCAGAAAAGTGGCAGATGCAGTTCAATGTAGATAAATGCAAGGTTCTGAAGCTCGGGAGTGTCCATAACCCTAGCACTTATAAGTTAAATGATGTAGAACTTAGCCATACAGATTGCGAAAAGGACTTGGGGGTTATGGTGAGCAGCAACCTTAAACCAAGACAGCAATGCCTAAGCGTACATAATAAGGCAAATAGATTACTGGGATTTATATCAAGAAGTGTAAGCAACAGAAGTCCAGAGGTCATACTGTAGCTTTATACATCATTAGTAAGGCCTCACCTAGATTATGCAGCTCAATTCTGGTCTCCATATTACAGAATGGACATAAATTCGTTAGAAAACATTCAGCGTAGGATGACTAAATTAATACATAGCATTAAAATCTTCCTTATGAAGAAAGATTGAAGACTCTTAAGTTACATTCACTTGTTAGACGAAGAATGAGGGGAGACCTGATCGAAGTGTATAAGTGGAAGATAGGTATTAATAAAGGGGATATTAATAAGGTCTTGAGGATGTCTCTCCAAGAGAGAACCCGCAGTAATGGATTTAAATTAGATAAGTTTAGATTTAGAAAGGACATAGGAAAGTATTGGTTTGGAAATAGGGTAGTTGATGAGTGGAACAGTCTACCTAGTTGGGTTATTGAGGCTGGGACTTTGGGTAGTTTCAAATCTAGGTTGGATAAGTACATGAGTGGGAGGGGTTGGATTTGAGTGGGACTTTCACATCAGAGCTTATTTCTTGGGTGGCATTGAAAATTGGGTAGGGCAAATGTTTTGTTAGTGGGATGAATTGTAAAGGACCTGCCTAGTATGGGCCAACAGGCCTGCTGCATTGTTCCTCCTTTCTTATGTTCTTATATAATTTAACAAATACCAGTGTTTTAAGAGGTTATTAGATACCTGATTTTTTTGAGACCTGTATGGGTTGAAGTGTATAGTTCTTGAGATGTATTTCCATATTGTGTGGTGTTGATTAACTACATGAAGAAATTGTAATATAATATTTATAAAAAATTATTAACATTTTTAAAGAAATAACAATGTCCAGTTTTATCTTGAAAAATGTTAAGTCATAACAAGATGAGCTCTGGGTGCACAATATACTAGCATCTCAGGCAGCACAAAATAAGCAAGATATTTATATTGTTTAGTTCATGGCCCTGTCTTCCTCTACACTGTTTTTTGTGTGATTCACATCTCCCTATAAATTTTACTGCCAAAGATACTCAGAGCCTAGTCTTAGTCTAGCAGTGAATATTAGAAAAAAAAGTATGATATAGAGGGTCTTGGTACCATGTTTAGAAGTGTCCTTATTCTTTTTAAGTACTTTTCACATTAATGGTTGGAATTCAATATACATTCATGTAGCAATCTGGGGAAACCAGTTGTTGCTCTCTCTGGTGGGGGTGTGTATCTTCTTGGGCTTAATGGGAGTCCACCTGATTTAATTGTGAGCACTTGTTCCCTTTATGTTTAGGGGCTCCTGGCCCATTTTGCTTTTCTGTGTAAATTGCACATTTTTTTCCTTGGATGTTGGGAGATAGGGATCCGTATAGTGGAAGATCAATTTCTCACTCGTCTACCCTTATCTCACCTATGGAATTTGTGCATGGGGATCAACAACATTAAATCACCTAAGACCACTAATAACCCAGCAAAGGCTGCAGTCAGAATGATACTCCAGACAGCATACTCCACCAATATTCAAAAGTCTAAAACTACTCACCGTAAAGAACATCCATACTTGTTCTTGCACTTACTACATACATAGAACACTACACTCAAACATAAACCCTTCACTCAAACTTCTCACCAACCTCAACAGGACGCATGACCATAACACAAGACACAGGTCACTTTTTGATTACCCCAAGTCCACATCACACTGTGTAAGAACTGTGCACATAAAGGGTCCCAAAATTTAGAATTTATTACCGGTAAATACTAAAGTAAACCTGTCTGAACCTCAAATTAAGACTCTTCTCAAAAACCATCTACTCACCCTAAACTAAATATTCAGTACTCGATACTTAACCCTTTCAGGGTCCGTCCTGTCGATCTATGGCTTACGTTCAAGGTCCAGTCCGTAGATCTACGCCAAAATTCTAGTGGCGTCAAATTTAGCGCAAAAACGCTGGTAGGCCTACATCTGAGAGAATGGGTCTGGGTGGTCAGTGTGCACACTATAGAAAAAATCTGGACGCCCGCATGGCATTGTGGGAACGCTGCCAAAATATCTTTGTTCATCGTGCCTAGCGGCAAGGAAGCTCTCACTCCCCACTCACTCTCTGGGTGAATTCTGACTCTCCTCTTCACAACTTAAAGTTCTAAGACTGATGGAAGTGGAGCTGAAGAGGAATTCTATGGTTTTGAACCATATGGTACCATTGTATCATATGGTACAATGGTACCATATGGTACATTGGTGCCATGTCATACAATGGTATCATATGGTACAATGTGCCATATGGTACATTGTACCATATGGTTTATTGTACCATATGGTACATTATACCATATGGTACATTGTACCATATGGTACATTGTATCATATAGTACATTGTATCATATAGTACAGGGACCCTAATGGAAATAAGTCTGTCTGACTTTTTTGGGTTATCCTAGGTTCTCCAAACATATACTGCTAAGTATGATATTCTATGTAACTTTATTTGTGTATACCTAAATAAACTTACGATGCCACATGCGCTTGAGTAAGTTTATTCAGGTGTACAGAAATACAATTACATAGATTATTATACATAGCAGCATATGTATAAAATCCTAGGATAATCCAAAAAAGTCAGAGTGACTTATTTCCATAGGGATCCTTGTATTTGTACCATATGATGTCCTGTACTGTAAGGTACCCTGTGCCATATGGTACCCTCCACCATATGGTACCCTATACCATATGGTACCCTGTACCATATGTTTTCCTGTACTGCATAGTACCCTATACCATATAGTACAATGTACCATATGGTACCCTGTAACATAAGATACCATGTACCATATGGTCAATAAGTGGTGTTGGTGGCATGAGACACCAGCCAAGACTGAGTGAGTGGCGACGCAAGCTAGCTACTGACTCGGCAGTTTCCAAGACAAAGTGCTTTGTCATCCACCTCAAGGAACATGACGAGTTCCTGTACATTTGTAAATATATAATAGAACATCACTAATATACAACATTTTTGCATATTTTTGTTGTAAACAATTATTGTAAATAAAATAATGATGAAAATATAAGTGTGTTTGTGTTGAATACAACAGTACCATATAGTACCATGTGGTACAATGAACCATATGGTATCATTGTACTGTATGGTAAAATGTCACCATATGGTACCATTGCACCATATGGTACCATTGCACCATAAGGTACCATTGCACCATATGGTACCATTGTATCATATGGTACCATTGTACCAAATGGTGACATTTTACCATATTCTACCATATGGTACCATTGTATCATGTGCCATTGTACCATATGGTACAGTTGTGCTATATGGTACCATTGCACCCTATGGCACCATTGTACCATATGGTACAGTATGGTACCGTTGTATTCAACACAATAACCGCACTAATATTTTCATAATTTTGTTTACAATAAACTTGTAAACAAGTTTTGTAAGCAACATAATGATAAACAAATTAGTGCAGTTATTGTGTTGAATACAATGAGTGTACACTTATACAATATACATTATACTGGTCTCACAGGTTACAAATGTTACTAGAAAAGGAAAAAAATTAGAAAAGAAAAAAAGTATAAAAAACGTAAAATAAAAAAAATGCGATTTTGCGGAAGTCACTGATGTTGCCGCCACCCTGTCAATTTGGGTCAACTTCCCGCCACTGTATCTCGGTAAGTAGTGATCAGAAAAACTTTTTTTTTTTGTTTTATTACCTTCACAAAAATATTATCTTTAATTCTGTAAAAAGAAATAATTTTTTTTTTTTTCAAAATTTCTTGGACACTGGGGCACCCCTTCAGATTTTAGCCTTGGGCCCTGAAAGGGTTAAATTTGCCAAAAGATCTCCCAATTACAGTGGACCCTCATTTTTCGTAAGCATCGAAAGTTGTAATTTTCTAAAATCATAACATTTTTGTTGTCAAAACATTGTTTTGACTCGCAAATAGTCGTTCATCCCGGACGCATACGCATGGCCCTGAGCTGCCTCACACTCCATTCCCAGCCAGTGTGCCATTGTTTATCAGCAAGTGACCATCACCTCACGCATTCATACGATACATTTCATAATATTCCATTCATTTTAGTGCTTGCAACTGCTAAATAAGCCACCATGCCTCCAAAGAAAGCTCCTAGTGCCATGTCTTTAGTAAAGAAGGTGAGAAATACGATAGAATTCAAGAAAAACATCATTGAACAATATGAAAATGGCATACGTGTGGCAGAGCTGGCCAGGATGTATAAGAAACCCCATACAACCATTGCTTCCATCGTGGCCAAGAAAAAGGAAATCAAAGAAGCTGCTGTTGCAAAGGGGGTAAATATGCTTACAAAAATGAGATTGCAAGTGCTTGAAGATGTTGAGAAGTTATTCTTGGTATGGATCACCGAGAAACATTTAGCAGGAGATAGTCTTATGCAGTCGATTATTTGTGAAAAGGCAAGGCAGTCAGAGGCATTGCTAGAGTTGGTGTCACCCAGGGCGGAATCTCTGGTGTCATCTGGGGCAGCATCTTTGGTGTCACCCCCATGAAATACAAGGGCGGGGGATGGGGGGGGGTAAACTCCAGTTGCGTCTCTACTGCATGACCAGTGACAAATGTTTAGCAATGAGAACATTTAAGGGCCATAAACTGAACTGGAGAATACTTCTCAACTTTATTAATGATAAAATAAATAAGCGTAGAAATATTGAGGAAACATAAACTCATATACAACTTTGAGTACAGCCAACAGATCCTACATTTATTCATCTTCAACAATGCCAAAAAAAAAAAAAAAAAAAAAAAATTGAAAAAATAAAGAAAAACATTGCAATATCAAAGATATACGGTTCTGATTTTACCTTGAGTACAGGTAACATCTCGGTGAATCTGATCTTACATTTTCTTGCCTTCAATTATGCAAAATAATCTATCACATCATCAACATCAGTGATTTTCCCTATATAGGCTTATTTGTACTTTGTTAATATATAATAAGCTATATAGAAACAAAGGATTCTTCTCTTATGTTGCTGTAGCCCTGTTTTGGGCATTAGTGTCACCTTTAGAGGCTCTCTGGTGTCACCCCGTAAATGGTGTCACCAGGGGTGCCCCCCCCGCCCCACTTATGGCACCCCTGAAGGCAGTTGCATGACAATCTCTTAAAGAAAATACCTGCAACAGACGATTGGTGATATTTATGAATTTAAGGCCAACAAAAGGTGGTTTGAGAGATTTAAGAAACATAGTGGCATACACAGTGTAATAAGGAGTGTCTGCAAGTTCTGACAAAAATGCTGCTGAAAATTTTTTAAGTGAATTCAAGGGGTAAATACAGACTGAACAATTCAAACCCCAACAAGTGTTCAATTGTGACGAAACAGGCCTGTTTTGGAAGAAAATGCCAAGGAGGACCTACATTACTCAGGAGGAAAAGGCACTGCCAGGACACAAGCCTATGGAAGACACTAACTTCCATGTTTTGTAGTAATGTTAGTGGGGATTTCAAAGTGAAGCTTTACTAGTGTATTACTCTGAAAATCCCAGAGTGTTCAAGAAAAACAATGTTGTTAAGAGTAAATTGTGTGTGTTTTGGAAAGCTAATAATAAGGCATGGGTCACGAGGGACATTTTCCTTGACTGGTTCAATGAAATGTTTGGCCCCAGTGTGAAGAAATACCTCCTGGAACTCAAGTGCCTCCTGCTAATGGACAGTGCACCTGCTCATCCTCCAGACTTGGATGACCTAATTGTGGAAGAGTTTGGTTTCATCACAGTGAAGTTCTTGCCCCCTAATACCACTCCTCTCCAGCAGATCATTTCAAACTTTAAAAAAAACTACACCAAAGCAATGTTTCAAAGGTGCTTTGATGTGACCTCAGACACTCAGTTGACCCTAAAAGAGTTTTGGAAAGATCACAGTATCCTCCATTGCATAGGCCTTATGAGTAAGGCTTGGGAGGGAGTGACTTCTAGGACTTTGAACTCTGCTTGGAGAAAATTGTGTCCAGAAGAGGGATTTCGAAGGGTTTGGGGCTGACCCTGAGGACCCTATGGCAGTTGTGGAATCTATTGTGGCATTGGGGAATTCCATGGGGTTGGATGTGAGTGGCGAGGATGTGGAAGAGTTGGTGGAGGACCACAACAAAGAGCTAACCACTGAAGAGCTGCAAGAGCTTCAGCTGGAACAGCAACAGACTGCAGCTCAGCATGTTGCTTCAGAGAAAGAGGGAGAGAGATGGAAGGTGCCTTCTTAACCCTTTCAGGGTCCGTCCCGTAGATCTACGGCTTTACGTTCAGGGTCCAAACCGTAGATCTACGCCATGAGCTCAGCTCACTCTGATAAACTGTGAGTGGTACATTTGGGCCTAGATATGAGAGAATACATCTATGTGGTATGTGTGCATCACATAAAACAGATCCTGCAGCACACTGTGTATAATGAGAGAAAAAAAATATGAAATCATGATTTTTCGATTAAAACAGCAACTTTGCAGTGTTTTTTCGTATGTTTTTTATAGTTGTATTTGCGATTTCTTGGTCTCATTTGATAGAATGGAAGACATATTACAGAAATAGAGATGATTTTGACTGGTTTTAGCATTGGAAATGGCTTGAAACTGAGCTCAAAGTAGAGGAAATGTTAAATTTTTGCCGATATTCAAGAGTAAACAAACGACCTCACACGTCTAATACACGTCAGCTGGTGGGTCTAATATACATTCACAAATATGGTGATGATATTTATACAATTATTACAGTATTGCATAACAGTAAATCTTCTATTTTTTGGTGTGAATAAAAATTCATTATGTGAATAAAAAATCAAAATGGAATTTATTTGTAAAGCCTCAAAACATAACTAATGAACAGAGGAAATGTTAGTTTAGTGCCAGGAATGCCTACATTGTTCATTCTGGACCCTATTTTGAAATTGGAATATTTTGAACTTTGTGTTAAATTGGCCAAATTAACAATTTTCGATCACTTTATTTTGTAGTTGAAACAGTTGACTTGGCGATTTCTTGTGCTCAATCGATAGAATAGAAGTAATACTAGTGAAATAGCTAAGAATTTGGTTGATTGGAATAATGTAATTGGCCTAAAATGGGAGTCCAAGTCGGCAAAATCGCCGATTCGTAAATATCGCTGATACATCAAAATTCGCGAGAGCATAATTTCGTCAATTTTCCACCAAATTTCGTACTTTTTGTTTTATTACCTTCACAAAAAGATTCTCTACGATTTCATAAGAAAAAATAACAAATTTTTTTTTTTTAAATTCTTGGACACTGGTGCGTGACTCCAGATTTGGGCCTTGGACCCTGAAAGGGTTAAGAAATTAAGGAAATTTGTGCAATGTGGAGTAGGATGGAAAGATTTGTGGAGAAACATCACCCTGACAAAGCTGTTGCAAGCCATGTCAGAAAAATGTACAATGATACAGTCTTGTCCCATTTTAGGGAAATTTTAAAGAGATGCCAGAAACAGAGCTCTCTGGACAAGTATTTAGTGTTACAGGTGTGCAGTGACTCTCAAGCTGGTCCTAGTGGCATTAAAAAACAAAGAAAGGAAGTAACCCCAGAAAAGGACTTGGTACCTGAAGTCTTTATGGAAGGGGATTCTCCTTCCAAACAGTAATTAATCCAACCTCTCTCCTCTTCCAGTCTTCCATACACTAAGAAGAATCGGCAATAAAGATAAGTGTTATGCTCTTAATGTTTCATTCTTCATGTCTCATTGTTTTCTGTGTATGTACATACATATATTTCATGTAAAAAAATTATTTTGTTTTAATACTTCTGGGTGTTTCGAACGGATTAATTGTATTTACATTATTTCTTATGGGGAAAATGGTTTTGCAAATTGTCAATTTTAATATTAGTCACACACTCTGGAACAGATTAATTATGAAAAGCGAGGGTCCACTGTACCTAAATCTTAACACTTCAAAATTTAGATACCCAAAGTTCATACATAACTAAATGCAGTGAACCCCCGCCTTACGATATTAATCTGTTCCTGAGAGCTCATCGTAAGCTGAAATTATCGTTAATCGAATTAATTTTCCTCCTAAGAAATAATGGAAATCAAATTAATCCGTTCCTGACACCCCAAAGTATGAAAAACAAAAATTTTTTACCACATGAAATATTAATTTTAACCCTTGACTGTCGCAACCCCCAATCCTGAGGTGTCTCCTGGTGTTGCAAAATTAAAAAAAAAAAATAAAAATTATTTTTTCTCATGAAATGATAGAGAATCTTTTCTCGATTGTAATGACACCAAAAAAAACGTAATTTGATGGAATATGATGGAATTACACTCTCGTGAAGTTAGCGACCTCAGCGATTTCGAACACTTTGAGCCCTATTTTCGGCTAATTCTGTTGTTCCAGTCGACCAAACTCATAGCTATTTCTTTAGAACTCCATCTTTTCTATCGATTGAGTACAAGTAACTGCCCATTTACTGATTTCAACTACCCAATAACGTGGTCAGAAATTTGCAATTTGGCCAATTTCACAAAAATTAAAAAATATGACAAATGTCAAAATACGGTCCAGAATGAACAATGCTGACATTCCTGGCTCTAAAATAACATTTTCTTTGTTCATCAGTCACGTCTCCAGGCCCCTCTGATATTACTCTTGCTTTCTATTTTGAATTTTTATTAAAAAAAAAAAGAGAAGATTTACTGTTACGCAGACTACTGCAATACTGTAATAATTGTACAAATAATGTCAACCCATTCATGACTGCATATTAGAATGGCTAGTTGGATATTTATTGGTCAATGACATCATTTGCTTTACTTTTGAACATTGGCAAAAATCAAACATTTCCCCTACTTTGAGCTCCATTTCAAGGTTCTTTTTATAATTAAACCAATCAAAATCACCTCTATTTCTATAATATGTATTCCATTCTATCAAATGAGACCAAGAAAACAAGAATACAACCATAAATACTATACGAAAATAGACCACAAAGTTGGCATTTTAATTAAAAAAAAAAAAGGTCGGAGTTTTTTTTTCTCTCATTATGCACTGCATGCTCCAGGATTTTTTTTATATGGTGCACACTGACCACACAGACCCATTCTCTCACATGTGGGCCTACCAGCTTTCTCCTGCTTGATTTGAAGCCGCTAGAATTTATGAGTATATACAGTGGACCCTCGCCTAACGAACGCATCGCATAATGTTAAATTCGCCTAACGATACATTTTAATGCTAACATTTTGCCTCGGCTAATGCTAAAAAACTCGCCTAACGATATTTGTTCTCGGGTACCAATTAATATCGTTAGGTGAGGGTCCACTGTACATGTCAAACACTGTACCTTGTAAGACGTATACAGTGGAACCTCTACTTGCGAGCATGTCCACGTGCGAGTTGTTCCTAATCCGAGCAGTCGATGGGCTGATTTTTTGCTTCCATACGCAAGCAAAATTTCCACAAGCGAGCGGACCTCAAGGCAGGTTCCTTGACACTGGTGAGGGGCTCTTGCTCTTGATCTCGGGAATTGTATCTCATTTGTTTGTTGGACTATCATATTGAAACTTGGGCAATGTATGATGGAAAGATGCTTCTTAATGTACACCAAAAATGAAAGAAATCTAAGCATAAATAATGGAGTTCACTTTTCAGCAAATAGCCACCCCTTAGCAGTAATTTCAAATGGTTTTTATGGTTGTATTCTCGTTTGTTTGGTCTCATTTGATAGAATGGAAGATATATTACAGAAATAGATATGATTTTAATTGCTTTCATGATGAAAGTGCCTTGAAATTGAGCTCAACCTAGGACAAATGGTCAATTGTTTGGCTGTTTCAGAGTAAACAAATGACGTCACTGTCCATTCCAATATGCAGTCGTGAATGGGTTGACATTATTTATACAATTATTGCAATAAGGAATAACAGTAAATCTTATATTTTTTGTGTATAAAAATTACAAATTATATAATAATAATAATAATAATAATAATAATAATAATAATAAAGGAGGGGTGTTAATGTTGCTGTTTAAAAACTGTAGTGTAAAGCACCCTTCTGTCAAGACAGTGATGGAGTGAATGATGGTGAAAGTTTTTCTTTTTCGGGCCACCCTGCCTTGGTGGGAATCGGCCAGTGTGATAATAATAAAAAGTAATAGTAATAATAATAATAATATGTATAATAATAATACATATAATAATAATAGTATAATAATAATACATATATAATAATAATGTACTGCATATAACAATTATAATAGACAGCTTCAAAAGGCCGTCACTAGATGGCAGTGTTTACCACAACAAAGAGGGAGCGGTTGTGGCCGCCTCCACCTGTTACATAATGACATGTTTTATTCATTCTAGAGTATATATCATGTTTCTATGTTATTTTTATTGTTTGTTGTGTCATATTAGATGAACTGTGATATATAAATAAGCGTATAGATGATATTAGCGAAATTATTCATGAAGTATTTTGCCCGGTCTCCAGACACTCTCTCATCCACCGCCGACACCGCCCATACCACTAGTGAATGACATATTTTATTCATTCTAAAATAATATCATGTTTTTATGTTATTCATATTGATTGTTATGTCATATTAG